>CM076088.1:25695441-26084129 GCA_038088585.1 Chrysina gloriosa | reverse complement strand
CTCGTCCGAACTGGCGATTCCGCCCTTTTGGTCCTGTTTCTGGACTTCGTATTCAGCCGAAGGGCTATCGCTTATCCTTCTCTCCTTCCAATCTTCGTCCTCGGAGTACAAACGAGTCCGCATCGCCCAGATGTACTCCTCTTGTCCGGTGTAATCGACTAGAATCGGCGGCATTTTATCAATGAGAATTTCTCGGAGAGAAAATTTAAGATCAATTGATAAACTTACACGTTTCCATAGTCGTTTCGGGGAAAAGTCAAAAAAACAATTTTGTATGTTGAATGAGTCGAGGCGAAATCGCGTGTGGATTTCGCCGTCAGAAAGTGACTTTTAGGTCGATTTTGACATGCGAATTAATTTTTTGTTTTAATATCAGTGGTTCCCAAAATGTTACTGAAATGTGACGTTTCGTCGCCAGGGACTTTCCTAGGTGAGGCTGTAATAAAAGTTTTGTGATATGTGATGGGGTAGGTAGAAAAAGTTGGGTTCATTGGTTAGATTTGAATATTGAGTCTCAATATGCCAATTGAGCTCCCAACTCTTACAAATTCTAACAAGTTCATTAATTTACAATATTTTACTAAATATTTTCTTTCCAACGTAATAAATAATATACACTTATAAAAAAATTAACCTACTGTTCAGAAAAATTCTAATCTAAGGTCGGGGTTTCTTGGGCAGAGATCCAAAAGCCGATATAACAGTGGCCTTGGTCCCGGTGGCACTATTAGTTAAGGACGGCTGCACCAAACCAGCAGGTTTTAAATTGTGAGAATTTAAAGAATTTCCACCAGGTTGATCCCATTTACTTTTCCTCTTCTTTGCTTCCTCTTCCTGTTTCTTAGTCCCAGATACGACCTCGACTTTGGATTTCCGTTCTTTCTCTCGTTTATCCATCTCGACCTTTTGAACTTTTGCTAAATCCTCATAATAGGATTCCTTGTTCCACTTTAATGGATCATATATTGCTGGTGGATAATTTGTGCCTAAAAATTATGTTTTAAAAAAGTGTCAGATTTGAGGAGTGGAATCGAATCAGAATATAATGGAATCTCTATGAAGTTTTACAAAGATCAAATGAGTCAAAAGATCACCCAATCAGTAAAGATAAGGGAAGCAAATTTCATAAAACTGGAGGTATCTATGAGGATCAGTTACCAAAACTCACAGTCCCCGATTTCGCATATACCTCCAGTGATTCCCCAATTTTATAATTACGTAATAAACAATTCTTGTCTGTGGAACAACTACCCATACAAAAGCATCGGAGGCTGCTGTGATGACTTATTTTTAGGGCACTGCAAGCAATTATACCTACTACGTAGTAAGTTGCCTCACCGTTCTCAATCTGTACGTCTTGAATGACTTGGTGATGGTTTTGTACCAGTAGTAATTGTTTTACAGGCATAATTATTAAGTTAGATCATCACTGGAAGTATCCAAAATCTATATATTCATCCACAAGGGTCAAATTACCCCATTTGATCCTGACCTTATCGAGATTAGGTAACGTATTATTCCTTTAACCTTCCTATACTCATGTCAAAATGAAAGACGTATACTATACTATATAAGTCGGTCTCACAGACCATATGCGTGAGTATAGGAAGGTTAAAAGAACCTGTAAGTTTAAATGGGTTGAAAGCAACTTTCTAACCTTCAATTGCAGGTAATACTTTTAAACCTCACCTAACTCATTTATACTACAAAATTGTATCAATTTCTCATAAATACTCGGATTCCTGAAATTTTTCTTCTGTTGTATCAACGCATTCATATCCAATCCTTCTGTATGCATCTTATCGTACAACCTTGATATTTTCTCCTGGATATCGGCGGAACAATGTCCGGCCGGTTCCGCCGGTATCTGCACCCCGTCCTCCTCTAAACGTTCGTTTTCTATATTATTTGTAAGCTCATTCTCGGTTAAGATCACCATAGTTTCCGGTTCAGTGGCTGCGCCCAGTTCCCCTTCGTCATCCGAGACGATGGTATCATCTTGGTACGAGACTAATTTGGCTAATTTACTCGTTATCTTCGACGGAACGGGGATCCGGGTCGAGACGTGGGAGTCGACTTGTCTGGGGAAGTGGTCGGCGTGTTTATGGTGACGGTTCCTGTGTTTTGTTCATCGTCCTCATTAGGTTCGTCTTCGCCTTCGGAATCGGTGTACGTCGCGGTTAGAGAAGCTAAAGCCATACTTTGAGCCATAATATATTATGGATGAGATAGAGGTTAGGTTTTTGCACGGTAATATATATGCTTGCCTTATATACACTTGATGTGAGTAATTGGTGGTAAATTTCAGTTTAATTGACGTCCATTTTTGAGAAGAAAGTCTCACTTCTGTAGATTTAAAATTTAAATTTATATTATATAAATGTCGAGCACCGTTTGGAATAAAACTGCATGAAGTCACGGTTGTCACAGATCTGGTCACTGAAGAAGTGACAGGCAATACACATAACTGAACCTGTTACTTTCTAATCAAATCTGCTTACTATTAGTAATATTCAAATGTGAGAAGATATATGTATCTTATCTATTTGTCTAGATTATGGAATCTTCTAGAAACTGCCATCCTTTAATAAATTAGAGATAATCATAATAAAAAGCATTGAAATCAACGCTGTAGAAACAGTTTCGAAATCATTGACAGTTACAGAACCGTCACCATAGGTGTACATAACCTACAATTATAACCTAACACATCTTTCGTAAAATTTCCAACATTTTCCTCCACAAATTCGCAAAAATGAAAGTTACAGAAATCGATGATGAATCTACCACTTTAGAAGAATTAGAAGATTGTGATACTTGTGATGAAGCGACAATGAAACAGGTATTTAGCCAAAAATGCGAGGGGGTCACCAGCAAACTCATCGATAAACACAAATATATCCTACACATGGATGGTACCTCGTAAGTTAGAGCGTAGAAACTTTTTTTTTTTAATGAATTTATAAAATCGTACCGATTTCTCACTATATTTACATTGCAGGTGTAGTAGTCCGAATATCATACTTGGACTGTCGGATAATACTGTTGATATATACAATTTTAGTAACAATCAGGTGGCGAAGTTGCATACGTTCGAAGCCTCGGACAATGTAATAGGGGTGAAAGCCTCGGATCAAGATGAGAATTTGTTTTACGTTGGTAGTAAGGATTGTCAGATTAAGATCGTCGATTTGCGGGACCCGACGAGTATAACCTGTTTTAAAGGTAACTTTTCGATTACCGTAGCTTTTTCGTACACACGCAAATCGCCAAATTTGGGCCACAATTTTTAAGTGAAGATCAAAATGGAGCCACGATCGTTTAAAATAAAACCTCAGTCATGCTACGGTCCTTTGAAATGAAACCTCAAAATCAAGCTATGGTCCTTTGCAATGAAACCTCAAAATGGAGTTATGGTTCTTTGAAATTAAGCTTCAAAATCAAGCTACAATCCTTTAAAATAAAATATAAAAATTGATTCTCAACCCCCATATGTTAGGGGTGTTTTGAAGCACCATTCCATGCAAAGATAGTCCTCCAAGAACAAATTTAAAATTGAAGCTATGCCTCAAAGTAAAAATCTCAGGAGACCACCATGATAATAATCCTTTTTCTTTTAGATTCGACATTAGAATCCCATTCCGATTACAAACCTCTAAACTGTTTTGACGTTTCATCAAACAACCTCCTATTATCTGGAGGAACGGACTTACATGCTGGTGATGCTTACATCCTATTCTGGGATATACGCAAACTAGAATTACTTGGAGCTTATTGGGAATGTCATACAGACGACGTCACCGACGTACGAACCCATTCAATTTCTGAAATATCTCGTTCTACATGAATTTTTTTATTGTAGGTGAAATTCCATCCGACTGACCCAAACAAATTAATATCGGGATCGACCGATGGGTTAATTAACTTATATGACCTCTCCCACCCGTCAGAGGACGATGCACTCGTCGATTCGTTAAACTCCGAATCGTCCATTGAACGGATTTGTTGGTTTAACGAGGGTAATTTTGATATGATCGGGTGTTCGACACATACGAGCGATTTGGAGGTGTGGAAGTTGGATGATGCGCAGCCTTACGTTCATTATAGGAAAGAAGACATCGCTAAAGAAATGATGGTAGATATTTTCTTGAAATTTGTATCGTCCCGGATGTTCTATAATCGAGAATTTTGTAGCGAAAATTGCAAGATTATTGTTACGTCGCGACGATGCAAGTTAACAAAAATGGGCAGTTGATAAGCTTAGTCGGATCCAATTATGGAGGTGGGGAATGCTTGAGGGCCTTTGGTATCCATAAGAGTTTAGTACCACTGTTCAATCTTAGGGAAAATAGACAGAGAGTGAGATGTAGTTGGTTGAATAAAAATGTAAGTACATATCCTAGATTTTCTCAAACTTGAAAGTATTTTTTGGCTTACAGTGACACACAATTCTTATAAAAAATAATTGCCGAGCAGGTAAGAGGTGGATGTGTATTTATTTTAATTTTTCTAGGGAGATATCCTAGTCACTGCAGGTGAAGCCGGAATCCTGGATATATGGAATGTCGAAACGAATTTCGCGACGAATAACAAACGGAAAAAAGTGTGAAAATCGGATCGCGTCTAATAAATTTTATTTTTACAAATTTTTGTTTTATCTAAACGCGGAGCTTTTCCGAGCTTTGTTAGCGTATATCTTAAAGGGAGCAACCACTACCGGTGAACCGCAGTTCAGCAACGGTTTTGAAGGAATGAAGCTGCTATAACACAGTCTTTATTCATTACCATAACAGCAGTTTCATCCGCAAACGTTCCTGTTCCTGATCGTCGTTGGCACATTTCGATCTCTTTCTCTTTCGTAATATCCCGCCAGTTAAAGTCAGATCGCATTAACAGCTTTTATTAAATATAAAAACAAAATAATTCACAGGCAAGTGAACATTAGAAAAATTTCATTTTATCCGAGAGCTTCTAGGTGACCAGTTCCGATCACCCTTTCTGTCGTAATATCCTGCGCGTTAGTGTAAGATCGCATTAGCAGCTTTTATTAAATATAAAAAGAAGTTATTTCAAATGTGATGGACACTAAAAAGTTGCTTTCTATATGCCCCTAAGTGAACGGTTTCGATCTTCTTCGTTGCGGTAATATCACGCGAGTTAGAGAAAGATGGCATTAGTAACTTTTGTTAAATATAAAAAGAGGTAATTTCGGATGTCATTGACATCAAATAGTTGCTTTCTATCTCAGAACCCCTAAGTGAACAGTTTCGGTTTCCTTTCCTGCGGTAATATCCCGGGAGTTCGAGGAAGATCGCATTAACAGGTTTTATTAAATATAAACAGTGTACATATCTGTGTATGGGAACAACTTTATAGACATGTTACGTTTGGTAGTGTTAAGAGATCTTAAAAAGAAACTAATTTGAAGAATAAAAGTATAAAGGCACATCCTCCAAACGGAATAAGTTGCTTTTGACTACAAACAAAGGGTATATATGTAGATCGGGAAAGAAAACACATCATTTGTCATTTATATATCATATATTTCTATTTGTAAAAATTAAGATGTAAACATAAAATTAATAAACAAACCTCTCTGAATTAAATCGAAAAAAAATAGATCAACTCCGTTATAATCGCTTGAACTTAAATATATAAATAAATCTAGTAAAAAGATCATATCCGCAAGAAAAAAACAATATTTTCAATTCTCAATCGTATCTAAAAAGTCAAAACTGTCGAATAATCGACAAAGAAGAAATTGAAAATTGAAAACTTACAAACGTTTCGGACACCTGCCGGAATAATTTCGACGGGATATCCGAAGGAGAGAACGATCTTGGGAAGATTCCATAAATAAAAACTTAAAATTCATTTTAACTAATCTTTAACTTAATAAAAATAAAAAAGGAGATCGCTATACCACCCACACGCAATTATAAATCTAAATTGTACTTGTGAGATATCAAAAAAAAAAACAACAGAAAAGGGTAATAAAACGAGGAGGGGGTAAGTAAGATTTATTTTAAATTTACGGGGAATTTACGAAGGAGGATCATCGGGAAGGAAAACGGGAGGTTCAGGAAAGTCAAGTTTGCACATTAGCGTAAAACGTATACGGCATTATATATTACAAAATTTATACCAAGAAAAATAGTTAAAATTACGAATACTGCGTCTTCGAAAAAACAAGCATGACGACAAGGATAACGTTTATAATATAACATAGGTATTCGAAAAAAACGGGTTTTCTAAAACCATATTCTTTTGTTACATCGTTTCTTTTTTTTTCTCTGTGTTTATCGCGTCTTTTTCTTTACAACAATTATCATTTATCTTTTCAAGCCTGAAACATTATTAATCTGAAAAAAAAGAAAAGAAAAAAAATTCGGATTATCCATCCCGGAGAGGGCGACTGGGGAAACTTAGAACGGCTTACCTAAAATTGATGGTTTTCGCCGCCAGCAATCGGTTGCATTCGGCCGTGTCTGGCAGCGAGAGGGGCATGTAGGGACTTTCGTTTTCCTCTTCGGTAAAATCGAAACGGTAGATCCTCGGATGGATCTTCATGTCGCCGAACGGACCTCGTAGGATGACGAAATTGATGTTCAACGGGCACGACGTCCGCGTTTTCAAGATTAACTGAAACGTAAATACAAATGCGAATTAAACATTTGATTGATTCTTCTTTTTATTGACCATCTTTAACCGCGTTATACCGTTAAGTAATAAAACAAAAAATACATAACGGGCGGAATTATCCGCGAAGTGGACCTGCAAATCGAACACCTTCAATTCACAATAGAACCCACTTTTTGTATTCCTCCGTATGACACTAATAGAGAGAGATGACGGGTTCTGGCAAATCTCCCAAAAGGTAGTCAACCCCCGAGCATGTATGTTGGAAAGTAGTCAACTCTACGCGCAGGCATGATCAGAAGATAATCAACTCTTCTGGTTTGGAGAATAGGCAACTCCCTCGAAAGTTCAAAATGCACACCAACGCTCCCCAAAAACTCAATAATTCGTACAATTCGTCCTCGCTTTTGGCTGGAAGATGTCGATAAATCAGATAACTGTAGGTAGTGTCGGTATATCAGATAACTGTAGGTAGCGTCGGTAAATCAGATAACTGTAGGTAGTGTTTGAAGGTGTTGCTGTTGGTGGGTAAACAGATAACTGTAGGTTGTGTCTAAAGGTGTTGCTTTTTTGTCGGAAAGTGTTGTTGTTGATGTCGGGAAACAAATAACTGTAAGTTGCACCTAAATAAAATTACACATAATGTCACAAGGTATCGCTGTTAGTCGGTAAGCAGATAACTGTAGGTAGCAGCTAATAAGATATTACGCAATGCCATAACGTCGTGAACAGGTTTCGACGAGAATTTCAGACTCAGGCAAATGAAACGCTGGTTGTTGTATTTATTAAGATATAACATTTGGAAAGTCGACCTTGATCCGAAGGTGCCGCTAAACAGATAACTGTAGATCGCCCCCAATAAAATACGACGCAATACCATAACGTTCCATACAGGATGAATGTTAGATGGGAAGAGCGTTGAGAAGTGTTACGTTCTGATTGGTTACCAACCAACCAACCAACGACAACGTTAATATTGCTGGAAGCGTTTGACGTTATACCGTAAGTATCATATGGAGGCTGCAACAGCGACACCTTCTGACCAAAAGCCAGGCTATCAGACACTATCTACAGCATACATGCTCGGGGGATTGACTACCTTTTGAGAGGTGGCGCCAAAATCCGTCACCTCACTCTACCAACGCAACGTTCTGCTATCAACAACTGAATTTTTCAGATTCAATTGCAAATATCAAAAAGGCTTCCTACACAGATAACGAAGTTTACGAACCGCACGTGCCCACCACGTGATCCTAAATTCTTAGTTGGGAACACTGATATGTTGCTACTAGGAAAATTTGACTACAAAAATTACAAACATACATAACCTAATTGGGCTTTATTCTATGCGGAAAATCTCCCTTTTCATTTTTTATTAATTAATAATGAAATGCACGAATCTGATATGTCCGAAAAAGTAAGTTGCCTATATATCAAATGGGTCAGAGAAAAAGTGACAAGATAGTTCTGTCAAATTTGAGAAATACGCTTAGAGCAGCGTAATTGTCAAATTTACTCCAGTAAGGTGTCAAATATGACGATAAAATTGTCAAAATCTACAAGAATAAGTGAAACTTGTCACATAACAAAAGTTTCAAACTAACGTTACACGTCAAACTTTTTTTTTTGTTTATAAAATTATCAAAAACAAGTCGTAGAATGCATTCTGAAAAATAGGGAAAATTTTCAAACAAATGATATCTCTCCTTTTGAACTAATATAGCTGTCAACTTTACTGCAGTAAAGTGTCAAATATAACGATAAAATTGTTAAAATCTAATTGTTTTCTTTGATTCTTGTTTGAACCTATATCAAATTTATTGGAGTAGTATGTATTGCGATAAAATTGTCAGAGTCGGCACATAAGTGTCAGTTATAACAATTCTAAATTTATCAAAAATTCACCAAAAGGAAACACGAAAGATGGCTTTCAGACTATACAAGGTACGATATTCAAAGTATGTCAAATGCATTACACAGAAACTGGCCAGTGTACCTATCAAATAACGGTCAAATTTGACAAATCCATTTTCGAAAATAGGCGAAATTATCAAACAAATGAAGTGTCTCTATTTGATCATATATATGTAGTTATGAAATTGACTGAAGTAAAGTGTCAAATATTATGATAGAGTTGTCAGAATCAGTGCATAAATGTTAGTTACTGCAATTTATTTTAAATTGTATCCCTTTTTAATTTGTCAACTATTTACCAACAGAAAAAAACGAAAGGCGGTTTTAAAAATATAGAAAATACGATATGCAGAATATGCCAAACGCATTACACAAAAACTGACAAGTGTACCTGTCAAATAAGTGTCAAATTTGACAAATCCAATTTCGAAAATAGGCGAGATTGTCAAATAAATGAAGTTTGTCTGTTTAAGCCGACATGGTTGTCAAATTTACTAGAAAATTGTCAGAATCGCCACATAAATGTCAACTACTACATTTTTTTAAAATGTTATCTCTTCTAAATTTGTCAAAAATCCACCAAAACAACAAACGAATGATGACTTTAAAACTATTGAAAATACCTGTACGACATGCAAAGTATGTCAAAATTGACTGAAGTGTGCTCGTCAAACTTGATAAAACTGTCAAATTGGAGAAGTTTGTGTGAGAGTTGTATCCTCAAAAATCAGCAGAGAAATAATCTACTAAAATAGGTTAAACTTACGAACTGTCAAAAGAGTCAAATTAGCAGTACACATTAAACTTTTGCTTTTGCTGCATGTATCACCTTCATTGGTACATAAGATCAGACTTGATTAACATTTATCGATATAATTAGTGTTTTGACCTGTCAAAAATATCATTACCAAATATTTCACAGTTTTGTCAAATTTTGCAGATGTTTCGCCATTGAGATTGCTTTTCTGAACTATCAAAATTCAAACAATAACGCTGCTGAAATTGTAATTTGGGAATGTTTGACGCAACATATTCAACATAAACGGACGCGGTTCATTTATTCGACAACCTATTGATAAATGAGCGGAAACCAAAGACGAAATACGAGGGCTATCCAGAATCTAACTTGACGTTTTGGGATGAGGTGACACGGGCCGGGGCTACCGGTACCAACTTGGTGTCTGGGCGTTCCCTCACTCAAAGCGCATCCAGCTACGGTAGCGTGCGGTTGGTGTTGCTTGTGGTTAGTGAACTCTGCATTTTCAGAATTAATTTTGCAATAGAAAAGCCCGCCAGTTGTAAAGTGCGATCGGTGAACAGAAAACAACATTTTAACTTGTTTCAAAACGTAAGTTCGTTCCCGGATAACCCTAGTACATGGATTGGTGTCTATGGAAGCGAGAAAAGCGTTATCCGCTGCAATCGATGTGTAGGCTACGCCGGTTTAAAGGCGTCCGTTTCCTGTTGATGCAACGGATATGTGTAAGACTGTTAAACCGGTTTAACAGCAACCGCCCCTGTTGACGCAATGTATATAAAACTGTTAAACCGATGCGAACAGTGGAACGGTGGTCTGTGAACCGATCATTTCTTCTTACTAGTTTTTAGCAGACCTCCCATAAGTCATAATGGATTTCGTATATTGTCCTTGATCTTAACAAGACCGTGCATTTTGATTTCATTTTACCCAAACATGCGCAAGAAAAACTTACCTGATAAGTGATATCACGTTCGGAACTTTGAGTAGGATCCTTCTGACTGTTATTTATCCTCGCCTTAACCACCCATTGGTTGTTGAAAGCCGAAAATCGCGAAGTCTCGTAATAAAGACGATGTACGAACTCTTCCGTGCGGTAAGGCTTGAGCTGCAAGTCTATACGAAAAAAGAAAAACAAGAAAGACAGTCGTTAAACTTTCGACCGAGATTCTCCTTTCCCCTTACCGTTGAAGGTAATCTTTTCGTATCCTAACAGTTCGAAAATGTTCTCGTACAGTTTCCTCTCGTCGGCGACCTGCTGATCGATCACCTGCAACGCCTCCATGACTTCGGCCCCCGACCTACGCGGATGTGGACAATCCTGCTCGTGCTGTTTGCTTTCGTGCATCGGTCCCCTCCACGGGCACCCTATCCGGCTGAATTTGCAACCGGATATCCTGCAATTGTGGGTATTACTTAAAGAAATGTAGAAATGGAGTAGATACGGCGAAATTGTTTAAGGGAAGTGGAAGGATAATGGAGGAATTGTTGGACAATGGAAACATACATTACGAATAACAAGATATTATTTTGTAGTTAGGGAAGAAGGTATGTAGAAACGAGCGAAAATAACGAAAATGACAGGTGAAAGGATTATGATTTTTATTAATTTATTTTATTATTATTACTGTTTCCTCCTAAAAGTCATACGAGATAGCACATGTTACGGCAAACAAGTACAGCAATAACACTCTACCCTAATCGGTCAATCGACTATGACTGACTCAGATGTTCATTTACTCATTTATCTATTTATTTGTTTATGTATTTAATGAATATAGTGGGCAGTCCCGATATATTTGATTTTTTCGTCATGTTTACTGATCTTTAACCCACATTAAGATAGTATCGCATTTGCGACATCCCGTCGAGACGTACTCAAAATAAAAGCAAAAAAATTGCCTTTACACTCAAAATTCAAAATGACGCGCCAATATGGCAGGTTCTAAAAATTGAAAAAGTTTTCCAAATTACATGAAAATCAGTATTTGGCGATTTCTTGGGTCACTGATAACGAATCTGACGTTAGCTTCGCATTTTACAAAATGGCCGATTGAAGGTGACGCCCAAAAATCGACCAAAATTCGACTTTCGCCTCGTTCAATGATGAGAAAATCATATTTAGGGGCGAATTTGGGGCATCAGCCTCATACCTATCGGAATTCGCCGAAACATTGCCACCCCACTTCGATTGTTCAACATATCAAAACAAGATGGCGGTTCAAAACGTTTGAAAAGTTTGGTAAATTGCATGAAAATTGTTGTTCGGGGGTACTTTGGACTGTCGATGACGAGTCTGACGTTAGTTTCGTATTCTACAAAACAGCCGACTGAACATGGCGTTCCTAAGTGCGACTTTCCGCCCGCAAACTGGCGTGCAGTGGAAAATTAAAAAGTCATCCAATAATCATAAATTTCGAAAAGTTTATACGAACGGGTATCTTCAGGTTTTTATTGTCTTTTTCAAAACGGCCAACTCAAGATTAATATAAAAAATATTTATATAAAGTCTTCCAACGAACCGTTTTGCAAATTTTCCTATTTAGCGATCACGACTTATGAGAGAAAAGTAAGTCATTGACTGTATAAGAGCAAAAGAATTAATAATAAACAAAATTGGGTCAATAAAAATTTGGTTTTGGGTGCACTGAGTTATTTATCGGAACAGATGTTGGAAGTTCTCGGCGTTTCGAGACACCTGATTTACTGTCCGCAAGGCTCAACCTTCGATCGGATTTGAAACAGGAGAAAGAAATAATACCTATCCTAATATCCACTTGACCTTGCTCAGTCTATGGGTCGAATTTTACTAGTGTTTGCATTTCTTCGTCTAAATTAGCTACGTTAACATTCCCTCCTTACTGTCTACAGTACCCAAATTAGTTTCGTCAAAAACTCAAAAAATAATTTCGCCTTTCTTGCAATGGTAGGATTTTTGTTTTAATTTTGTCTATGGTCGGATTTGACTAGCGTTTGCATTTCGTTGCCTAAATAAGGATAAGTTCAAATATCTTTCTTACTGTTTGCAGTTCCGAAATCAATTTCTTCCAAAACTCAAAAAATAATTTTGGCCTTACTGCGATAGAAGGAATTTTTTGGTCTTAGATTGAATTTCACTAGGGTTTGCTTTTCTTCGCCTAAATAAGATAAGTTCACATTTAATTCTTACTGTCTGCAGTTCAAAAACAAAAATGAATATTGTTTATCAACCGATTGTGCATTTTAATGATGTACTTGAAGAATGTTCCTGCATATAGTTCGCATATTTCGTTTGTTCATAATATTTGATATGAGAAGAAGAATCAAAAAGACATATAGTGCGTTTTGAATGGAAGAAAAAGAAATGTCCCGTGACGAGACTCGAAACAGCGATCTCGTGACTATCGCACCAAAACGCTAACGTTGCGTCGAATTACTCCAAAATATTCTTATTTAAGGTCCAAACTACACGTACCATAAATATCAAAAATTACAAAAATCCGATTACCTTACCTTCTCCTTGTAAGCAATAAACGTTCGACTTATTTATCGCAACAGATGTCTCGACACGCACCTTAAAAAACTCGGCGTTAACTTTACTAGAGATTTGGGTCGAATTTTACTAGCGTTGACATTTCTTCCTCTAAATAATAAACATTTGATTTGTTTGTATAATCTCAGTGGTAATCAAACGGTTCCTTCCGAAACTAATTTCGAACTTCCGGTAATAGTAACAAAATATTTTCTCTTCTCAAATTTTGTTTTATTTAGTATGAACTTTCTTCTGTTTTAATTTCATACATAAGCTATGAAAAATATCACTATCAATTGAATTTAATTTAAGTTTCGGCCAAAATCTAATTTCGGCCAAAACTCAGCCGAAACTTCGGCCGCACCGAAACTCAGTGTTCGTGAATTGTGGTGCTTCGTTCGAGCGAGTTCGTGTCTCGTAATTGTCAGAGTCAGCAAGTTAATACCTAAACTAATGTCCGACCGAAACAGGATTTGCAGCCGAAACCGAAACCGAACCTTTGGACTCGGTCTCAGTTTCGGCCAAAACCGAAACCGAAACCGAAACTTATTTAAACATATTAAAATTTCAATTGTATGCTGAAACATTGCTACATGTTATATAGTTCATTTGTGTTAAATGAAATAAAGAAAAAACAACAATTACGGTATGTAGGAAAAGGAGATATTTATGTATTTAGGTATTAACTTGCTGACTCTGACAATTACGAGACACGAACTCGCCCGAACGAAGCACGACAATTCACGAACACTGAGTTTCGGTGCGGCCGAAGTTTCGGTGCGGCCGAAGTTTCGGCTGAGTTTTGGCCGAAACCGAAACTATGGCCGAAACTAGATTTTTTGGCCGAAACTGGCCGAAACCGAAACCGAAACCGAATGTTCGGTCGGCCACTAACCTAAATACATAAATATCTCCTTTTCCTACATACCGTAATTGTTGTTTTTTCTTTATTTCATTTAACACAAATGAACTATATAACATGTAGCAATGTTTCAGCATACAATTGAAATTTTAATATGTTTAAATAAGTTTCGGTTTCGGTTTCGGTTTTGGCCGAAACTGAGACCGAGGCCGAAGGTTCGGTTTTGGTTTCGGCTTCGGCTGCAAATCCTATTTCGGTCGGACATTACTTAAAAGACTAGATAAGTAGGTTATATAGGGGAGTTTAGTATATACCTTTCTCCCTCGCACCCATGTAAAACCCCGTAAGAAAACCGGATATCTGCCTATTTCCCTCCCATTCTAACAATTAGTCGGCAATTTTCCGCCGTTTACTATACAGGTTGATCCTATCCGCTCCAAAACTGTTAGACCGTGCATATACAGTCCCTTTCAAAAAAAATCCATATTTAAAAAAAAATTGCAAATTCTGCCTCGTGGGCCTACTCCGCCGCAACGGCCTTATGTCTGTGACGTCAACACGAGCCGCTGTCATTACATGACAGCCCCCAGTGTGGGACAGCGTGCTGTATGGGGCCTGTACGTGGGAGGCGGCGTGATACTAAATTCTCCCAGTGTTCCACCGAGGATGACAACTTAGTTGCCGCAATTGGTATCTGGAATTATTTCCGAGAGGGGTTTGGTAAGGGTAATATTATTTCTCTTATATAAAAGGTTTCTAAATTAATAAAAAAGTAGAACATCTACATAACTTTCCAATAAATGACTTTTAAGTGAGATTCGTTTGTTAGGCAAATCTCACAGAAAGTTGTGCAATGGTCTACACTGCAGTACAACATTGCATATTCCAATAAATTATGCCATAATTAAAGAATGGTTTCTGTTTTTGGGGTATGTACATTGCTTCGTGAGCGTTTAATTCCTTTTTTTTAATTATCCTGCCTTGCTACATTTGCGATAGGGAGGAAAGGTAGAGAAGAAACGGAACGAGGTGCGGGAACTTTTCGAGAATTACGATTATAATTTAGCTTTTCCCGTTACCTTTCCTCGCACATCTGTTCCTCGTGCCGTTCGAGCGTATTCCTCGGGAACTCCTTGCCGCAATACTGACATTCGGAGGGCAGCTCGGAAACGGCATTCTCCACGGCCAGATTCCTGGTGGCGGTCGTCTTACTGATCTCGACGCGGCAATTCGGACACGTCGCCGTCTCGTCCCGGAGGCGGGCGTCCGCCAGCAGATGAGTGAAACAGCCGGCACACATCAGGTGCCCATTGTTGCACTGCAAGGACACGCACACAACGTATCAATAGCGATCGTAAGGGCATTTCGAGGGAGGGTGGGGAGAGCTCACAAATCCGAATTTGGCGCCTTAAAACTCCGAAACGTCCCCAACTACGGCAATAGACATGGGAAAGGAGGGGGAGTTTTGAAGCGCCAAAAAATCGAAAACGAAAGTAAGACAGCGGCGCTTAAAAATTGCTGCTGGGGGTGGGACGATTGGGAGCTTCGTCTTCGTAAGTTGAGCAGATCAACCTTGCTTCCTTTTTCTTCTTTATCGGTAAATTAATTTTTTTAATGCGCACCGCCAATTTACGAAATTGTTAAATGCGGATTTTACGTCTTTTAAATTTCCCAATCCGCCAGCGCAGACAAAACAAAGCGTTATGTTCAATGTATGTAGAAATTTTTGAAAAAGAAAATTAGTGCTTAATCATCGCCGCACGTTCCGTGTTATCGATCGGGCAAAGAACGTGTCGATTTTTATCGAATCCCATGGCGAGAGAGAGAAACAGAAAAAGAGAGGTCACGGCGTAATCTTCCATACAAAAAAATACGTATCGGAGATTCGGGCTTAGAAACGACAATTACGCCGTAGTCAGTCACGCTCGGTGAGACGCAATTAAGCGACCTTCATGAACGTGATCGTTTCAAACAAATAAACAAACACAAAAAATACGACGACCATCGATGATACATAGATACATCGACGGTTCGATAAACGAGGACGAACCATGGGAGAAAGAATAGAAAGTACAAGAATTCAATATATAATAGTTTTTCTGTTTTCTTTTTTTTTTTTTTCTTAAATAAAAACATTTGGAGTATACTCACCGATCTTCTTTCAACCCTGTAAATATCAATAACACGTTAAAAAAATAACAACAAAAAATTCGGAGGAACTAATATTTATCATTATTCACTATTAATTACATACATACATAATACATACATACACAAATATACCTAAGAAATATGTCCATATACGGTGCATTCCAAAAGTTAGAAACCTTACCTCGTCGTAGGTACTATTGATACAGAGATAATGGAGAAATTTGAGCGCTCTAAACGAATTAATTATTTTTCTATTGCGTTTACCGGTGAAACGACACACCTACCTTAACAGTTTTTTACCTTTTCTTTCGTTTTCAAGGTTTTGTGGCAAAATGTATAGACTTTAAACACCGAAAATAATTCATTCACGTCGATTTTCAGAGTACTTGTATCAAATATAATTGAAGATGGGTATGACCAAATTCGAAACCAAAATGTGCGCGTCGTGCTGCATTGACATAGCCGGACACACGCAAAAGGGATTTACGAACAATCTGTCCCGCCGTACATATGGAATGACATATGTACGGCCTCGCAGATCTGATCTAGCACGGTATGAGGCACAGTACAAATAAACCGTCGGAATCGATCCATGGCGGGAAAGATCGTTTGAAAATTTCTTTCGTCTGTGCGTGTATATATTTGCTACGAACTTCACTTACTTCAATCTTACCGTTGTCGTCGCTAGACCCCACACACTGATCAATTTACATTCTAACACAAATTTGAATTTACCGCGGTTTCTAAGTTGACAAAGAAAGGTAGTATGAAGAAGTATGAAACTAAAATATGCGTGTCGCGCATTACTTAAGACTTATCATTTCGTATAAAAGAGACGGCATTGTATATTTGCTGCGGACTACGTTTAATTTAATCCTATCATTGACGTCGTTACACACCACACAAGCTAATTTGTATACCAACACAAATTCGAATTTCCCGTGCTTTTCAAATTGACAGATATCAAAGAAAATGGTATGAAGAAGGGACGAAACCAAAATGTACGCGTCCCGTATTAAATTAAAGTTATTCGATCGTATAAAAGACGGCATTGCTACGAACTTCACTTACTATAATGCTTCCATTGTTCTCATTACACCCCACACAAACTAATCATTTCGTATTTCAACACAAATTCTCCCGCGTTTATCAAACCGACAGTTGTCAAACAGAGATGGTATGAGGACGTACGAAAAAAAAAGTGTGCGTGTCGCGCATTGATTTGGACTTGTCATTTCGTATAAAGAAGACAGCATTGTACATTTGTTACGAACTTTACTTACTTTAAGCCTACCATTGTTGTCGTTACACCTACATACATAAATTCGAATTTCCCGTTTTTTCAACTTGACAGATGTCACTGAAAGATGATAGTACGAAGCCAAAATGTATCGCGTATTGAATTGACATTATTTTTTCGTATTTTACTGACTTTAATCCTATCATTGTTGTTACACCTTACACAAACTAATACATTCGTATTCCAATGGAAATTCAAATTTCCCGCGTTTTTAAAATTGACAAATGTCAAGAAAAAGATTATTTACACTTTATTTACGTTAGGGATGCAGTGTTGTAAGAGACACGGCTATAATTAGCTGATAACACCGTCCAAATTACACAAAGGGCAGCTGTCAAACACGGCGCTTAATAGTTGTCACTTGGCCTAATATAAGCTTACTTATCCGAAGAGTCGGTTCTATTTTGGTTGTGCCTCGATTCAGAGCACATTCTTAACCCAAACGCAGTATAGAATAAATTTCCCTCAGTCGATGAATTAAAATGTCAATTATTAAAAAGAATAACAAATAACACTGAAATGTTACTGCATACATATACTTCGTTCCCTTGTTCTCTTCTTTTTTTCTTCGTAAGAATATGGTGTGGATATTAATAGGGAGGAGACGAAATAAATTGATCTTAGCGTTTCACGTTTTGAATTTCCCGCTATTCAAATTTGATAGATGTCAAAATCGGAAAGATAAGACGAAGCAGTTACATCGTTAGTGACGTAGTTCGGATGCGGCCATATACTTTATAATGTATTACGGCATTATAATGTGTTCGGAATAACACGCAACTCTTCCTTCATTTAAAAGTCAGTGATTAAAAAAAGAACAGCCTTATCTTCCGCTTTCTATAAGTTTTACAAAATTAATAGGAGCGGAAAGTAGTGAACGCACACACAGAAAATAATGTTAAAATATTCGTCTCTACTTGGTTGTCAAGAAGATCACACAGTCTGGTTTCGAATTGTGCAAGACCTTAATTTAAAAAACGCGCTCTTTTCGATTTTTGCGCCCTCTGAAAGTCCACGTATGAAATTCATCCATTTTCAAAGGGTTCTCAATTTCTAGATCATTTGGTTTATAATTCTTTTGTTAATTAAAATATTCTTATTACTATATATACATCAAACATTTTTATTTTTCATTTTAATGAAAATATAAAAACTTCTTATATTTCATTTATCGGAATAAAAAATATATTTTTATGTATTTTATTTCGTTTATTAATTTTCATTTTTATTTAATTCATTATTCAATTAAGTTTATTTTTATTTGTATTTAATTCATTAATGAAATAAGTTTTTATCTTCTTTTTATTAAATAAAAAACCGAATATCTGACGATTTACGATTTTATATTAATAAAAATATAAAATATCGGTCATCAGATTGGCGATTTCTCTTTTAGAAATAAACGAAAACTCAATTTATTAATTCATGAAAAATTAAATATCGGAAATTGGAAACAGCCATATTTCCGATTTTATAGATTTTCTTCAATTTACTTATTTTTATTTAATTCATTAATCAATAATGTTTTTATTTTGAAGAGCTAAAAATTAAAAAAATGTGATTTTATACTTCCGATTTTGTTTATTTTTTCAAAATGAAAAAGAAATGACAAAATTTGAAATCAACTTGGTGATTTCCAATTTTTTATATTATTATTATTACATATATATGTATATATAGTATACACACACAGATTATTCATATAAAAGGTAAAAAATATTATTATGTATAATATTGAATGAATTAAAGTATCAATTAATTTAAAAATCTATATCAATAAAAATATAAATAATCGGAAATCACCAGACATTTTTATTCCTCGAAATAAACGAAAGATTTCTATATTTGCGATTTGCATTTTGCCAAAATAGGAAGAGTGACCTTCAACTAATATTTTTTCTGTCTATATTACCCTATCTCACCTATCATCCCTAGTTTATTATCCATTGCTTTCATATTTCAATATTTTTTAAATGTCGTGGTATACCCAACTGTTCAACGAACCTTAACGGGTTGTCGCCCCTTCCCCGAAAGAAAAGACAAAACCATAAAATTTTATAAACGGTAGAAACTGCACAAAATTTATTTCTTGTAAAAACGATGAATTAATTTTTATTTCGAAAGATACTTTTCACAAAAAAATTCCATGGGAAAGTGGTAATAATAACAACAATATAGGCGTATTTAATCGAGGAAAGGAGAAGGGGGTCGACAGTTTACTATAAGAAAAAAATCTCAAAAAAGAACAAAAAATCGAAAATTGCAAATAAATAAGCAATTGTACGCGTAGTCACGTGGTACCTTAAGTGAGAACCTCTTTCTCAAGTTTTTTTCGCCTTGTACATATCCGTGTAACCTAATTTATCATCTATTTCCTCCATTTTATCTCTTAATAAATTTACCATCATTCATCATCTCCATTGCGATTTTATCTCCGAATATACTACGTTTTTAGGGAGCGAGGGTTTAGGGGGTCGTGTGTATTTACTAAGTTTAAATAATTAATGACTAAAATATAAATTTAAAAAACATTTATTGAAAATATCTCAGAATATATCTCCATCGATCATTTAACATTATTTCCTTTTAAATTAAACAAAATTAACACGAAAGCAAGACGTAATTAAATATATAGTATTACACAATTACCACAAATACATCGTTATTATTACCATCATCATCATTATCAGCATCAGCATCAGCATCATTATCATTAAAAATACATACGTGATACATAATCAACTAATTACAGAAAATTACGAAAAATTAACAATATGAACTAAATCATCGCATTAACTCTAAGAAAAAAATCGATTGGATCGGATTGCTTACATTCTTCGCCGATTTAGAGGAAGAAATCATATATTAAGAATAATATGCGCAATACTATATAATTATTAAGAGCATAAAATCATAATAATAATAATAATAATAATAATAATAAAATCGATTCGATTTGGCGGGAGCGGAAAGGTACGCGTTATCGGATACGGAACGGAGAAAAAAGGCGAATTTTTCCCGTGCCGTGCCCGCGACGCGCAGCAGACATACCTCTCGGCTGTCCCACCGTCGTTCGAGAGGGGAAGTTTTATATTTAGAACATCTTCCAGCTGTGAAAAATCAATGATGTCTGCAGATATACTGCGGTCGCTGAACAAAGAAATATAGACATTACGTAACTGGGCGTCAAGGCCGTTTTAATTAAGTTGTGTAATGTCATTGAGAAACCTTTTTTCTCGTCGTTGTTGTTACAGCGATCCTTGTGACGACGTTTATACAAAATCGATTCGATCATAACGAGAAGTCGGTTCTTACTTTTATCGCGTCGATTTGAATGCGTATTTCGACGATTACGTCGTCATCCTCGGGAGGAAGGATCAAAGAAATCAAGCATCAGATTTGCTATTAGCGCTCGTGCGGTTCATCTCACCGTCAATATTACATCTTATCAACTACAGAAACCTTTGATAATAATAATAATAATAATTTATTATCCCTGTTATCTATTTTAACAGTGATTATCGGTTCCCTATATTGTAAGCCGAATGTCACACACCATATGATCGGTAAGACGGCTGCAGACGCAAAATCGCGTCCAATAATATAATATAATATAATAATATAATAATAAAGTTCGTATCGTTAGTCTTTTTCGCACGTGTAGTCTACATCAATAGCCTTTAAACGACGCACATACGCGTTTACACTAGTCAAAGGATTAAACACAAGCGCATCCATAGTCAACATCCATGGAATTGTAACGGACGCACGTTTGCGTTCGTAATTCTTACCACTAGCTCCCTTTCGTACGCACAAGTACATCCATAGTTCACACATATACACGTCGTCTAAACGCTATGACCGTATAGACCACGCGTATATGTGTTTACAGTTATCATTAGACGCCGGATAGTTGAAGGAGGTTGATATGAAAACTATTACTATGGCTAGTAAACGGTCTGGCGAAGGTTGGTACACAGGTGCGTTAATATAGTTCGTCGAGAGCTTATAACGTACAATGCTGACGTAATGGATGGGGGTCAAGCGCCCTAAACGTTCCGGGGTCTAGTTATCATTTTGTACGACTCTATGGTATTTTGTACCCTACATAAAAAACTTTGCATCCTCCATCTTCTCCACTCATTTGATTCGTGTCTTGTTTAATTTCTTATCCGAAGCCCTAGACACGCAGAAGAATAATAAAAAGGAAGAAGAAATTTTCTTTCTTCTACTGTACTAAATTTATAACTAGACCCCGGAAAGTTTAGGGAGGTTGATAAGACAACCGTCTCTGCCACTGTAGAGTATTTTTTGACAAGTCGTGGTTATGTTTATAAAATCATTAACTACTAACCACTACTGCCAATACATCAATGTTCTCGACCTAAATTTTTTAGTCATGTGACTTTCAGTAGAATTTGCTCACTCTGTAATTGTACATGTAATAGAGTACAAGTAGTGTAACCCTTTTGTTTACATAACAATGTACCTTAACCTCAATTTAACAACCGCCAATATTTTTCCAAAACAAAAGCCTTTCTTCGTACCAAAAATAACATCTCAAATAATTTCGCCTTAACTCTCGAAGATGATTGAATGTTCGAAATAAATGGCGTCCAATCCCTTTTGAGCTTTTGGGCGGGACGATAAACGGAAAGGGTTGGTGTACAGTTCCGTTGATACGATTCATCAAGTTTAGGTTACTGAAATAATTGCGGGGAGGAAGTGAGGAGGGGTTCAACATCGCTTAACCCATACGGCGAGGGTTGGTATAGAGACGCATTAATGCTATTGTTCGGGGATCGATAGGGGATCAAGCTCCATAAGCTTTCTGGGATCAAATGATTCCAAGCCAATGAAAATCGCAAAAACCCATCGATTCCCTTAAAAGCCTTACTTTGTCAAAAAATAAGAATAATTCAAATAATCCCGCCTTAACCCTCGCGGATGATTGGATGTTTCAAATAAATGCCGACCAATCGCGTTTGCAGCTTTTGGGCGGGAAAGGATTGGTACACACGAACGTTGATGCGATTGGTCATGCGTACGTTACCCACGTAATTACTGGGATCAACGTCCCTTATAAGCGGAGGGTTGGTATACAGGTACGTTAATGCAATTCGTCAAATGTACGTTGCCGACGTAATTGTTTTGACGCGGGGTGGGGGAAGGGGGATGCGCAATTGAAATAAACTTTCCCGGGTCTACTCACCACTTTCATTCCTTTCCCGAATCAAATCATCACTTTTATCCCAAAGCAATGAAAATCGAACAAACCGTCGATTCCCTTTCCAATACAAAAGCCTTACTTCGTATCAAAAATTAAATCAATCCCGCCTTAACCCTCGCTGATGGTTGGACGTTTGACATAAATGGTGACCAAACGCTTTTTGAGCTCTTGGCGGGATTCATTTGAATTGCTGGTATATTTGTCTTTCGGATTACCTCCACCACTTTACATATTTATAAAAAATTAATTCCCCCGACAAAAAGAAAAAAACAAAAAATGGAAACTGTCGACACTCCATCATTAACCTTCCTATACTCACGCATACGGTCTGTGAGACCGATTTATATAGTACAGTATACGTCTTTCATTTTGACGTGAGTATAGGAAGGTTAAAGTGTTTATCCTTCATCCTTTGATTTTTCTCAAAAATTGTCCTTAAAAGGAAATGGCTGACCTACATCGTAATGGCTAACATAATAATGAAAAAAAAAACTAAAGACACATAGTGGTTAAAAAAAGGATACAGATGATGAAAAAGAATTAATGGTAGGATGTGCATACACGTAATGCTAATGATAGATAGAGTTTACTGCCGAGAAATGGTGAAATGGCTTCTGTAATATGAGTGTCAAGTTACTGCGTATTCTTTCTTTTTTTCCTTTGTTTTCTGTTTCGAAGATGACAACTTTGTGGTCGAAATACGCATTCGAATTCATCGAAATCGATTCGATAAGGATAAGAACCGTTCCGTTTTCACGCCAAACCCCATCATCGGGGGTTACTGCATCTAAATCGGGAACGAAATTCGCCCCGAAAACGATCGGCAACGTTTCGTACAAAATGGTCGACAACGACGACGACGTCCGTCGACGACAATAAAGGAAGGTCGCGAACGCATCGGAAACGGTACAAAACGTAGAATTGTATGCGGTAAATATGGTGACTTACCTGGTAGACGGCGGCTCTGGGCAGGTCTAGGCAAACTGCGCAGCACAATATACCGCCCAGCCTTTCCTCCAATCGGTTCTTTTTCTCGTCCGTATCGTTGTTCTTGCTGTTCAATTTTCTCCGTTTCGTCTCCGGCTCGTTGATGTCGTCCATTTTCTCGACGTTGTTATCTGACGTTTCGGCGACCGTTTCGGTGCTGGACGTCGCTGCCTCCTGTGTGTCTGACATAATTTATCGTTTTCTGCGTCTCGCAAATCAAAACAGAGAACAGCTGAGTAACGCGCACTCCGGTCTGCTTCTCCGCACAAAACCAGAAAACAGCTGTAGGGTGACGTATCGCTTTTTGACAACCACGACCTTTTCCTCCTCTTACACCCCCCACCTAAACGGCGACGCCGCCATCAAAGACTTATCTTGTTTACGAACCGCGTCTGTCGTGTTTACGCATCTTCGTCTCTTACTCCGCTTCCAACTTTCCCGTTCGTTTCGGCACGATCGTACGCACGGTGAATAACAAGGACGAGATCCAAACAAAGCCCTAAAATCCCCATTTATAAAGGGGGATTATTAAAAGAACCGCGCTGAATAGTATCACCGCTAGCGACCAGATGGAGCTGAAACATACTGTTGCTAATTTCATCATAAAAGGAATCGTACTTGTCGCAGCTTTTAGGCACATAAGTTCTTATTATTTAATCCACCACCTTATTACCCATATTCTCTTTTAATTTACGTACTCATCTTCTATTTATCAAATTGTCTTCAAACAGATAATATAGAATTCGTAACAAAAATAAAAAGGTGATAGTTAATGCATATATACGAAAGAATAATCAAGCTTACGCCAATGTCAAATAATAATGAAAAATGTCAAAAGATTCGAATAATAAAGTTCGAAGAAGTGGCAGCGTCAGTCCGATATACACTACTTAATTATCACATTATCCACTCTTTTATCAAACCCTAATTAATTACAACATACAGAGAGATGCAAATTGATTGCCTGAAAAATACTGGTTTCCACAGAGAGTGATGAATAGGTTTGTTCGAACCTATAGTTCCAGGTAGTTCCAGAATAGTTCAAGAATTTAAAATTCTGAATAGTATCGCGCATGGCATATCCTTATCCAATTCCGAATTGGTTCCAATTCGCAATGGTTCGACCAGAATTACAGAATAGATGAAGAAAAGAAAACATGCAGACAGTCAACATAATTTACAGTTGGTAACATCCGGTAAGGCGTGTTTTACTACAAAAAGACACATTTTAACCACTAATATATGTACTTTTTTTATATTAAACAATATTTACTTATTGAAGGATAAATGTACGATTGCGGCAACAAAAAACTGGACACATAAGATAATGTAGTTTAAATCTGACTTTTGCCTTGTCATTTTTAAATCATTATTGACATATGTCATTTGTATGTCATTATACTGCATTCAAGTGCTGGTAAAAAAATGCAAGTAATTGCATTATTTGGGGAAGAATGATCAATAAGAAAACTAGGTAAAAGATTTGCAGTCTCCAAAGGCACTATTTCCGACATTAAAAAGAAATGGCTACATCAAAATAAACATCACAAACGGTTGGTTTATACTGCTAAAAAAGTCAAAATAGCCTATTAGACTTGTCCAGATTTTTGTTGCCGCAATAGTACCTTCCAATTACAAGTTAAGTTTATATGAAGAAGCAAATTAAAATATTTCCCAATAAAAGTACTACAGAAGGTAATACCAAAGGTACATATTACATGATTATAATTTCGATTGGTAATGTAATGACCGAAATGTCAGGATAAATGCCAATCCAATAACTTATTGCGGAAACTCCATAGAACTGCAATTTCAAATACTTGCTCTGGGGCAAGAACTTATAGAACCGTTCCTAACTGTTCCGGAGCTACCTATAGGCAATGGTCCGAATATACGAATTTATAATTCTAGAATTTCAAATTCTGAAATTGCGAGGTCCGAACGTTTTAGGTTAACTATAGGCATATTAGTTCTAGAATTGCTTAGAACTCGAAGTTCGAATAAACCTAATATTTATTTCCAAATTTCTGAGTGATTGGACTAGGCATGGGCAACCTTTTTTGTAGAAGTTTTATGCTGCGAGTAATCTTGAAAAGTGTACATTTTTGTGGTATCCTTATGATCCATTATGAATTAAGTTTAGACGGGCCGTGCTAATATGCAACGAAAGAATTCAGTAGCGGGCCGGGCAAATCTTACTCGGGGCCGCATGTGGCCCGCGGGCCGGTGGTTGCCCATCTATAGATTAGAGTAACCGATTATATTTTAGTAATATCACCAAATCTTTTGACATTTGTAAAGTAAAACCTTAAGTTGCCACTACTTACGGTTAGTGCCATTAGCTCTTAAGTTGGTACTACAATGACATAAAGTAGATTAAGACGAATATGTCGGTGACAACCGAAATGTGACCGTAATGTAAAAACCAAAAATATATATATATTTTCGGTGAGGTTTTATTAAAAAATATCGTTAATGAGGCCCCTGGCCACTCGTCCTAGGTATTTTTCATAATTATTTGACATTGACGTACCTTATGTATACTATCCTTGTCACAGTATAAGTATGACGGTATTTTGAGAAAATATTTTTTTTTAACGGAAGCAGCCCCGTTTACACTAGTTAATGGTACACGTCATCCACTCTTTTATTAAACCTTACTCTGTTACCCTTTTTAAAAATGGCAATCGACTTCACTTTCAATAGAAATTGCGGTTTGTTCAGGTTTGTCCTAAAACTAAATGAGCCCAAATACATAGCCCAAATATATACAATTTGATGAGACGATCATCAACATAAACCATGTTTTCTTCTCGATTTCACATCTAAATTTTATAATTATAAAGTTTACAAATAGAAAACTAGTCACAAAACGATATTTGAAAGACTCAAACAGATCGTTTATTGGAAAGTTATGTCGTTATGTGCATGTTCTACTTTTTTATTCATCAATATTACACCCTACTTGTCATAATCAACCTGCAGTTATACTGTCACAATACCAGCCGTGTCATAAAGGTTGCCAACCATCAAATTAAAATTAAAATGTGAGCCCCTTGCACATTAACGCAATTTGTCGGTGGCATCAAATTGTAGCCATTTTTGTCGAATAGTAATAACGAGTGACTATTTAATTGAAACATAAACAAATATGATATGATAACCAACATTGCACACATGCAAATATGGAATTACAATCATAATTGACAATGACATTGGAACCATTATCATTACATGAAGTTTCTTTTTGGGTTTAATATTCATTAATGTTGACGTTTTCTAATTTGGATGTGTGTATATACGAGAATTCAATTAAGAAATTCCCCCAATCGTACATCAATGCACATTTTTGCAGCTATTTAATTCTACAGAAGTGGACAACTAAGCTGCCTCATATTCCTGCAGTAGCTGCAGTTACGCTACTAGGCTAACACACCTGGGGAAAATGTATAATTAGAAAACTACTAAGCTACTGCAGGAGAACGTGGCAACATGGTTGTCCACTTCTGTAGAATTAAATAGCTGCAAAAATGCGCGTATAAATACATATCGGGGAAATTTCTTAATTGAATTCTCATGTGTACAAACATCCAACGTGTACAACATGTGTACAAACATCCATAGTGGTTATTCGGAAAACGAAAACTTCTTCTCACAAACTCGCAGTGATGAGCCGTATTATCGCGAAACGTGTCTGCGAATAGTGAAAGTAGTTTTCTAATTACACGTTTTCTAATTTGTCCAAATTTCATTTTATCGGTTTTCATTCCGTTAGAAATACCCGAAAATGCTATTTTCACTGAAATAGATTCTATATTAGTGATATCGATGTAGGTAGATTTTATATAGACAATTGTCTATGATAAGTTGCATAATTATATTTTATCTATAAACCCCACATTATTGAAAAACAGGAAAATCATTTCCAGTCTTCTGTATAAATCTATTTACCAGTAGTTACAAAATGTTGATGAGAGAATTCATATCGAATCCCTCTCATATGTACAAACATCAATTTACTACTAGTAATAATAATGCTGATGTTGGTTATATTATTACAACATTACTCGTGTCATAAGGGTTGCCAATCGACCTAAATAACATTAAAATTAAATCTCCTTACACATTAACGAACTCCATCTTTAGCAAAATATAATACAATACAATATAATATAATATAATATATTAAATGTAGAAGACTCTCTATAAACGACCTAATAATAAAATTAGGTTCTTTAATGGGCAGTTAACAAGTAACCGTGCAAAAGCCTACAAAGTAAGCACAATTTGCATATGCCAATAATCCTGTAGGAAATGTTGACTATGTCAATCGCAAAACGCAACTGCAGACTAATTAGTTTCGTCCTCATTAGGACTCGTCAGTACAGTATATCGTTCTGCGAGTGACACAGTGAACATTTCCAGGTGATACGTCGAAATCTTGGCGAGATGGATACGGTCAAAATAATAACCCCATCTTCCGAGCAGGAGATGTATTGGCATACCCGGTAACATCGCGTTCAGCCGTATCCATCTCGCCGAGATTTCGACGTATCACCTGGAAATGTTCACTGCGTCACTCGCAGAACGATATACTGTACTGACGAGTCCTAATGAGGACGAAACTAATTAGTCTGCAGTTGCGTTTTGCGATTGACATAGTCAACATTTCCTACAGGATTATTGGCATATGCAAATTGTGCTTACTTTGTAGGCTTTTGCACGGTTACTTGTTAACTGCCCATTAACGAACCTAATTTTATTATTAGGTCGTTTATATAGAGTCTTCTACATTTAATATATTATATTATATTATATTGTATTGTATTATATTTTATTAAATTTTGGCTCTCGAAAACACGATCGCTATTTCCATCTTTAGCATCAATTTTTTGTAATTTTTGTTAAATGGTAGCCAACCGATTGATTTTATGTGATTGCCCTGATCCTACACTACTTTCCACAGTCCTCACATCAATATTTACTAAATTTCTACCACCATTTATAGGTAGTTTCCTCCCAGTAAAATTTATTTAAATTTTGCGGATAATTTAAGTTGGTAGTTCCGGCAATAGTAGACATACTCACCCATTCCTAAGCACAATCCATGCGAATATATTCACTATTACCGGACCTACCAACTTAAACTACCCGCGAAGAAAAAAATAAAAAATGTTGGCTTTATATTAGGTGTACGCTCACGTACAATATTATTTTATCTATGCTCATGTATGCAGGTGGACTAAAACAAGTGCAAAAATTGTTATAGACCTTATATATCAAGAAAATCCTAGCTTTTAGTTATTTTGGTTATTGTTATCAAAATACAACTCGGTTAGAATACTATAAATAAGTACACACAGTCGAAATCAACATCCCAAAATTCGTCGATTGGTGTAGGAAGGAGCCTCCTCAGTCCCATAGGAACCGAGATAGATATTCGATTTTGGCTGTTATTGGCGACTTTTTGCGTTTTCTTCGGCAACCGTATGAAATAACTTAAATAATTTGCATACCGCTAGAATCTTACGTAGTGTTATTATGCTCTAAATCTCATTGAGATATAGGGAAATCCACTAGAAGTAAGTAAGAGGCTGACTTCAGATAGAAAAGTCGTAGGAAATATTGATGTGAGTACTGTGGAAAGTAGTGTAAGACCAGTACAATCATTTTAATTACCCCTGCGAGGGCAAAACACTACACTACTTAATTGTAACACGTCATCCGCCTTTTTAACAAACTCTGGTAATTACGTATATTTTTGTGCAATTTTATAATTAATAAAGGATATTTGTATGCATGTGTTGTTTTCTTCAATAACATTTTCAAAGAGCTTTAGCTTCCTTCATAGATCATAATGGTAACAAGACTGAAAAGGTTAGGAACCATTGCTCTATATGATGTAATTCAGGCCGTACTTGGTTCGGTTGGATTTTAATAGTATTTCTAAGTTCATCTAAGATCAGGGTTCAAATGTCATTGAGATATAGAGTAATCCACTAGAAATACTTGAAAGGCTAACTCCAGAAAGAAAAGTGGTAGGAAATATTGATGTGAGTACTGTGTAAAGTAGTGTAGAACGACAATTATTTTAAAACGCTCTATATATAGTGTAATCCAGGTTTTAGTTGGTACGGTTGGCATCAACCTATACCTTGTTTCTAAACTAGAGAGACGAATTTTTGAACAAGCCCTAAGTCCAAATTACACTCTATAAAATCTGAACAGTCCTGAAAAGATGGAGTACATGTTTGTCTTCGAAAGAGACGGAGAAAACAGAAAAATATAATAAATACTACAATAACTATACCTTGTTTCAGAAATAGAGAGACGAATTTCTGAACGAACCCTAAGCTCAAATTACACACTATAGAATCTGGAATAAAATTTACGCGGCTAATTAAAGCGATACTTTGAAAGAGGGAGAGAAAACACAAAAAAATTTATAACAAATACCACAATAACTAGCGGTAATGATCAAATGTCAATACATTTGACAGAATTACGGAAACGATACGATTATAGCAGATTCGTGCAGTGTCATATAGTGCTGCTTTCGACTTTTCAGAATTTACTAGAAAAATGGTGTGTTTAGAAATTTGTCTCTCTATTTTTGAAATAAGCTATAGGCATATGAAGTTGTAGCTTTGATAGAAATTTGAATTCAATAGTATTGCTAATTTCATGTAAGATAATGGTTCAAAGTCATTGGATATAGGGAAATCTACTACAAGTAGCGAAGAAACTAACCGCAGATAGAAAAGTGGTAGTAAGTATTGATGTGAGTGCTGCGGAAAGTAGTGTAGGACAACGACAGTTATTTTAAAATGCCCTGTATAATGTAATTCGGGCCTTACTTGGTACGGTTGGTATCAACCTAGCCATATGAAGTTGTGGCTTTGATAGAAATTTGAATTTAATAGTATTGCTAATTTCATGTAAGATAATGGTTCAAATGTCATTGAGATATAGAGAAATCTACTACAAGTAGCTAAGAAACTAACTGCAGATAGAAAAGTGGTAGTAAGTATTGATGTGAGTACTGCGGAAAGTAGTGTAGGACCACGACAATTATTTTAAAATGCTCTGTATAATGTAATTCCAGCCTTACTTGGTACAGTTGGCATTAACCTAGCTATATGAAGTTGTAGTTTTGATAGAAATTTGAATTTAATAGTATTGCTAACTTCATGTAAGATAATGGTTCAAATGTCATTGTCAATTATGATTGTAATTCCATATTTTTATGTGTGCAATGTTGCTTGTTGATATTAATCGTTGTGTATCGTGATATTTTCATATTTGTTTATGCGTCGATTTTAATTAATTATTAAACGCGTAACGAACGACACGCTTTAAATTTCTTTCGGACGCAGTTAACCTTTAGGGGTCGTCGCCCCATCGATTTCTTCAAAAACCATCGACGTCGACACGTGCGACGACTGTTTCTACGGGGTATCGCGGGACGGGTCGCCGGCACGTCGAAACGTTACAAAAAACGGCGACGGTCGAGAGACGGCGGGCGTCCTCTCGCGTCCTTCTGAAAGATCTGACATCTATCAGCTGATCGAGCAACTCTACCGACGCGGCGACTGCGCGCACGGCCCCTTCGCCGTCGAAGGGAAAGGGAGTTTAGAAATGGCCGCCGTGAGCAGTGGTCGGAGTGCAATGGATTCGCAAGGGGAAATGTTGAACGGCAGGGCCACGACCGACCGTTTGAGACAGCTGTACCCTTCGGTGAACGAGGAGAAAACTCCGTTGCCGAGGACGTGGAGTACCAAAAACAAATTCACCTACATCGGCCTGTCCCAGAACAATTTACGTGTGCATTACAAAGGTAAGTGAAAAGTCCTTGCACCTCTTACGGATTCATTCGCGAAGAGACCAAAGTCGGTTCGGGGGAAGAAATGTTTCGTGATTTTCGATTTTTGCGAACGTAAACGAAAAGGAGAAGAAAAAATCGAGCGGGTGCTTCGCGAAGAAATCGCATTTATCCGATCAGTTTGTTGGAATTTTTCGCTTGAAAGACGTAGAGTGCGTAGCTTTCGCGATTGGGACCCGTACAAACAAAGAAATCAGCTGATCGGTAACACGGGGTGAGCCGAAATCTTCGGCACGATTCTCGCGTCTTCGACTTATCGCGTTTCGTCGAAAATGTTACAGAATTCATCGGAAATTTACTCATTCCCCGAGAGAAAAAAATCTAAAATTCTTTCCAGCTAACCAACAATAAAAGTTTGTATGCATTCTCCTTATCGAATTATCAAAAGCGATTCTTCCTTGACATTTCATACGTCAAATCGTTAGATCCCAACGTTTTTAGTATTATTATTATTATTTCAAGACGGATCGTGTGCGTACGATAACGGTAAGAATCTCGTCGATATGTACTATTTCTGACGTTGTAAAGTTAAAATAAATAAATCAAGAAGTGAGAGGATATCTATAATTAAATTTAAAAATGTCCGCTTTGCTTTTGTTTTTGTGTTATTTTTGTTGTTGTTTGTCTAACGTCCCTTTCGAGACGATTTTCCCAATGTTTTATTTCGCATTTATCCGCGTGTATTATCTGCTTTCTCTCCACGTATTTTTTATTTTTGATATGTCATCGCGCTTCGCAACGCGCGTTTCATTGTCTGCGATTTGCGTTGTATATGGTATATCCTTTCTTGTCTATATGTAGTAGTTATATACAGTGTGAGCCATTTGTAGTGTAACGACCTAATTTCGGATGGCAATAAAATTATAATAAATATTTTGCCTGCATGGGCTTTAAAAGCGATCAGAGAGGCATCGTTTGTGACATTCGTGGATTTATTTATTAGTCGTTTGGATAAAAAGAAATCACAGTTTACATACAATGCCGCCAACTTAAATTTGTCACACTCCAGATGGCTCACTCTTTACGCAGATATGGAGTGAGCAACCGCAATTGTCCTAGGTTGGCAACATTAAAGAACTTAGAATAAAGCCAAGTATACAGGGTGTATACGAAGAATAAAAATAGTAGACTATTTTTGAGAACCAAAAATTTAATAAAATAAAATCTGGAGGACTCTCTGCGTAACTACCTAATAAATTAGGTGCAGGTAAGTAACCACAATTTGCATATGCCAATAATCCGTGGGGAGAATTAATCTTTGTCAATTAGCATTGTGGTTACTTTGTAAGCTTTTACACAGTTACTCGTTAGCTGCCTATTAACTCACCTAATTGTTTAGGTGGTTACATAGAGAGTTCTCCAGATTTTATTTTATTATACAGCGTGTAAATTAAGTGATGACTTTAATCCCCGAGTATGACTGCTTGGCATATTTTACGAGAAAAAATTCATATATATATATTATATGAACTTTTTCATAAAACATGACAGTGAATCACCACCTAAAATCAAAGTCGAAACTTAATTTCCGCCTTGTATATATGCATCTTAATTATTAGTCTGGGCATACAGCAGTAATTATGAAATAAGTTACGACAGCCTACATATTGTAGTATGATAATACTCCATTAGTAAAATTATCAATAAAAAGATGTAAATTTTATAGAAAGTATTCTTTAAGAAATAGAAAAGCGTTGTAAACATTTACCACACACATACACTTGAAACATTTCAAAATCTAGAATTCCAAATTGCTATAACGACGTGCCGAAAAAAGAAAGTTTTGTTTATGAACGACGGAATAGGATGGTCGACGAAAAAGTCAGATAAAAAAGTTATATAAAATACCAGGGTTGAAAAGAAGCAGACCACATCAAAAAAGAAGTTGTTGTTTACAAACGACGAACAGACCAAAGAAACAGAAGTACAATAAAAGGAAAAGACCAAAGAAAAGAAGTGAAGAAAGAATTCAAGAGGGTAGGTAGAGGGAAGTTAAGAATTAGAAAACAAATTACACTTATACACACTAGGTAATATATTTTGATTGTATTGTTCATTATTTTGTTAATATAATACTAAAATTTTATAAATATTATTTGTAATAATTTTTGCTTTCTATACAATTAACTAAAATTCATACTACAATATACACAGAACTACTCGCATACAACTGGATCAGGTGATGGGGAGCCGGCGATGCAGTCGCAACTTATTTCGTAATTGTGGACTATTACCGCTACGCGCCCAGACTATTAATTGTACATACAGTAGTGTACAAAAAGTAGTAAAAATAAGTGTGAATTTATTTCGTATATGAAAAAGAAGTTACATAATTTCTTATTCCAATCTCTGCTCTCCTTAAAATTTATATCGGCTTTCCTGTGATAATGGGACAATGTTTTCTCTTACAAATTTTGACTTACATATGTGTTATGAATTTTCTTCTGTTTTAAGTCGATGCATAAGTTGTGAAAAGAGGCCGGGATTTATCACAACTTTTACGTCAAATTTGTTTATAAGATTATATGAGGCAAAAGTCAGTCAATTAGTGCAAAAATGAAAAATAAATGGGGAAATAATAGTTTAGTTTTGGGACCGCTGACAAGAGACCTCATGATACGTACCCCATTAGACGCGATGACCGTTAATTAAAGATAGATGTCCTATCCAAATATCCACTTGACCTTGCTTAACATATGGGCCCAATTTTACTAGCATTTATATTTATTTGTCTTAAACAGTAAACATTCGCTATTATTCTTCCTTATCTGCGTTCGAAAATAATTTCCTTCAAATGCATTTCGGCTTTCCTCTGATTCGAAAATATTTTCTCTTAGGAATTTTGTTTCATTTGTTATGAACTTTTTTCTGTTTCAATTCGATGCATTAGTTGTGGAAAATTGACTAACATACGTCAAACTCATTTATAAGATTATATGAAGTAAAAGTATATCAATTAGTATAAAAGAAAAAAAACGAAGTGGGAAATAAAAGTTCAGTTTTGGGACCGCTCAAAATAGATCTCTGGATATGTTCCCGGCGTTGGACGCGGTGACAGTAGAATTAAACATAGACATCCGATCCAAATATCCACTTGACCTTGCCTAACATATGGACCGAATTTTACTAGCGTTTACATTTCTTTGTCTTAAACAGTAAACATTTGCTTTTCATTTTCTCTATCTGCATTCTAAAATAATATTTCTTTACATTTCATTTTAGCTTTTGTCTGACTGGAAAAAATGTTAAATTTTGTTTTATTTATTATGAACTTTCTTCTGTTTCAATATGATGAATAAGTTGTGAGCAAAACTACAATGCTTCACAAGTTATATGTCAAATTTATTTATAAGATTATATGGGGTAAAATAAGTCCATGAATGTTGAAGGGAAAAAAAAAAAGGTTGACATCGCCTATTCTATTTAAATGTTAACGTTCTACCTGGCGAGTTGCTCGCATCGTATTCGAGAATAAACTCATTAATTGATTGAAACCTAATATCCACTTCACCTTGCTAAAACATATGAACCGAATTTTACTAGCGTTTGCATTTCTTTATCTAAACATTAAACATTCGAGTTATTTCGAAATTCGATGAACTCTCAGTTAGAGATAGATCCGGCGCGCACGAAATTAAACATATATCCACATAGCATTCTATTGTAATATCCACTTGATCTTGTTAAAGATATGGTTCGAATTTTACTACCGTTTACATTCTTTTATCGAAACAGTAAATATTCGAATTATTTCGAAATTTGATGAACGTTTCCGTGATCATCCTGTCTTGAACTTGCTAAAGATATGGCCCCGATTCTACTAGCATTTACATTTCTACGTCTAAATAATAAACATAGGTAATCTCAGCGGCAACCGACTGATTTCTTGCGAAACTTAAAAAAATAATTTCTGCTTTCGTGCGTGTCGGTAGGAAGCTATTTGCTCTTACAAATTTTGTTTGATTCTGTTTGAACTTTCTTCCGTTTTAATCCGATGCATGCAAGTTGTGGAAAGTGCCGTATAGAGTGCAGTCGAAATACGTATTTCCGACTTTTCCTTTTTCCAAGTTATTCAACTATTTTCGAGAATTTTCAACCTTCATATCTATTTCATTTGATTTATTCCTGACGTACATGTTTCACGTTTTCGAGATATTATCGACGAGTTCTAGCAAACTCGTACGTCTGAGAGAGTGATTGAAAAAGAAAATTTCCCGATTTTCCACCTTCCCATTGTTTTTACGCGTAGAAAGAAGAAAAAATGAAGGGTGGATCCATGCTAGAGTTAGTAATTGGCGTGTCCCTCGTCAATGACCTTTAATTCGACGTTTTAGTCGTACCTACTCGATATTATTCCCTCGTTTTTATTTGTTTTTTCGCCTTCGTTTTTATTTCGTTTCACGGCCGACCGTGCGCGCGGATGGGCCGAAAGTTTCGCAACCGTCGTCACGCGTTTTCATGGTCGTCGTCGACTTTTTAGGCGATCGTAAAAAAATTAATATGGCGCGTAGATGATATGAAATTAATAAAACGGAATTTGTATTGAGTAAACATTATTTTTCTTTGTCCAATTAAAACTAAATAGTTTCCAATTCCTGGAAGGACATTTCGACCGAATATATGTACGTACACTACCGTTCATATTATCTCGGATACTTAAGTAAATCTACAAAATTGTAGAATATTGGAATTAAATTAAACTACAATATGAAATTTATATATATTACTGTTGTTAACACATATTTATAACATACGACGAAACAAAGAATAATTCTCAACCTATAATAATAAATTTATTAAATGTTTTTTCGTTCCCCTTTCGTCATCTTGTACGAAGGATGGCACTAAGAATTCTTGGCATCCGTTTCACCAATTTCTCAAGCGCTCTATTTGGGATATTGTCCCGCTGGTCCTGTATAATGTACCATAAATGCGTCGTCGAGGTAGGGCGCACCTTTCGAGTTCTTGTTTCGAGTTCATTCTACAACAACTTAATCGGATTGATGTCGGAACTTTGCGGTGGCCACGTCATTATTTCAAGAATATTATTTTATTGGCGGCGAAAAGCAATTATAATAGCACGTTGTTCTCGGCTTGTTGATTGTGCCTTCGACTCTTTAGACACTTTTAATAAAACTTTTGCTTCAATAGTGTGTATTGAAGCAAGTAGTTACTATATACTATCGATACAGGCACAACGGCGTTTGTCGAGCAACTAAAATATTCTTATATGATTATAATATGTAGCATTGTTAGGACAGAGTAATGTAAACTTCTTAAGCATATTTATTAGTCATACTCATACTTTTGCCTCGAAAATAAACACAACTGGGGGATCGTAAATTTGTTCCACAAGCGCCATTACAATGTCTTAAATTTTAATTACTATTTGATGATTTACCCAGAAAATCTGAAGGTATTTTTCCTTTGCGAACTAGAACCTTCATAAATAGTTAAAATCATAATATAATTGATATTTTAAAGTAATAGTGCAGTCATTAAGAATACTTTACGAAATTTTGTAGTGTCCGAACTAATATGGATGGTAGCGTACATACTAGTTTTCTTGTACGCTATATATAGGAAGATTCAAATTTAGTTAGAAAATTATTTCAATTCAATTTTGTGTGAATAACAAAATTCTATTTATGATTAGCTTTGCGCTCGACGATAGAAAGGTACTACGTGAAGCAAAAGAAAGTAATTAAGGTTACTAGGTTACTACTGTTTTTGTACTCCGAAAAGTTCTAAAAGTATAAAAACTAAGAGAAAGACTGAAAGAAAAGTGTCGAAAACAGAATATGTTCAAAACATATTTTTGACGAAAAATTATTACGTATAAAATTACAAGGCGTTAATTACGACACAACACGTAAAGGAAGCCCGGGGCCACCATACAAAAGCAATGCGTGCAAGCCCCAAAATGAACTTTCTCCTTCTTACACGGTGAGTGATTTCTTCGAATGTTCCGAATTGACTGGTAACGATCGGTTAAATCAATTTAAAATATATTTTCTTCGTTAGCCCCCTTATCTTATATACGGTGCGATTCAGTAGGAGTACTAAACTATTTTAGGAGGTGGTAGTATCGACTATCGTGAATAAGAAAGTTCATAGTCCAATTGTAACAGGGCGACTGCGACTTCCCGTTCGCAAGATACAGCGTTTTAATATGCGTAATTTGGTCGGAAGCGCGAAAACCATTACAAATGGGGTGTTCTTTCTTATTCCGTTCGATTCTTTGTCGAAATCTGCTTCTAGAGAAGTTTACCCGATGACGATCGGTCAATAAATAAAGAAGTTATAGCGATAAGGTTATGAATTTTCAGCAATTTTTTTGCTATTCGACGCAGAATTTATGGTCGAATTTCGAAGCAGTTTTGCGTTGGGATATTTCTTAGGCTACCAGGAATTACGTAGAACACATCGGTTCGAACGCGGGACCTGTAGGTTTCGAGAAAACGTGCGTTCTTGCGACTTTTTTGCAGCTTTTAGTGCTTCTCGGTAACCATTTCGAGTAATCTAACTAACCCGGCTATCGTTGGAATCGGTCCGTCTAGACGCGTGGATTGGCTTTGGATTTCAACCCCTAAGTCCCATAGGAGACGGGATGGTTATGTGATTTGGACTATTTTTAGCGATTTTTTTGTTTTACATTTTCTGGTTTTGAATAATCTAAATAAATCATATACCTTTGGAATTGCCTCGTCGAGACGCACCGATTGGTGTAGGATTGAACGCGATTAGAAAATTAGAAAAACGTTCTACCTCAAAGAAAAGAAATTTGGTCAGTTTTTCCAGATCGCATACTCCCGTTAGCGTTAGCTAGTTCAATCTCGGTAGGCTTAAAGTACTCGAGGAGACAATCAAAATGAAACAAACCGGAGGTTCCTAAAGGCTTACCGTCCCAGAGAGTACTTTGGAGTTTGAAAACATTTCTGGTCTAAAACTACTATAATTTTGTTCTAGCTCGAAAATGATCAGAGATACCGCGTTCGTTCTTATTCCATTCGATTCTTAGTCAAAATCTGCTTCTAGGAAGCTCTAGTCCATTGCGATTCAACCATAAATAAAGTAGTGAGAGAGATTTGAAATTTGGCCCGAAATTATAACTCGACGAATTTTGGTTATTCGACTAAAAATTAGTGTTTGAATGTCGAAGATATTTTGCGTCAGAATCGGACCGGCAATTACGTAGAACGTGGAACGCATAGGTTTCGAGCAAAACGCCATCCGAAGTTCAGGAAGAACGCATAAAATAGATCGAATATAGGGCGAAAATGTGAAAAATTCAAGCGGTCGTAGCGCCTAAACTATCAATGATAGAACGCCGATCCGGGGGTGATCCTGGATCAGAAAAACGAGCTCCTTCGAATGGTGTAGGAAGAAACTTCGTAGCTTCAAAGACGAGCTACACCGGGGTGCTATTTTGCAATTTTTTGCATTTTTTCGCGTTTTTTTTGCAGTTTTCTCGGTAACCATTGGAATAATCTAAAAAATTCCTGAGTTGAATGCGGCTCGTCAGGTCTCGTCGATTGAAGTAGGATTGAGCCTTCTTAATCCCATAGAAACCGAGACGGGTATTTTGACTATTTTTAGTAATTTTTATTTTGTTTTGCATTTTTTCGGCAACCGTTGGGAGTAATCTAAACATTTCGTATGCCGTCGCCTCGCCGAGACGCATCGATTCGTGTAGGATTGAACGCAAATGGAAAATTGAAAAAAGTTCAAAGAATCTTTGTCAGCTTTTCGAGATTGCAAATTCCTATTAGCGCTAGCGAGTTCAATCTCGATAGGTTTAAAGTACTTGAGGAGCTGATTACAATGAAAGAAACCCTAGCTCCATAAATCGTATGGTTCCGGAGATATGGTACTTTGAAGTTTAAAAAATCCCTCGTAGCGCGTAAACTATCAACGATAGAAAGCCGATGCGAAGGTAATTCTCAATCAGAAAAACGAACTAATTCGAATTGTGATGGAAGAAACCCCGTAATTTAAATAAAATCTATGCGGGGGTGCAATTTAGCAAATTTTAGCGTTTTGTTCGCGTTTTTTGCGATTTTCTCGGTAACCATTGAAGTAAACTTAAAAATTCCTGTATCGTTGAGTTTGGGTCGTTAAGACCCGTCGATTGATGTAGAATTGAAGTTCCCAAGTCCCATAAGTACTGAGGCGAATATGCGCTATCGCTATTTTTAGCGATTTTTTGCCCTTTTTGCATTTCCTCCGCAACCGTTTGCAATAATCAAAGCAAATCATATACCGTTAGAATCAGCACGTTAAGACGCGTCAATTGGTATAGGATTTAACGCGATTGGAATATTGGAAAAAGTTCAAAGACATTTTCTCAGCTTGTCGAGAAGAAAAATCGTTCTGTAGAAATGTTGGAGGAAACTATGTTCAAGAATAACATCAATTTTTAGGAGAAACCCTGTTTTTAATTGTTAGGTCCAAGACTCTTCAGGAGACGTGGTAAAAAGGAAGATGAAAAACAATTAAGACCGATTTCTGCCGCGAATAAAACGAAAAACTCTTCCGACTACTACACGACTTGCCTACTCCTCCTCAATTACGGACAATATCGTCTTAATTTACAACTGAATGGCCAGGGGCCCCGACTCAAAAAGGAAACCACGACGTCGGCGACGGCACACGAAAATACCGTCGATAACAAAGCGTTTTCCGCCGACATGCGTCCGCCTCGAGACGGCCATTGACTCCTCGTCTCGCAGCAGCCGCGCGGCAGGTGATCGACCAAAAACGAACTACGCACTTCGACGCTGAACTCGAAGCCGGCCTTCGCCCCGCGAACGCTCGGAAGGCCCCGTCGGAACGGCGTCCTCGGATAGAAAAAAGTCAGGCGTACGTACATACGTCGTATAATAATCTCTTCGTACATTCCTTCGGACAATCTTAGAATAAACAGTTCTCGTACGACGACGTCTTTCGCGTTATCTGCGAATTTATCAGGTTGTTTTCGCATCGGCGATTTGCCTCTTATCAGCGCGGCGGCGGTAATTCCGTCCCACCACCGAGAGAGTCGAAAGATCAACAAGCAACGCCGAGCGAGGCCTAAAAGGCATGCATGCATGCATCGAAATATTCGAAAATACGAAAATTCGATTTCCGAGCGGACGAGCGTCGATCCGCGATTTGCGTCGACGGGGCCTACTCCGGACGATGACTCGAAGGTTTCGGAAGTTCACGCCGTAAATAGGCGGTGGGAGCGGCGCGACGTTAAGAAGAAATTTCGAGAGCTAACGGTCGGACGCCTCGCCACGAACCGGATATCACCGATTCGATGTAATTGCAATAATTATTGCGATCGTCGTAAAAATGATAGGTCGAACTGATGTACACCTACATATCGCCTGTTTTTTCAGTTTTCTTTGCCATTTTACGATGAGTAGACTTACGCCGAAACAACGCTTGAAAATTGTGCACATTTATTCCGAAAACCATGGCGTTAAGTTCTGAAAACTTACCGTGCGTTACGTCCATTTTACGATCGACATAATCGGTCAAGTAATTCGATAAGCACGGATCGTTTTCGCACCACGCATACTCTAATCTCTAATTGATAATACGCATCCGCAGGGGCGATGGTGTAAGTGCGGAGAAAACATCTCTTTTAATAAAATGCAACTTAGGCCCTTTCTTTTGTTTTATTAATCTCAAAAGGTACTGCATGACATAGAAGTTGTAACACCAGGAAGGGGTGCGAATTTGTTGACCGAATTGGGGTTCGACAAACGAGTGCAATACAAGTTTTTAAAGGTGTAAACCGGGCTGACGCTGTCACTCGCTTGTCCTCACTTACGTGTAACGCGCGACATTAAAATTCGAAGGAGTGACAGCGTCAGTCTGGTTTACATTACTTAATGATAACTTATCATTGGAGTTTGTTAAAGAGGTGGTGCCGGCAGTGGCGCACCGCATAAAAGTAGGTACGTAATGTACAATATTAGTGAAAAATAATATTGTTACCTTTTACTCTCGTCTTGATGTCCACTGTGGCAATAGATAACCGCCCTGGTAAGCTGCGTAAAATTGCAACATCAGCAACGCTTCCATTCTCTATTTATTCAGCCGTCGACGGTGTTGTGAATACGTTGTCGTATCCAGTGAAATAAGATTTGCAAATATCGGTTATTGTTTTTCACTCCACTGAAGTTGGCGCCCGAATTTTCAAAAAAGGATCTAATTCTTAGTTCTAAGACACATAAGTATACCTATGTAGTTCTGGAGTTCTTGCATAAAATTTTCAATAGTTCTACAAATGTTTCAAAGCTAGCGCCATAATTGGAGAGTTCTGGTAGAACTCTCCCAATGCTACCCACAATTCTAATCAGAACCCCTGTGCGATTTTTTTTCTTCTTGGCACATAGCACGCTAGTTCGAATTTTGCAAATAACTTTTGAATTTTCAACTCTATAGAAAAACGTTATGAGTATTTTCGATAGAACTCTCCGAGCGCTACCCAGAACTTTACTCAGAATTATTCTTACGAAATCAAAAAATTGGGACTTTTCTAAAAAAAAAAATGTTTGCTGAACCATTCCCGAAAACAAAAAGAACTCCAGAACTCTTACCTGTGAGCCGAGAAAAACCGATCAGAATTCTTCAACGAACAAATTACGGCGCTAGTCCTGAAACATGATGGTTGCTTTTTTAGGGTAATTTTGCAGAACTATTGAAAATTTTATGCAAGAACTCCAGAACCATACTTATTTGTCTCAAAACTCAAAGAATTAGAGTTTTGAAAATTCGGGCGCCAACTTCAGAGGAGTTTCCTTTTCCTCATCTGTGCACTCTTGATTTTCAGTTATAGACCGAGCTTTTTATAAGTCTGGACTTTTCGTTAAAATTGCACAAAATGTTTGAGCAACATCGACTCCTATGGTGTTCGTCAAGTTTTCTAGAGCGACTTGTAAATGGTTTATGCAATTTAATGCGTCTCGTGTAGATAAGTAACTGTTGTCTAATTACACAAGGGCTTGTCCAACTTCAGAATAGTTCATGGATATTTCATCTATTTGTTGTTAAATGTCCGAATTGGAAAAAGTTGGTAATAATCTCAAACTGCTGCAGAATCATTTGAAATCAATTTTCAAAATGGCATTTTTCACTTGTGAAATATATTTCTGATAGTACGATACTGCATGAAGTCATGTTTCCCCATCGCGTTATTACAAGCTGAGGTGGTGCTGGCAATTTCGGACACAATTGTTTGAATATACGCATGTGTTTGGGAGATTTGATGAACACTTTTTTGGTAGATGTTATTAACTTATCCCCCATCGGATATTTCTTTCGAATGGTTTCACGTGGCAAATTGTATCGTAATTGCACAGATGTTGGCAACTTCCATGAAGAAACGTACTTAATCCAAGTGTTCATTACATACTAGAAGTTGTGGGATGTTGCACACACTTAACATCAAAATAAAATCATATATACATTGCCAGTATGGAATATTGTCAGTTAAATTCAATACATGACGTTTACTTGTACGTTTTCTACATTCAAACCTATTGCGACTTAGCAATCCGCTATTGCATATTGTGCAATAAATATGCGGACTTCTATATTCTAATCCAGGGAAATGCCTGAGATATTTATTCTCGTTTGAAGGGAACGTTACACCCTTTGGGCGTCCTATCTCCACGTACTTATTTAGCGTGCAGCGTGCAACGTACTGACGCTTTGAACTCTCTCACGGTACTGTCCAGATCGACTACGAGTTGAAAAATACCCCTATCTACGCCCCTACCGCTACACTACTGCCATCCGGTACCACCTTTTAATAAACTCAACTTATCGTGCACTCGTTTGTCGAACCTTGGTTATTATTTATGTAAACGATTTTTTTATAAAGACATTGGAAAGGTTTGTTGAATTAACACAAACCATATCTCAAAATATAACACGTAATACTTTACGATCGACATTTTTTTAGACTAAAATATTTCAAAATGGCGGCACTACAGCTGCTGGAAATCGACATCTCAGTATTTGCGTCGTTCAACCTACAGGTCCCAAATCTCAACCAAAATCGAAAAATCCAATTTTCATCGTTAAAATGCATTAATACGCTATACATGACGGAGAGAAAAATAACAATGAAAATACAATGTTCAGGACCATTTTGAAAAAGAAAACAACTTTTGTTGTATAAACAATCAGTGAAAAACAGTATTTATTTTTATTTATTTATTAAACTTGAATGTCATGCAACAGCGAGTGAGAATATTTCGGGAAAGTTTCTTCAAAATCGGTTGCAAATTCGTGGACCAAAATTTTCCGTTTAGCGAAAAATGTGATATTATTTTGCTCGTTTTCTTTGAAACTTTAATATATTCATTACATTTGAATAGGTAAACGTTTATGTTTGGTCAAGAGATTCGCATCACTTGGTGTTGTAATTTCCATATCATGTAATATATTTATGCGAGCAAAAGTTATCATAATATAATATTAGTGATACATGCCCACAGTTACTACCTTTTGTAACGCTCATGTATTCGTCCCGTCTTAGACAACTCTCGTCATAACTATAATAAAGGGAACAAACACAAATTTTAAGTTCCATTCATATTTTGATCGATACGGAACAGTCAACAGTGGAGCACCACAGATGACCTGGATGCAATACCGAAGTTGGCTTTTGCTTACCCCACCTTATTAACTATGCCATCGCATTATCTCCGCTATTATCCGTATTCGTACCGATTCTGCATGTATGTACTTTGTGTGCGTGTGTACGAGCTATGTATAGATTCTGGACGAACGCCCTGTTCGAACGCACGGTCACGCAATTCGATCGTTCGAAACCTCGAAGGGTTTCGCTTTGTCGGTGTTAATTTGAAACTGTCTCCAGTTTTTGTGAATTTAATTAAATTGGTGAAAGTAGTTCGTATTTGCTTGAAAATATGACGATGATTGAAATACATATACTAAGCAACGCGAGAGGGTATCGCGCATTACACATAAGGAACAAGATCTATAAAAAGCATTTTTTTCTTTACGAACAAAGCAGATGAAGATCTCATTACGCGTATGCTTAGGCGAGCCATAAAACGTTGCTTTTCCTCAAGATCGAAGTTTAATCGGCAGCGGTTGCAAGTTGAAAGGACGAATCGAGTGTGTATATTCCGATCGCCTGCGTATAACTCCGATCTTGACAATTTTGGATCGCATGAGCAACTCTACTTATAATTAATAGGATGTCAAGTCGTCATTATTATTTACTGTGTATACGAGGGGCGCCTTTCATGCTTTTATCAACGACCACTTAGTGGCGTTATTGAAATGTCTCATTTACTATTTTTGTAAAATTTGACATTTGTCATTGTGAAAACAGTGGCTGCTTAGAAAGCGAGCAAGTAGTTTGTTTATAATGAACGTTAAAAAAGCAATTTCGCAAATGAGTGTAAATAAAAGCAATAAAACTGCTTATTCCAAAAGAAAAAAAAATGTGTGCAGTTCACACGCGGTAGAAGTGAAACCTTCAAAAAAGTAAACTGCAAGAGAATGAGACGAATGCAGTATCAGAAGTGGGATAATTATAGGATTTAGTTATTATAATATTGGTACCAAAGCTTCGTAATACGCAAGCGCACACACGCACTAACACACGTACCATACACACAGAATGCTTTAACCAAAGCAAGCGGTGATGGAAAAACAAGTTTCGACCGTTGTTGTTATTTTGAAATAACGGTTGCAAAATAACAGATTATTGTTATTTCGTAGTCAGCAGTTCTACACGATAACAACATTGTCGTTTCTGAAGATTAATTCGACTTATAGGCTGAACTTTATTTTTATTTATTTATATTAGAATTATTTTATAATTTATTTTATTATGTTATTTTGTTCCATATTATATAACGGTTTTTTTCTAGTTTTTATAAATGACTTTTTATACAACGTTGTTCTTTTATTGTGCATTCGATAATTTCAATGCATAGGATTATTTACAAAATATTTCTATAATAAACGTCCGATTCCATGTTAACTAGCGCCATAATTACCGTCCGAAAGTTATTTTTCTGCGAGAGTTGTAACTGTGGTCCCGATTAGACAGTCGTAACTTAAGCAAGTATTAGGCAGTAAAATATATCAATACGCCGGCGCACACAATCACACATATATACAACGCTTGGTAGACAAGAGTTGGGAGGCTATTCTATCTCATTCTCTCGCAGGATAAATCCTATAGATGTATATGTTTGTTCCCTTTTAGTGTCGCTTTTTTCCGTTTCATCGAGTTTCAAATCACTCACAACGGTGTTAAAGAAGTTTTCACTTCAAAAATATTTCCTTTCCTAATTTCTGTAACAACTTACAAGGCGCCCCTCGGATTTTGAACGAATTTGCGATTTCAAAAACTTTACTTTTTACTTTTACTTGCCGTAAGGGAGGAAATGTTGCAGCAGTTTTGTTGATTGATCACCTGCACCTTTATGATCTGCTACGTTTTTTCTCATTGACATAATCGTTTAATATATCAGGTAACGTTTAAACTTCTTCTTAGATCGCGCGTTGGGCGTCTTTGAAATCGATATCTCTCTTTTTCCAATCGATTTCAACTTTTCTTGATTATCGACACTCTTCTTCGTCCTTTCTTCAAGTATAATATTTGAAAGTGTTCTGATGAGAAGTACTTACTCCGTTACTTTTTAATCTAAGGAAGTAGAAATGACATGGCATCCCAATATTTCCGACTCCTAGTTGATTGTTTTATATATTTGAAACCCATCTCTTAACGTTTTCCACCTCTCTTTGTAAACGTTATCCTAAAGTTTCCATCCATCCCTTTCCATGTTTTCCTATTCTTTGATAAGGTTTTGATCTGCTCCTATCCTATATCTCGTTCTTGCGCCCCTACTGCCTCGCCCCGTGTCTTTCTCGGTTTCTACATTTGCATTCGCAATTAAAATTTATCATAACATCTTAGTTCCTTTAATTTTAGCATTTTGGCAGCAGGAGCAGATTTCCAACTGCTCTCGTTCAACTTCAGATTCGGACATTCAACCGTATAGAAACTGTTATTGTAACTAGTAATGTTATTTAGGAGACTTTGCGGAACACCGTCATGGCATAACCAACAAAAAATTTTCTTCAAAACGAGCAGAAAAATTTGAAAGTACAGTATAACTCGGTTATAACGTAGCTGACGAGTCCGAAGGTTTTGGTACGTTTTATCGGAAGTACGTTATAAAAATAACCGTAAATTTTTATTAACTCTTGTAACTCACTTTTTACGCCTACATTTGCCTGTTGCAAATTCGCATCTATTGCTTCACGGTGACCTTTACTAGCATTAATGTTATATCGTCTTTGCATCTGTTTAATCACCCCGAAGTGCATTTAAACTCGTGATTTAAATAACTTTGCCAGCTCTTCAGCTTAGGTTTGCAGAACTTAACCTCTAATCGAAACGTTATTAACACTTCCATAATGCGTAAATCACTGCACCAAAACTATATCAACATCCTATCGATTGAGTTTTGTAAGTTTCTTTATACCACTTACGTCGCCGATGCTGGCGTAAGCTGCTAGAATTTTTTCTTTTTTTTTTTCCAAAACCTAAAAACACTGTTTTCTTTTTCAAGGATATATTGCAACCAATTTCAGACAGTTTTAAAAGACCTTCCACAGCTTTAATAATATCCACTTTTTCTTAAATAATTAGGGCCGTGCGGCGCAAATTACTGTTATTTTCAACGGGCATTTTATAAGAAAGAACACGTGTAACTGAATATCTAATACTGACACCATCCTAACATAACCCCGGCCATCCCGGTACAATGTTTCACCATTCGCAGAAGTTAGTACATTATAAACGAATTACGCGCGTGACTGCTCTCTGGATTATAAGTATTTTATATCAGAAGTGCGTTATATAAGAAAAATATTATTAAGCATAATGGAACCTAGCCGGGACCGTTGAATTAAGTACGCTATAGCCGAAAGTACGTTATAACCGTGTACATTATAAACGAGTTAGACTGTTTAGAAATTTTCTAATTGTGTCGCTGCAGTAGATTGAAATCTCATTGCAGTAAAAGCGGGTCATCTCATTTTCAATTGTTTCGTTAGCTTTGGTAGAAACTGCATATAGATTTATTGCTGTGGATGTTGGGGACCGAGGTAAAAACGGTTAGGGTGGAATATTTAATGATTCCAATATTAGAAAAGTCATTAAAAATAAAGCATTTAGAATGTTTGAAAATCGATCTATTATAGAGAACGGTAAATCGTTTCCTTGTTAGGCTTAACTAATGCGATCTTACCCAGTGGGCCAGCTATCAAACGATAAGAGATTTTTTTAATTATCAGCTTTTCATAGCACGCATCGTGTCGGAAAATACTTTTCAAATTCTTTGTCGGAAGCTGGACAGTTTGTTCCAAAAACAAAACTTCCCTAGTTTTTGTAACAACTTAAGAGGCGCCCTCGTATACACTGGGCAATACAAGAACATATCGCGAATTATTATTAGAGTTGCCCAGTTTGCGCCAATACTACTACAACTATTGGAAACGACTGTACTAGTATAAAGTAACGTCACGCTATATGAATGGCGATAGAGTGAGATAGCTTCATACTATACACTGAAACTGAGAACATGTATGCCGATGTTATTTTATTCTAGTACAGCCGTTTCGGATAGTTCTAGTAAGTGGGTACAAACTGAGCAACTCTAATTATTATTATGGCATGACATCCCTCTAGGGATTAAGCCACCCTAAGGTTCTCTAGATCAATTTTGTGTTGGGGAGATCCATCAGCTCCTCCTGATTATATCTGTATATGTATATAAAAATGGATCGTGGTTTGTTCGGATGCTTAAAACTTGAAAACAATTGGACCAAATTGGATACTTCCTTCTGTGTGTTTGTTCGTAATTGCTACGCGAAGGTTTAGGAAAAAAGAAAAGTCGAAAATTCTGGGCAAAACGAAGTTTGCCGGGTCACCTAGTTTCCTCATAGATTCCATTCCCTTCCATACTTTTCGGTCGTTCGTCTTTGTTCTCCACTTGTTGATTCCGCTTCTTTTTAGTTCTCACTCCACTTCTTGTAGCCACGTACTTCTCGATCTAATACGCCTATAATTAATAAGGTAATATGTGTCCACATCATTGAGGTATATTCTCGACTCGTTTCTCCTCCTCACTAACGGATAATGACGATCACATCTCGTTAATTTTGCGCCGTAGCCATTTCGATTTAAACACACGTTTTCCAAATAGTTTCTTTAACTGCGCTCGCACAGTTTCGATCAGAAGGCCGAGAATGTCATTCTCGTCTTTCCTGGACGTACAAAACCTATCCCGATGTTGAAAATCATTGTCCCTCTACGCAAAAAGCCAGCAGAAATTATCATCACCAAATCATTGTTTCGCGCAGATAGTAGAAGATACTTTCTATAAATTTTAATCATTTCTTGTGCACGTTTAGGTTATTGGTGGAGGATCTGTAGTCGCCCAAAACCGAAAAAACAGAAGCAATCCCCGGACATGCATCCTTAATGAGTGTTTCACGCGGTTATTTGCAGCTTTTGTTTTCTCGCGAACTGTCCGGGATTTCTTTCGCGAAGCTAATCTCCAAAACGACGATTCGTATGTATACATATTTTCCTACTTTTGGGGTTGAGATGTGATGACACTTTGATTGGAGAGGTTTGCATTTTATATTTTGCCACCTGCATTATATTAATGTTGATGTTGCGATTAGCGAGTCGTCGTTGAGGTTCGTTCAGCGTTAATCCGGGACTTCTTTCAAACAAGTTCAGAACAACTTTATCTTCAACGACTGAGCGTTGCGGGGTTAGGGCTTTACGGCTGGCTACAGATGACTTTGACCTATGAATATACGAAGGCGATTCATAAAGTAAGTTTCGTTTGGTTATTAACAAGAAACACCAGAATATGAATATGTTTTTATTACATACAACTTAAAGCTATTACTTTCAGGTATTTTTCTACATATTCTGCCATTAAGACTGAAATATTTGTCATAGGGATGCACTAGTTTTTTAATGCCCTCTTCATAGAACTTTGCCGCCTGCTGCAACACTGTACGTGAAATTTGAGGGAAAAGGACACTGAGTTCTGTAATTATGAATCGCCGATTTTTACGAATTTTCTCTTTGATATTACCCAAAAGTTCGTCCCTCGCAATAATTGGTTTTCCATTCCGTTCACCATGGGAACATTAGTTCGTCCTTCTCGAAGCAAACGGCACCGTCTTCTAACCACACTGTTACTCATGACGTTTTCACCACCAACAGAACAGAAGTTCACGATGAATCTCAGCAACCTTCACGTTCTTCGCACGCAGATGAAAGAATGTACGAACGATTCTCTCACTAGCACTGCCAAACTTACATTACTGAACAAAACTACACCGCAGCGCTGCGATCGCGCCGATATGCCTACTCCTCTGCTCACTAGGCGGAAACGGAACTTTACGAATCGCCCTCGTACTTTTACCCTGTTTTTAAAAACATACGCGGGACTTTCGGTCGTGTGCATAGGTATACTGCTTCTAACTGCTTGATATACGCACTACTCATTTGATTAACAGTCTGCTTACTCGAAGGTTACAATTAATTTCAAGATTACGCGTAGTACAGCAAGGATTGAGGATTACGGCGTATATTTGATATTCCTGAAAGGGGCAGATGCACAGATTTTATGAGCGTTACGTCTTTTTGTGACTTGGTGTAAAATGATGGGGAACGTTGAAAAAGGTAGAATTGTTTAGATATCGTTTCGCCCCTTTGGTGTGCTAGAAAAGTTCGATAAAAACGTTGATTTCGAAGTTTTCAAAAACATAAAAAGTACAATCTTCTGTATGACCATTGAAATTTTTGCTTCAAGCTTAATTACTTTTTGCAAAAAAAAAATATTCAATTCTTTTATAGAGTAAGTGCAGCTACGAACGTTTGGCTTCCATAGGAAAGTATTCGGTCTTTATAACGTAACGCAGTTATTTCCGTTTATAAAAAAATTATACCGTAACTCGTATTACTCATAGAAATAAATAATTACAAACTTGAATCAGCTCTAATTATCACGCCGCGCCGTACGCACTTATACCGGAGATAACGGCTTAAATGATACATACACCCGGGGCACTCGAATTTGCGCAACGAAATTAAATTATTAATTAACCTAACCTACTTTTCTCCTTCTTCTTCCCTCTTCGACGATTCAAAAGCCTTTTACGCGAATCGCCGCTCGTTAAATCGACTACATCTGTATTTTGGAGCAAATTTTACTCTTATTGCTGGGACCTCGCAGTAATTCCTAATAATAGACGCCTTTTGTGTCGAAAATGGGCGTACAGTGGCGGCGGCGATGTCCGAATCCGCGGATGAAATTTTCCTACGACTTGTTTCGCCCAAAATCTAAAACGAGCTAAGAATTTCACCCGAACGAAATGAAATCACTTTACGCTAGTTTTTCCTTTTTCTATTAATAAACTCTGTTGTTTCCCGCACGTGACGCGTTCGAAGCGTGCCATATAATTTTTTTTTTTTTGGAAACGTGGTGAGATTTGGTTTTATATACAGGAGACTTAGAAAAATTGATTAACGTTTATACAAAGTAAATATAGGAAAGAAGTTTCTAGGAAATGGGAAATGTTCCAAGATAAACAATCAACGAAACATGATTGATTAAGTTTAGTTGGTTGTCAATGAAGGTTGTCAACAGGCTTTAAAGGCCCAGGGCTTGTTCGGAGGTACGGAGCCGTATATATACGTATACCGTACCGCTTCTTGCTCGTCCAGTGGGCATTTTTTTCGCAGCATATGACAGGTAACATCCTTTTTCGGATTTTAAACTGCTACGCTCTGCCGCGAGCAGCATACTTTACCACTCAGCCACTAAACGGGGGTGTCAATGTTACACAATTATAAATATTATATTTTCAGGAAGGTGTTCCGAAAAAGTTTGTAAACGTTCTGGAAATATAACTATCGTTCAAACCAGTCTTGTTTCATTGACCTAATTAGTGGTAGAGAACTATCATATAAGACAATTATAAAAGGAAAGAACGGAATGATAGAAATTTTAAATTCTAAAAAAATCGTACAATACTTCTAGAAAGAGGTTTCTACAAATGTTTTTGGAATGAATACTTCTTAAGGGTGTTTGGTACTTTTTCAAAATCAGTTAAACTTAAAGTTTTTTTATTGGTTCCAAAACTATTTTGAAAATTGTATATCTGACTTTTAAAATAAGCGTGTGTAACGATAAAATACTAGTTTTTACAATGTTAAGAGCTTCTACAGCTTTAATTTTTCTTCAATTTAACCTCAATTAAGGAATAGAAAAATGACCATGGGCTTACCGTCATTTTTGGACTTCAAGAAAGCAACGATAATAAAGGAATTTACAAAGAAGCTCGCCGATAAGACATAGCTATGGTAACGAATACACGGTATGCAAAATTTCGAGCCCGTAAACTTACTGGTCCTTCATTTATTCTTGAAGAAAAATTAAAGCTGTACGAGTTCTTAACATTATGAAAAACTAGTATTTTATCGTTACACACACTACTTTTACAGGGCAAATATACAATTTTCAAGATAGTTTTGGAACCAATAAAAACTTTAAGTTTAACCGATTTTGAAAAAGGTACCAAACACCCTTAAGGGACACCAGACCTGCTTGAGCGTAAGCGTAAACGTAAGCGTAAGAGTGTTAAATTTGGGCGGAGCTTCGCATCGTGTGAAAGACAAAGAAAACAGAGTATGAAAACTGAAAATGGTTTTTAGGAAAAGTAGAAACAGAAATTCGAACAAAAGATTCTGACGAAGATTCAGAACTATTTAGTAACAAATATTTTCTCCTTTTGGTATTCTTGCATTGACATAATTTTTCTTAGCCAAAACTAAATTCAAATGTTTCTAAGAAAATTTTTTGGGTGAAATCCAAACAGAAAATTCGCTCCAATCAGCAGCAACCTGATAATGGCCAACAATTTTGATGTATTAACAGTATCGACATTGTGGGACACCGACAAGAGCGAAGCTCTTTACGCATTTGCTGCTTATTTGAATAAAAGGTAAAATTCTATAATTGAATGAACAATGTATAAAGAAAAAGTGTTTTATTTCGAAAGCGATAGTGAATAAGTTGTAGTTGAATTTGAAGTAAATTTGAGTCCGAATAATATGATGGGGGAGACGAAAATACGGGGCATTTCGTAGTTGCTCGTGCGATGAGTATGTGTGTGAGAGAAAGAACTAATGAAAGAAAAGAATGATTTTTCCCAGTTAACTCTCGCCGCAGAACCTCGCTAAAAGAGCTTCGCTCTAAAAAATGGTTAGTTGAATCAATAATAAATACAAATTCTGGGGAAGGTTTCGGGGAAAACGATTGTGATGAAATTCGGGCAAAAAATGGAAAAAATGTGATCTCAGCCTCAACTAGGAGCATTTGAATTGCTGAATATTTTACCTATTGATCATTTGATCTTGCATTGGCATCAGAAATATTTGATAAAACCATAAGTGGATGAAAATTTTAGAGAAAATTACGATTTTATCTAGAATTTGGACCGAAGGGTTTGATTTCCAATTTTGAACACAGTCCTCGTGACAGACATTTCCTTCTTTAGGAATGTTGCGCATAGGGAAAATTCTGGGGATATGTTCTATAAATAGAGATTCTAGAATAAATTTCTAGGAAATTATCTAAATCGAAAGATCCTTAAAAATATTGACATTGACATCGAAAATATCTAGCGTGTAGCTTTTTTGCCTTTTCATTTTCACTCTCACAACTAGAAGATAGATACTAGCTTCGATTTCCTCATTTTCAACCGTCTTTAATTTTTTTTTTTTTTTCACAGGCCATGGAAAAACTCATAGAGATGCCGCCAGCGTGCAAGCTACTCATCCGATCCCTGCTTCCTGCGGGATCTACTATTTCGAGGTCAAGATCGTCAGTAAGGGTAGGGACGGGTACATGGGAATCGGGCTTTCCGCTCCGGGAGTTAATCTGAACAGACTGCCAGGTAAGTATTCGCCTTCGACTTGTTAACGATCGAAAGCATCAGGACTATTCGAATCGATCGAACCCCGAGTTCACATTAAGAATGCAGTAGGTGATGCTCTGAACCAAGGCACAATCAACATGGAACGAACTCTTTGGTTAAGTAAGGTTCTGTTGGACAAAGTGACAAGTATCGAGTGTCACCTCAGATTTCAGAAATATCGAATTTATAGATATCTCGTAATTTTCATTGGCCGTTTTGAATTTTGATGGTCAGTAATCACCAAGGTTCGACACACGAGTGCATGATAACTTATCTTTAAGTAGTGTAAACCGGATTGACGACGTCACTTCACCGCTTGTCGTGCAAGGCGCAAAATTAAAATTCGAAGGAGGAACAGTGTCAGTCCGGTTTACACTACTTATCATGCGTTCGTTTGTCGGACCTTAGTAATCACCGACCTCAAAGTCCTAGACAACCGTCATATTTTTTTGTCTTTATTTTTGTTTTTAAAGACAAAAGAAGGTAACTCGGTATCTTAAGACAACATCTTTCAAATTTGGATAATCTGTATCGTTTTCGATGCCTTTTGTTTTGCTTCAAGCCATGAAAGCTTCTTGCAATATCTCAAAAGGGATAACTTCAGCTATAAATAAGGCGTTGTAAACGGTAACTACGTTTCTCTTTCTCTCTATACAGTAATAAATCAATCTAAACCGACAGACTCAAGGACCCATCGTCTTTATTAGACACCTATGCACACAAGCCTAGAATATTATACATATGTAAAGATTTTTGTGTTATTAATTATAGTAGTATACATTTTATCTATTTAGAGTTTTTACCTACGTCATTATTTTTTGTCTGTGAGACAAGCGCAAACCGTGCCTTTTTTTCAACGGCAGCACTTGAGAAAGATAGTCAAATTAATAGATTGTTTTTACTCCTACAACACAACAATGACTAGGTAAAAACTTAAAACGTTGATGTCACTATAATGTGGTTTTTGAGCAATAAAGGATAGAAACAAAGTAACAGAATCGTATTATTAGAAAAATCGTATTTCGGAGACATCGGTCCCTTGCGTCTGTCGTTGTGATTTGATTTATTTTTGACCATATGTTTTTCGTAAGTAGAAAAAATTCTCCGAAGATGAGATATGTACCACTGGCATAAAAAGGAGTGTGTTTACAACGATTGAGATGATGTGGGTGACCCTTATCGGAATAATTTTTCATCCCGGTATAATTTTGGCGTCGTTACTATCCAATCAGATTCGAGAATTTTATAGCCTTATCTATTCCCATACTGCGTTCTTAACGTAAACGATGTAGTGTAGGACATTTGTTCTGAAATGTTAGTGACTCAAGAATTCTCTCTGGGAGACTGTGTTTCTGAGACCATTAAATGAAGATCGATGATTTACTCTGTCATCTGGAAATTGAAGTAAAAATGCATTTTCTCCGACCATTTGGACTAATTATTTTTTTAAAAAAGGGGGCCTAATCCGTTCGATTTTGACGAATGAAGGCAAACATTGGAGGAATCGCAATGCATGGATTTACAGCCTTGGCCATATGTTATCGCCATCCTCGTGAAATTGTGCTGTTTCATCTTATAGAATATTTGTCTGCACACTATTTTATAGGGGCGCCGATAACATACGTCCAAGGACTGTATTTAAAGGAAAAGTTAGAAAGAGAAAAGGCAAGATTCCTCCGGAGATCTCCTTGGACGATTAGGGCAAAAAAGATAGCGTTCTTTTCGAAAATTTCGTTTTGATTTTGATCGTTACGTTTCGTTCGAACTTACGGCGATAATCTTCGGGAACTTTCTATACTCTTTCCTGCTTTTAATTTTTGAAGGTTGGGATAAGCATTCGTACGGCTATCACGGTGACGATGGGCACACCTTCTGCTCTTCCGGTACCGGACAGCCGTACGGACCGACGTTCACTACTGGCGACGTCATAGGTTGCGGCGTCAATCTGGTCGATAATACCTGTTTCTATACCAAAAACGGGCACCATCTCGGCACAGCCTTCACCGATCTACCTGTAAGTAAAGCCACGATTTAAAAAATACGGAATAATAACGCTTAAGTTTGTTTTGTTTTTTTGCGCCAGCCCAATCTGTACCCGACGGTCGGTCTTCAGACGCCCGGAGAAGTGGTGGACGCTAATTTCGGACAGGAACCGTTCGTTTTCGACATTGAAGATATGATCAAGGAATTGCGATCTCGAACGCGGCTTTCGATTTACGACTTTCCGATTCCGGAAAGTCAAGGAGAATGGCAAGCTATATTAAATAGGTAAGAACAATTTTAAAAAGTATTTTTCGGGATTGAGAGATTTCTTCGTGGACACCACACCCTTTTTTGACTTCAGCGCGCATTAAACGCCGAAATCTTCGGGGTTTTGTGGAATTCACCACACTGTAATACATCGCGTGTAATACTGCTAAACTCCCTAAGTGAGGAACCGGAAGTGTTTTGGGTTGACAGTACGAAAGACCCTAAAAATGAACAATTTTTAGTTTTCTAAGGATATAAACCCTCACTTTCCTCTATTCAAAATGTTTTTAGCTTTTCCCGTTTTTTTCTTCTTCTATATACTTCTTCCCATTCTACTGCTTCTATTTCTTCTCTTTCTGCTTCTTCAATTTCTTCTACGTTTTCTTCTACTTCTTTTATTTCTTCTGTATCTTCTCCTATTTCTTGCTTGTTTTCTTCTACTTCTATTTCTTCTGTCTGCTACTTCTCCATATTCACCTTCTCCTTGTTCTTCTTGTTCCACTTCTTCCTGTTCTACTTCTGCTTGTTGTACTTCTTCTTGTTCTTTATCACAACTTATTTTGCCACGTCTCACTCTCATAGACTGAACTTTAAAGATCTCGATTTTTTATAGTGTTGTGAACGTCACAACAATGCACTTCACTATATTGCACCGTTCTAACATTGGACTTCACAAGAAAATTTAAATCTTCACTATTAACTACATATATATATATATATATATATATATATATATTTCGTGACCTTTTTATACTTATCTTATATGATAGATCTCTACCACTAATAGGTCAATAAATATATATATATATATATAATAATGTATATAGCAATTTGTTAAAATGACATTTGCATTTCTTAAGAAGGAAACCTTGGCTAGGTTTTTAAATTTGGGTTTTCCCTAGTCCTTGAACAGAATTGTTAAGGTTTCGACAGAGATTTTTGTTATAAGGTTTTACTTAATTTGCATGTATGTTTACACATTAATTTAGTTTTTATAATTTATATATATATATATATATATATATATATATATATAAAAGTTGGTTACACATCCTCTATATCAAGAAATCCTAGTCATTAATTATTTTGTTGATAGTTCCCAAATAAAAAACAAATGCTTGTTTTTATATTTATCTAGTTATATTTTCACTGACGAAGGTGTTCCGAAAACATTTGTAAACGTTCTGAAAATATAACTATCGTTCAAACCAGCCTTGTTTTATTGACCTATTAGTGGTAGAGATCTATCATATAAGACTATTAACTACTTCATTTCCAACGCATTCTATTAATTTAGAACCACCATATCTCACTCTTGTTGGCCGCACTTTATAAATGGCGAATTCTTTATGGTTTTATCAACTTCACAACAATGTACTTCACTATATTGCACTGTACTAACATTGCACTTTACAAGGAAACGTACATCTTCACCATTAACTACTTTATTTCAAACGGATTCTATGATTTTGGAACCACAAAATATCTGTGCTTACTTTTCAAAATTTCCAGAATGGTCTCGACATACTTAATTCACCACGGCTACTCTAACACGGCGGAAGTGTTCGCTCACATGACAGATCAGCCTTTTAACGAAGATATTACATCTATAAAAAATAGACAAAGTGAGTCACCGTCGCGAGATTTTCGACTACCATTACCGTTAAATTGTTTTATTTTTTTTTGCTGTAGGGATCTTAAAATTAGTTTTAGCCGGAAGAATGGGCGAGGCGATCGACCGGACGAGTCGATTGTACCCGGGTCTCCTCGAACACAATCAAAATCTCCTCTTCATGCTCAAGTGCCGTCAATTCGTCGAAATGGTGAACGGTTCGGACGTGGAGGTGTGTCCGCGGAAGAACCTCGTCTATTCGCCATCGTATAACATGAACGCAAGCGCCGCCGCCGGCGGCAACACCACCACCTCCACCACCAATAACACCGCGACCTCCACCCCTTCGCCTAGGCCAAATAGTCCTCCCGTACAAACGTCTGTGATCCAATCGACGAAGAGCTATAGCAATAATAAGGCGGCGACGACCGCGGCCAAAAATAACGTCGAAGAACTGAATTCGCAGAACAGCGCGCCGTCGGCGGCGGCGATGAACGGGACCGGCGATTCGGGATTGCCGCCTCCGGTCATCCGGACCGATGACGTCAGCGATGTCGAGATGGACACCGGCGAGGATGTCCAAAACGGGCACGGGGACGGACCGCCGTGTAACGGAAAGATGACGCCAGGCGTTAATAGAAATAATAATAGTAATTCGACTAACGGGTATCAGAATGGGGATGCTCATACCGGCGACAGCGGGTGCTTAGAGACGAATTTCGACGACGAGGATGAAGATATGGGTGAGTAATCGATCGTGTACTTTGTTGAGTTTTCGCAGCCTGTGTTCATGTGGAATTTTTCCGATTTCTTTTCGGTTTCTGGGGATTGTTATTAGTCCATATTTCCCTCCCCATTTTGCCACTTCATTACCTTTATCATTACCATTACCTCAATCATTATATAGATTTATGGTTATCCCTATATCTTTAAATGAAAATTATGAATTTGTCAAGAAGCCAATAGTTGTTGTGCATCGCTCTTGATCAGAATGGAACCTATGAGGGGACATATGATGGGATACCAGTTGATTTGAACGAAGTTCCTTGTAGCGACCGGTAATTAAGTCCAAAGGTTTTTGGGTAAACGGATACGACGCACCACTCTCAAGCGTTTCCGAGAAAATCAAATTTCAAAGAAACATATCAGCTAATAAATCTATGTACTAAATTGTTGAAGTAAGGCCGTTTAGCCAATAACCTGTTAAGGGTTGCTGCTTAGGTTGCATTTTTATTGCCACGGGAAAAAGCACAATACCCTCACTTTTTTCTTCCTAATACTTCTATCTTTCGACGTAAGAGGTTCGGAGCCACCGAGTCGTATACATACATACCGTACCGCTCCTGGCCCGCCCAGTAGCATTTTTTTGGCAACTTTCTGGAGGTAATAAACGCAGTTTAGGATTTTAAAACTGCTACGCTCCGCTGCGACCGGGTCTCGATCCCCCGGACCTTCGCATTATGAAGCGCATATTTCACCACTAATCGAGTTGAAGTAAGGTCGCTTAGCGCAGTGGCATCGCCTCCGGCCAGTAATCTCCGAAAAATGGCTGCTTCCTATACGTGTGTCTTTTTTGGATTGCGTTTTATTTATTATTACGTAAAACAAAATGCGCTAAACAACCATACTTCAACTATTTATTACTTGGACGTATTGGTTGTTATGATTTTATCGTCTCCAAAATGCTTTTAGTAGTGCGTCGTATCCGCTTACCCAAAAACATTCGACATTATGACCGATCATTACACTAAACTTTCTTTAAAAATCGATTGGTATAACATGGCGCGATGTCGTCTTCCTTGTTAGTCCAAATGAGCTTCAGTTTTACTTAGTGACACACCCTTTCTAAATCTTGCCGATTTCTGGTTTGAGGGGTACCACATGACGACCCCAAATTTACATTCAAAAACTGATCCATCTTCATTCGACGAATTGTTTCGATGATGTTTCAACTTTTTGTGTTTCAGATGTTGACGTGCCGACCACTAGAAAATGTTGCAAACCGGCTGTAGAAAGGATTCTAGAGTTCGGTAAGGAATTGTATAGCATGAGCCAGCGTCTCGATAGGGAATTTTGCGAAAAGAACCAAAAAATGTTGGAGGTAAGATTTTTCACGTACTATCAGTAATTCGCTTGTATTTTTAAAATCGTTTTAAAGAAAAAGTCAATGTCCAAGATTTAAAAATTTTACTCGAAAGAGGGGACAAGATTTCACAACGATTTCGTTCATGAGGAATATCCAGATCCCTCACCCCCTTCCCCCAGAATAATAATAATAAAAACTAGGTGTTAATCGAGCGAATGCTCCGAAATATCTAAAATTAAAACATCCTTGTTTTTTTTTTTTTTTGAAGGAGAGAGAGTAGAAATCGTGGTGACCGTTTCATTAATTTTTTTATCGGGAATCTTTCCTCGAAGTGATTTAAAGTATTCTACACCTTGCTAAGACGCATCGAATTATGTAGATTTGATCGAAAAATACCGCAACTTCCTACGACGCACCGATTCCGAGATATGGCGTTTTATACTTGGAAAATTTTACGGATTTTTCGTTTTTTTTCGCGATTTTCTCCTCAATCGTTAGAGTAATCTTTAAAAATTTGGCATCAGTGGAATCAGCACATCAATACGTGTCGAAACATGTAGATTTCAAAGTAAAAAACCGTTGACCCTCCGTTTCGGAGATATAACGCTTTAAAATTGAAAAAATTGTACCGATTTTTGTTTTCTTTTGCCATTTTTCCGGCAATTGTTACAGTAATTTTTAAAAATTATACATCATCAGAATCAGCAATACGTCAATACGCGTCAAATCGTATAGATTTGAATGCAATAAAAAGAGTAACTTATGAATTGTATCTTCTACAACTCAATTTCGTATAGCCTGATCGGGACGAATATTGGCCCAGTTGTAAATCTTGTGTATCTCATTCTAACTCGACAATCATCAATTTCCTAGGACGCATCGTTTCAAAGAAATGACGATGCAATGTTCAAAATTGTTCTCGATCATATTTCTCGGTTTCTCGTCCATAGCTCGGTAACGGTTTGAGATAGCGTTCTCGTTTTTGTTTCGTTGAAATCTTTATGACTCATTGCTTACGGGGAAATTTATTCCGTCACTATATCACTCTCAGTTACGATTCGGGAACGAATTGAAATTTTGTCGATAATGAATTTTTTCCAAAAATTTAAAATTCAGAAATTGTTTGGTGGCTAGCGGGGTTTTGGGAGTTCGGGGACGTTTGTCTATAAATTTTGTCATTTCTTTATTGGGGGAAAAGTGTGAGAGTTTGGTTGAGTTTGGTGTAAGCTCAATATGAAAATGTACCCTACTCTATGGGAAATCGAACATAATTTAAAAAGTCCAAGGCCAACTGTATGTGAATTAATTTCGATTTTTTCCTCTTTTTGTTTCAGAATGCATTTAGTTTATTAGCGTATTCGAATCCATGGGCTAGTCCTGTTGGCTGGCAGTTGGATCCCGTGCAACGGGAACCCGTCTGCGCCTCCCTAAATTCCGCTATTTTAGGTTCGTATCGCTTCCCTGATTGCCCATCTGCCCTCAAATATTTTTTCCTATTTCTATTCTTTTTCGCCGACAGAAACGAGTAATAAATCCAGGAAACCACCTCTCGAAATGGCGATGGCGCATGCGCAAGAATTAGTGCGTTTAATGTCGACTTCGGGGCTGGGCGCGTGCGCCTTCGCCTCCGTCACCGATCTCTTAGAACACTGACCTCTCTCATCATCATTACTACCAGTACTGACGCACTCGACTGCCATCCTAAATAAAACAATTATGTATATTTAAACAAAAAAATAACAGAAAATAACAAAATGCAAAAACAACAAAAAACAAATAGGTTATATACACCATTTGTCATGTGTCTACCGAATGAATCAAACGATCGTAGAAGATATATAATGACGCGTTGTAGTGGAAAGCCCTGGGAATGTTTTCTTCGAGACGATCCTGATGATGATGATGATGATGTAGTACAGGATGAAACGAACAGAAAAAAATAACGACGAATAAGGGGCGAAAACGAGATAGAGAAAAAGGAATTAATAAATTAGTTCAATAATAGTGAGAACACACACGTTAAAAAGATTGTTATAAGCGAAAAGGGAAGAAGAAACGCTATTTACCACACACACACACATATTTATATAATAATAAAGGAAACTGCAGTACTTATAATTATTCGTCGGGGGTAAACCAAAGATATATAAGATTTGATTAACCGTAAATTATTTTTTAACTTGTAGTAGGCGGATTTTTAACCCAATAATGTTAATAATAACATATTTGCCTTTCTTTTTTTGTACGATAGCTGTAGGCGAGGATGAAATATAAGCAAAAGAAAAAGAAGAAGAGGCGTTAAAAATTGTTGTATAATTAGCTAACAGCTAAGTTTGACGGGGTTTATTGTTTTTCGTCGATTTTAATTATTTTCGATGGTTGTTAATTTCGTGGTCGTGGTTAATGTTAACATGCGATGTTTACAGATGCCAGGGGGATTTCTGAAGCTGTGTCAAAGTACATTTCGTGACTAATAAAGATGATAATAGTAACAGTAATAATGATAAAATATAACGCCACTGATTTGATTTTTAGTATATCAAAACATGTGGAAGGCAAACCCTCAAAAGCTGCGCACATTAAATGATTATATTAAGAAATAAATAAGTAAATAAAATACCATACATGGACAATAGATAAATAAACATATATCATACTAGTCGACCGACAGTACCAAAAGCACGATTACGACTGAATAATCCAATTAGAGGACCAACACACAAAAGAAAGCAGATAAAGACAATAATAATAATAAAAAGGACCATCGTAAATCAGCTGATCATTTTTGGCGCCATATTTGACGATCGAACAGGTGTCATTTTCGGACGCATATTGTGACGCACGAACAGGTGACTTTTTCGGACACCATATTGTGACGCGCAAACAGCTGAATTTCAGCTCGTACTCAGCTCGATTTTCTCGCCAATCATTAGAGTAATGTTTTAAAACTCTGCGTCATCGGAATTAGCACGTCCATATGCGTCAAATCGTACAGATTTGAATGTAAAAAGCTGTAATTTGCAATGACGCATTGTTTCGGAGATATCACCTCTTAAGTTGGAAAATTTTACCGGTTTTTCGTCTTTTCTCACGATTTTCTCAGCAATCAGAGTAATTTTTCAAAATTCTGCGTCATCGGAATTCGCACGTCCATACGCGTCGAATCGTACAGATTTGAATCTAAAAACCGCAATTTGCTATGACGTACCGTTTCGGAAATATGGTGCTTTAAAGTTTTACCGATTTTTCGTCGTTTTTCGTGACTTGCTCCTCAATCGTTACAGTAATCCTTACAAATTCTGCATCAGCTAATTCTTCTCGACGTATTAATGTGGTATCTGAATCAGTTGATTCTTGTGGAGCCTAAGTTGTGGTACAAGAATAGGCCGATTATTCTCCTCGCCATATTGTAGCAGCTTGAGTTGATATGTTTGGCCCTAATATTGGGACACCGAGATCAACTGATTCTTGTCGACGCCCTGATGCGTTTCCAAGTTGTTTGTCAGTTGTTTGTTGCCGTCCCTATTTTGTTATTCCATCGTGCGTAAAGGACTTTTGGAGTAAGTACTTGAAATTCCGAAATTCAATCACCTCAATGAGATCTGATCAATTTTTAGTAGGTTTAACGGGCCTTCGTGACTTCTTTATAGAAGTCTTTTGAGCGATTGCTCGATGATTTATGGAAGCTATGCTGTTCCCCTGAAATTTATTAATTTGTAGATTGTAGTTGTTTGATAGTTAGGGTGCGATTCAATTATCGATTGAAGATACTTTCAGTATGACGCACGTTATCCAATAATTTTTTTACATGTCTTAATATTAGATAGAAAAGGGATGTAACAAACCACCTAGGAAATTCGCAGAAACACATGTGGATCGCGATTTAACTCTCGTAAGATATGCTTCTGTTTTTCTTTGTTAGTCTACTATTATACCCGATTTAATTGATTGTTATCGTCGCCATCTTGTAACATCTGCACCAGCTGACCGCCTTGGCCGCCATATTGTGATGTCCAAATCCGTTGATTATTCTCGTCGCCATGTTGTGATACCTGGATCAGCTGATCGTCTTGGCTGTCATCTTGTGATGCATGAATGGCTTGATTGTTATCGCTCACAACTTGTAGCATCTGGATCAGCTGATTGTTCTCGTCGCCACCTTCTAGCAGCTCAATCAGCCGCCATCTTGTGATACCCGAATTGGTTTGACGGTTATCATCGCCATCTTGCGGCGCCTGGATCAGCTGATAGTTTCATCCAGCATATTGCGAATATTCGTATTGTGCCCTTTAAGACGTGATATATGAACAAAAGAAAATAGAAAATAATTGACAAAACTTTGCCCAACTTAACTTAATTTCTTTTATAAGATTGTAATAATCTGTTGATTTTATATACTAACCGGAATTGCAACATAATCTTATTAATGACTAATTATTTTAATGGAGTTTAATGGTTTATTGGACGAAATAAGTTAATTTAAAAAAGAAAATTATACTGAAATCGTTCCATTCGAGTCGAATTCTTTTCAAAAGGAGAAATAATAATAATAATTAATACAGTAGCGTCTCGTTTATCCGACGCAGAACATTAGATAGACGAATTAAACGAAATTATAACAATAAATTATAAAAATAAGATTATATTAACAACCACTCCCGCGAACAGTTTCGGGATCCCCGAGGGTCGTTAAACGATAACCCACACATATACACACCCAAAATAATATTTTCCCATCGTTACGAACGAAACGCGTATTCTCGAAAAAGTGCTTGTAATATTTTTATTTTTTCTATTCGTGTTTTGTTATAATTACTACATACATTGATTATAATCATAATTATTACTATTACCGATTATTTACTACCACTGTTTATTGCAACAAAATAATAAACAAATAAGCGGGGTCTCCGAAAGGCGAAAACTATACTACTACACAAACGAAAAAAAATAATAGGATTCTGTAAAGCGAAAATCGGAAAGTTATCGACTTATATCGAATCTGAGATTAAGTTTTATCATTATTATTATTATTATGATTATTTTTTATTAGGCACGTGATGCATTCTTCGAGTAGGAAATCTAACGGGGAAATATAATAAAAAGAGATAACGAGAATAATATGTGGAGAAAAATATAAGTGGGACTAAAACGGGAGGAAGTCATGTTCTGTCAATTTTTTGGATTTGTTATTGTTGCTGTTTCGTTCCTAATTTACAACCCACTTATACCTGATGACGTTACGGTCAAACAAGGAGGAAACAATAAACGGAGAATTTAAAAGAAATAATAATAATAAAACAATCATAGATACCTACGTACAACGTTTCGACGACAGGTCTTCGATATTTTCGCCCCTCGTAAAATCATCGCCGAAAACCGCGAGAAATCGTAAATATAATAAAAGTGATTTTGACTCCGGAGAAATGAAACGAAGCAGAGGCAAGTCGCAGAAATCTGTACGATTAGTAATAATTTTTTCGATCTTAGATTATTTCATTGTTTTTCTTTGGGCTTTGTAATAATAACAGATTTTATATAATTTAATTTTATTTGAAGTCTTATTTAAGTATACCAATAAATAGTTTAGTATTTGACTTGTAAATATGAACAATATTATATACATATGTTAAAAGATTTAATTTTCAAAATAAGTGAAATAAAACTAACAAAGATAAGCGATTATTTCTTATTTCAAACCATAATATAATAACGAAAAACACTCACCCTGTATATAATATAGGTTTTTTCGATGGAAATTTCGGAAACTAGCGGAGATATAGAGACTATTAAATGGCGAAAAAATTACAGTTTTTCGAGTTCAATTTAATGAGTGTTTTGTTTTCCTTGGAAAAAGATACACGGCTAACAAGATACGAGGTTAGATTGACAAGTTCCCGGAATTGCTGCTAGGGGTTATTTTTTTCAAATATTCTTTCATATCAATTGATCGCAAATGTTAAATCGATCTGTCAAATAGTCTGGTTTTGACAAGCGTTTAAGTCGAGTACCTTTTTGAGTTTTCAATAATGGATAAAAGCAAAGTTCGAACGATCATCGAATTTCTCTATTTGGAGAGAGAAAATCGCAACGGATCAAATCAAGGTTAGATGCCGTTCTTGAGGATTCATCACCTCTATTTTCCACCGTGACTTTTCTTGTTTTGGGATTCAAGCTTGGCTACACGCAACAAATAATGAATCTCGTGTTCGGGACGACCGAAAACGGCTACCACCCCAGAAATTGTAGAAAATGCCCACGACATAAAATTTCCTGAAATTGAGGAAGCTGTGGGCATCTCTTATGAACAAGTAGTTCGTATTTTACATAATGAATTGGATTTAAAAAAGCTTTTTGCAAGATGGGTGCCGTATTTACTCAATTCGGAGCAATAACGCATTTGAGGTCGAACCTCGGCCGATTGTTTGGAAGTGTTTACGAGGAATTCGATGGAATTCAAGAAACGATTCGTGACCATGGATGAAGCCTGAATTCATCACTACACATTGGAAACTCGAAATTAGAAATGAATCACCACCAGTGGCGGCTATTGGTTGCTAAAGTTGGTAGGAGGGAGCAGGCAGAGATTTTTCAGATGAATTCTTGAGGTTCGTTGGATGCATTACTTTACAATTTTCTGCCCAAGTCAGTTACCCCCTTAAGGTATTCAGTTACGTCACGTGGCGATGATGAAAACCGGGTTATAGAAATCTTAAAATTCGTTGCAAACGAGAATTCTTGTAGATACAATAATTTGCTAATTATCACTTAGGTTCGACAAACGAGTGCATGATAAGTTGTGTAAACCGGGCTGATGCTGTCCCTCTTCCGAATTTTAATGTCGCGCCTTTCACGTAAGTGGGGATAAGCGGTGGAGCAACTTCGTCAGTCCGGTTTACACAAGTTAATGATAACTTATCATGCACTCGTTTGTCGAACCTTAATTATCACTTTATACTACCTATAACTACCTCTGAGGTTGTAGTCCAGTGCTGCACCCGTTGAGCTACTACAGATTATAATGAAATGAAACAATTTATTCAATGCTTCATCCTATTTTATTTTTGAGAAATGAAATATCATATTTTGATAATACAACCACCACCACCTTATATAGGAATAAGTAACTAAAGTACAATATTTTCATCCGTTCGAATTGCTTTGCATTTCCATTTAATCCACATTACACCCGATTGGCCATGAAATTTTCGATTTCTTCCACCCTAAAACATGAAAAGTCCGACATTACAACTCCGATCGAAACGTCTAGAAATCGTTAAGTTACGTTCTCGGCAAATCGGGGCTCAAATTCTCGATGCCATCGTCGGTAACAAGGACGACGTCTTCTATGCGAACGCCTCCCGAACCCCTAAATCGTTCCAGCACTTCCGGTACGATGAATGCGGATTTGATTGGATCGGCCAAAGCTTCGTCCAGTAACTAAAAAATGTGAAAAAAGTAATATAAGTTTTCGATTTAATAATTTGGAGATTTTGGAAGAAATTAAGTTTTTGGAGGGAAGTGTTCTGATGAAGATGCTGGAGTAATGCGAGTCATGATGATGCAAATTTGGAATTGGTATCGGTATATAATTTGTGTCCCACTTCAAGCGCAGTGGTGAGGTTAGCTGAAGCTACAACTCCTCGAGCTTGGATGCTCGCAGAGACTCCAGAATCGCGAGTAGATTCGATAATGGTACAGTGAATCAAATAAGGAAATGCATTTCAAGGTCATGTGTTTCCATAGCGCACTTCATTTATCTGGTGGTTGTGATCGTGTGAACATCGAGTATAGCTGCAATCTTATCTTAGGCTGTACCACCTCGAGAAGTAAGTAGTTCGTCTTTGCCACACGCCTCTGTCTTTCTTACACACAGAGAAGGTGAAGTACATTCCTATATTTGACTCACTGTAGCTTGTCATTCTCAATCTACTAATATCGGACATTTACCTGATATAATTGCAACACTGTTTTGGTGTATGTTGCGGAGAAGTCCGGCACAAAAAGAAAAAACCTAGGAAAACCGAACTTGGGAGGAATAAAAGGAACGAGAGGCGGGGAAGATTGTGGACGAAATGGTTACAAGTGCTGACGAGAGGTGTAAGAAGATGAATCGGACGAGGAATACCACCGATCAACATGGTTTACACGCGTTGTTGGTCAGCCAACTTCCCCCACACCCTTGCACCACAAAACAGCCGTCCCCCCTCCAAACTCATACAACCTTTCCAACCCCTCTGAACCTCCTAAACCGGCTAAGCCCACCAAATTCATTCAACCTCCCAAAATCAATCAACTCCTTCAAACTGCGACGAATAAAAGGAAGAAGTGGAAGAGGAAGATCATGAACGAAATAATAACTTATGGAAAAGGAACTGGAAAGAAATGGGAATAAAGAACAAGAAACTTCAAATACTTAGGGACAATTCTGACTGAGGATGGAAGATTCGATGAAGAGATACAAAGAAGAAATGAAGTAGCAGAAAAACTATTTTATAGCATCAAGAACACTTTCCTAAATAAAAAACGAGATACCCAAGGGAATCACAACTGGAATCTTCAAAGGGATAGTGCGGTTCCAATACTCACGGAAGTTCGGTCAACAACGAAGAAACAAGAAATTAGGAAGACACGACTAAAGACGCAGAAAAGCATCAAGGGATATCATAAAACCCCTAGAAAACGACCACGAAAAAAGATTTATCGAAATGTTAATTGCTGAATGGTTAGTTGAAGCGAAGCGAATAAAGCAAAGATTAAGATGGCAAGATTGATCAACCACAAAAACATATTCACTGTTGTAACAAGGAAAAAGAAGGAAAGAAGAGGAAGAAGTACAAGAAAAAAGCAATACAGAAGGGAGTGGACGAATAAAGTAAGTAAGGAATTGAATTCGTGTAAAAGCAGGAAAAATTGAAAAAAGCGGTTTTGACAAGATACTGAAAACCCATAGAAAATGATTTTGATTTTCAAATAGATAATTGAAGGGGGGGGGAAGATATCTAACAAAAAAACGAAGATAACAAAATCAATGGATTACAGAAAAAGGAGGAAAAAGAGACTACTGAAAAAGTGGTTGAATGAAATGAGGAAGGATTTGAATCTTTGTAAAAGCAAGGAAAAGTAGAAGAGGGCAAAAGATTCGGAGATGGAACAGAAAACAGAACCACAGCTTAGATCTTCAAAAGGATAGTGCGGTCCCAATACTTACTTATGATTCGAAAGTTTGGTCAACAACAAAGAAACAGAAAAAAATACAAAGTATGGAAATGAGGTTTGTAAGAAGGATAGATGAAAAAATGGTAAATAGATAAAGGGAGAAATACTACAATCACAGGAAACTTGGAAATGGTGCCCATACAAGACAGAATAGAAGATGATCTGCTGAGGTGGTTAGGACACGTAATGAGAATGTCCAAAGCCAAACCCATCAAAAGAAAACAGGGGATAAGAGCTGGATGGAGCAAGTGTGTGAAGCGGCTGGAAGAAGAATTATGAGCTGGAAGGATCTTAAGGGACAGGCAAAGGATAGAAAGGGAAGGAGAGAAGTATGTAAAAGAGTTCCGACTGACAATCCCAACTCCAGCATACCCAACATCCGAAAGGGTATAAGGGCTAGGATTAGGATAGGATAGGAAGGAACAAGAAAAAATTGAGGAAATTGTAGATAAAGCTCACGAACTTTCTTGGCTAGCAGTGTTTATGTGTCTTGTAATCGAAGAAGAAAACGAAATTGAAGAGAGATGGTTCTTAGTCATCCATCATTCACGCTATTTTCATTCCTAACTCGAATGCAATGCAAAAGAAAAAATTCGAAAACTATCACACAAACCTGATCGATGAAGTAACATCCGGGCTCGATAGTGAAAACCATTCCTGTCTGCATCGGTCTTATAAACCTGGGCGGAAACGGCCTCCTAAATCCGGGAACTCCAGGACCAACATCGTGGACATCCAGGCCGAGGAAGTGACTCAAACCGTGAGGCTGAAAGACTCTTCCCAAACCGGCGGTCATCATGTCATCGATCTCTCCGGATAGCAACCCTCCAGCCGTTAAACCTTCGAGGATCGCCCGTAAAGCTAATGTGTACACGTCGTAAAGAAGGACGCCAGGCCTGCAAGCCGCCCTTGCGATCCTGTTGGCGTCCAGTACCGTATTGTAGACGATTTTCTGGTCTTCGGTGAAGACGCCGTTTGCCGGAAAACTGCAGGTGATGTCGGCGGCGTATCCAAAGTATTGACCGCCCATATCGTAACAGCTTTAAGAAAATAGGTAATGATAAACAATCCTATACATACATACAAAACAGAGAGAAAATGAATGCTGCATAAATTCCAGGGGCGTAGGGTTAGCAACTCTACCATCATTACGAGAGAAAGCAAAGTGTGGCTAGAAAGAGAAAAAGCTTCATTAAGCGCCTCTTGCTCCTTCATGATGAATACGAGTTAAAGAAGAAGAAAAAGAAGACGAATGATAAACCTTGAAAGAGACTTTAATAATGTATTGGGAAAGAAGAGAATAGAAGGATTTCGTAAGAAGGATGGAATTAGGAAGGAATTTAAGTGACAAGCGAGAAGGAGAAACAGACAAATCGATTTTTGGCACAAGTTTTAGAAACTAAACTGGGAACAAGGAGAGAGATTAATGGCAATAAGTGTGGCTAGCTACTCTACCATCATTCGCAAAAAGCAAAGAAACTACATTAGGTGTCTCTTGCTCCTTTATGGTGATACGAGTTAATGAAAAAGAAGAAGAATAACAAACAATGAAAGAGACTGGGAAAATATTTTGGGAAAGATGAGAATAGAAGGATTCCGTAAGAGGGATGGGATTTCCAGGGACTTTAAGTCAGAGGCGAAAAGGAAAAATAAACAGATTAGAAGAAAACTCGTTTTTGGGTCAATTAGTAAAAACTAGACTAAGAAGAAGAGGAAGAAGAGGGATTAATAGCGGTAAGTGTGGCAAGCTACTCTATCATCATTCGGGAAGAAAGCAAAAAGACTCCATAAGGCGCTTTTTGTTCCTTCATGGGGATACGAGTTAAGGAAGAAGAGAAAGAAGAATAATAAACAATGAAGGAAGTGGGAAGAATATTATGGGAAAGAATAAATGTGGCTACCTACTTTATTATTTATCATCATTCGGGAAGAAAGCAAAGCAACTCCATTAGGCGCCCCTTTCTCTTTCATAGATAGACGAATTAAGAAGAATGATAAATAATGAAGGAAGAGAGAAGACTATTTTGAGAAAGAAGAAAATGAAAGGATTCCGTAAGAAAGATGGGATTACGAAGGAGTCCAAAGGAAGGAGGAACAAACTAATCAGAAGAAACCTTCGTCTTTTTTTGCATAATTTTTACAAACTCAATCAAGAAGAAGAAGTGGGATTAAAAAGTAGCAATAAGGATGGCTAGATACTCTACCATCATTGCTGAAGACAGCAAAAAATTCCCTAAGACGCCTCTTTCTCTTTCATGAACATACCAGTTAAATAAGAATAAGAAAAGGAAGCAGAATGATAAACAATGAAGTAAGTGAGAAGAATATTTTGGGAAAGAAATGAATAGAAGGAATCCGTAAGAAGAGAAGAAGAAAAACAAACAAATCAGAAGGAAACTTGGTATTTTGCACAATTTGTAGAAGCTGCACTAACAGGAAGAAGAAGAAACAGAGGGATTAATAGCAGTAAGTGTAGCTAACTACTCTATCATCATTCGGGAAGAAAGCAAAGAAACTCCGTAAGGGCATCTTGCTCTTTCAGAAAAATACAAGTTAAAGAATAAGAAGAAGAAAAGTGATGAACAATGAAAGAGGTGAAAACAATATTTTGGGAAAAAAGAAAAGAAGAATGTGATGACGAAAGGCATTAAGTGACAAGCGAAGAGGAGGAAAACAAACTTCGTTCTTGCATAATTTTTAGAAAATAAGAAGAAGAAGAAGTGGGATTAATAGCAATAAGTGTAGTTATCCATCAGGAAAAAGTTCTTGCCCATTGCTTACTGATCTTTACTGTTTCTCTAAAGCAAATCGAAATTGTCTTTTAGACGGCGATTCGCCACGATCTAGGACCTTCATCAAAAAGAATAGGGACCAGACTTGCAAATTTCATTCTCTATCGATTATTGACAATCAAGAAATGAAGATTGAAGAATTGAAAACCGATAAAACACGAATCCGAAGGTTGCTAAGAACCTTCGCTTCTTACCTTCCCTAAATCTGAACTGCTTACCACATGTCACCGTCTTCGATCAAACGATCGTTTGGCGATCCGGCACCCCCATAATGAAGAATAGCCGAATTCGGTCCACTAGCACAGATGCTGGTGTAAGCTTCATGTCTACATCCGCCGTACGTATAGATGTAAAATAAAAATTGCGCTTCGCTTTGATACTCGTATCGTCCCGGTCGAGTTACATTCATGACGCTTTTGTGAGCTTCCGAGGAAATGGAAATGACGTAGCGCATGACCTCGACTTCGTAGTCAGTCTTGAAGGTTCTCCTGAAAGTAAAAAATTGAACGGGATTCCGTCTAAGGACGGGAAGGTGCTTACAAGTCGATGATTTCTGGGTACAAGACGTCTCGGTTGATGGTGAAGCTGAAAAATAACGAAAATTGCAGTTAGGAAGGGGGTACGGTGGCAAGTAATTTTGGTTCGACATACTCTTCTATGCCCTCAAAATTGGCCTCGAAGGTCGGGGAACCGGAATTTTCATTAGTGCCGGTCTGAAAATATTTTTTAAAAGAAATATGTGCGAAAATATGTGGTTAGAAAATAATTACCAATGTTATCAAGGAAGCTGGAGACTTATCCTTTAAAAACTGAAGCATCTGAAATTTTAAAATCAGTTAAAAACGAAAAGAAAATAAATAAAACGAAAACAAAAAACAAAAAACACCGAAAATACACTATACAAAGCTTACGTAACCTAGCCTGGTTTGATTGATGTATAGTAGTTTGTATCGAAGAATATGGAAGAAAGTAGAGATGAAGATGCTGACAGCAGTGAATGCAAACAAAAACAGTTTTAGAAGTAAACAGCAGAAGAAGAAGAACTACCGTAAATAAACAGGGACCAGTGAAATAAAGAAATTGGAAATCATCAAGCGACCCCTAGAAAAGGACGATGAAGAAAGATTTATTGAAACCTTAATTATTGAGTGGTTAGTTGAAGTGAAGCGAAGGAAACAAAAATAGAGATGGCAAGATTGATGAACCATAAAAACATATTCACTCTGTGGAGCACGGGAAAAGAAGAAAAGCAGAGGAAGAAGAAGAAGAAGAAACGCAATACAGAAGAGAATGGACGAATAAAGTAAGTAAGGAATTGAATTCGTGTAAAAGTAGGCAACACATAAAAAAGGGCAAACGATTCTAACAAGATACTGAAAAACCATGGAAAACGAAGATGAAGGAATATTGTTCGACACGTTGCTTTTCGAACAGCACTGAATAATTCTGGATAATAAGAGTGAAAGCAACATTCATGAAACCATTCGAGAATGTGATGAAGAAGAAAATTAAAAAAAAAAGAAATGAAAGAAGAAAAAGAGGGAGAAGAAGAAAACGAGGGAGAAGTAGAGGAAGAAAGAAAAGGAAGTAAAAGAAGAAGAGAGAAAGAGAAGGAAACTACTGCAGAAAAAATGAGCAACAAAAGTGTGAGTGAATAAAATAAAGAAGGATGCCAATTTATCTAGAAGCAGGAACAAAACGACACAGAACAAACAGTTCTAATCAGATACCACAAAATCATAGAAACTGAAGATAAAGACATATTTATCGAAACATTGATTCCTGAACGGTTGATTGAAGACGAAGAAAGGAAATTAACAGAAAGAGAAGTTAGAGACGATGAGATTAAACAAAAATTGAAAAAATAAACAGATTCAAAGTTGCTACACAAAAAGAAAATAAAGAAGGAAAAAAGGGAAAAGAAGAAGAAAAAGTAGAAGAAGAAGAGGATGAAAAGGGTGAAGACCACTACACGAGAAAGTGAACGAATGAAATAAGGAAGAATTTAAATTTAGATCGAAAAAAATAAGAAAGAAGACAAACAGTTCTAGAAGATACGAGAAAACTATAGAAACTGAAATAAACAAAGACGAAGAAAGAAAATTAACAGAAAAGCAAAGATAAAGATGACTTTAAAAATGCAAAGCTGGAATACAAAAGCAGAAAAGGAAGTAGAAGGAAGAAATAATGCAGGGAAAAGTAAATAAATGAAATAAAAAAGGACAGTTTTACCCTGAATCAGACAAGCACGAAATAATCCTAGATAGTGAAAATGAAGTGTGTACAACATTTGTTAAAACGTGTGACAATATGATGAAGAAGAAAATTAATAAGAAAAGAGGATAGCAGGGGAAGAAAAAGAAGAGGAAGAGAGAAAAGAAGAAAACTACTACAGAAGAAAGTGGACAAATAAAATAGGGAAGGGTTTAAATTTAGCTAGAAGCAGACAAAATAAAGAAAAAGAAAAAATAAGGAAATATTTATTGAGACGTTAATTCGTGAATGGTTAATTGACCACGAAGAAAGAAAATTAACAGAAAGCAAAGACAAAGATGACAAGATTTAAAAGAAATTACAAAAGAAAAACAGATCAGAGAGATGGAACATAAAAGGAGAAAAGGAAGTGGCAGAAAGAGGGAACTACTGCAGAAGAAAGGGAACGGATTGAAAGGATTTTTGGAATAAGACAAGCATGTAGCGTAGCACCAAGAATGTGATGAAGAAGAAAACTAAACCAAATGAGAATGAGAACAGAAGGAAAGGGATGGAAATGAAGAATAGGAATAAGAAAACGGGGAAGAAGTAAAATAAGAAGAAGAAAACAAAGTAACAGAAAAAAAGAGAAAGAAGAAGTAAAAGAAGAAGAGGAAGAGCGAAAGAGAATAAAATAAGGATTTAAATTTAGCAGGAATCAGGAGAAACGTGGAAAAAGACAAACAATTCTAAGATACGGGAGAACCATAGAAAATAAAGATGAAGAAATATTTATCGAAATGTTGATTCTGGAATGATTGATTAAAGATGAAAGAAGGAAATTAGATGAAATGAAGAATAATTTGAATTTATTTGGAATAAGAAAAAATTCCGGAGACAAAGGAAAAGAGGCTTGAATTTTGAAGATATATAAAAGATATTGGAAAATTTGTAGAATGTAAAGATGAATAAACATTTATTGAAACGTCGCTTCTTGATTGGATAATGGAAGATGAAGGAAATTATCAAAAAACGAAGATAAAGATAGCGAGGGCAAAGAATTACAAAACCAGATTTGGATAATTTTAAACGCAAACAAAGAGTAAGAAGAAAAAGAATCTTGTAGGTTATTCGGGGCAATCTTTTCTTCATACTTAGGTCATATACATACATAACCTCAATCGTTTTTTATGAAAGACAATGCATACTGGATATGGAGAAACTGGACATTCTGGACTACAGTTATCTGTCCTACGATAAGCACATAAACATAATTAGTGTGGTGCGATAATTCGCTGATAAAATTGGTCGAAATTTGATAACCTTGGAGAATTTTGTTGGGACTTGCCGAAATCCGTCTAGTAGTTACAAAATGTTGATGGCGCTTCACACACACTACATCTTGAGAAGAATTGGACTTGGATTTGGATTTTTTAAGATAAAAACCAAAATCTAGGCTTTTTACAACCCGCATTTTGCTTTGTATACCAGAACAATACCAAAAATTAGATCGGGTTAAATCTATGAGAAGCTATGAAAGAAATGCTGTATCTACCAGTTGTTGATTATTTTGCAAATATATCAATCAGTAATAATTCGAAAGTCGAAGAAAATGCTGAAAGAAGTCAGGAAAAACCCTAGATAATGAACATGGCGAAACATTAATCGAAACGTTAAACTAATTTCATTGGGAGGAAAACAGGTGATTATAGAAAGTGAAGTTTGAACACGTGTCTCCAGATGACCACGTGTGATATACATTTGTTGGATGACCGTCGACATTGAAGATTTATTGATCAAAATATCAAGGTAAGGGTTAAGAAATAGCAGAAAACTCTAAGAGATAGTTAACGAAAACCCCAAATGATGAAGATGAAGAAGTATTCATCGAAACGTCGAACGAGCTCGAGGAAAAAATAAACAGATTTGGTGTGGAAATGAAAACGAAAAAATGAAATCATGGAAAAACATCAAAGCAAAAGAAAACGAAATCCCCTTGACGATCTTGCGTAATATATACCATGTTTTTAAATATGCAAATAAGATTGCTATTGTTGCCACTACTGTTTTAGTAAATGTCTCAATCGTTTTGTTTTAATTTCGTTCATAACCTCAAAATATGACATTTTCTAGTTAGTTTTAAAGTGCTACCAATCTACCGAGTTATGCAACCAATTTGAGAGAAGTCACGTCTCTTGTAAAAATCTTTAATTCACTATATTTCTGATTGAGTGAAAATGAAGAAATATTTGTCGAAACTTTAATTCATCGGATATTCGTCAAAATTGACTTCTAAATCATTATGAAGCGGAAAATCATATTTCCAATGCAAAAACATCGAAACGCAAGCATCTACAGAAGAAAGTACCTCGTCCACGTAATAAACGTGATCGACTTGATATTTCTCCCGGAAATCTTCATTGCTCCAGATCGGCCCTTCCCAAACGGCATGATCGTCGTCAAATCTCGGCATGAACAAGGTCGCTTCTCCGGTTTCGATCTCGATCGTCCCGAAAAAGTCCGGTTCGACCACTCCAAAGCACCAGATGAAATTAGATTCCTGAAACATTCGAAACGATGACGCACGTTACGATAGTGCCTTCTTCTTCTTCTTCTTGGTTTGTTAAACGATCTAGAACAGCGTTTCTCAATCGGTGGTGTCTGGACCCACGATACTCCACAGCCATTTTACCGGGAGCCCACGTGCTAATTTTAGACTTGAATGAAAAATTGCTTCGAAAGAAAAGTTTTAAATTAACCATTAAAAAAACTTGGGAATCGCTGATTTAGAACATTGGTCAGAAATATTAAGTCACTTGTATATACAGTGTGGGATTAAAGTATGGAATATGAAAAAGGAAAAACGAACTAAAAACTAAACCGGTTTGTCTTAAAAACGCTTGAAACACATTGATTTTCGTTTTATACAATACACATTAATATGTGCGATTTACCGTCCAAGATTCATTTGTTTTTGTAGTTAGGACGTCATCGTCATGAACATTTAAATAACAATATAGATTTTTAGTAGTGGAATCCAATAGTTATTTTTCGCTTTATAAATTTATGCAAATAAATCATAAGGTTGCATATAGCAGAAATTCGGAGAAAAATCTAGCCGAACATTTAATGTTAATTATTTGTTATCCAAGATAACAAATAATTCAGACCATAAACGGAAAGTAAATTGGTTGTTGAAGTATCTTTCGTTCTTGTCTTACAATCCTTGTAGCGTATTGAATAATCTAAATACCTTGATAAACATTTTAAATCTGGTGAACTGTTTGATACAAGAATTCTGTCAATCTTCATTGCTCTTCACATAATTATTGTCGTTTATTGTAGAATTGTAATAATATTCTAGTAAATTATCACGGCTAATTTAACAATAACGCAACGTATGTGTAATTTTAATTTATCTTGGTTGTGGGAGATGTTAAGATTATTTCAAAATGATGGTGATTGCAAGGACTGTGGTGTAGTTACTGACATTATATCACATCGATAAACTCCTCACCACACAATTGTTTAATAATAAATTCGGTGACACGTGTTTCGCTAGCACGAGAAATAAATGCACATAATGAAGCAAACATTCTTTTACAATTGGAAAATCCTCACTGTTCTTCTAGAAAGTTAGTAGTAGCTAATAGTTAGTATGTTTGTAGCACTTAAGGAGAAAAGATATATATGTATATATGTATATATATATATATATATATATATAGCTTGGGAGCAGATAACGATGTCAGTAGGTTTGCGGTACTGAAGTTGGTGAAAAAGAAAAAATCATCTATTGAAAATCCAACTTGTTCAAGAAGTTAACGATGATGATCCCGACAGACATTTACAATTCTGCGAGACAATGATGAATTTACACTGTGCCAAACGACGTTTTGATCACCAAATGTAAATGGAAGAATTAATCGGTAGGACATTATTGAAGTAGAGAAAATTCTCATTGGAAGGCAGAAACACATACTCGACATCCACTAAAAGTAAACGCCTGGGCAAGAACAATACATAATACAATTTCAGATCCTTTCTTTCTTTGGGGGAAATCTTGACGGAGAAAGATATTTAGAATTTCTCCAAAATAATCTAATTCCAGCACTGGCTATACTTTACTCAAACGAAGACTATCCTGAAATCCCAAATGATATCCTTCGGTATCAACACGATGGCGCACCGCCACATTATACGCTTCCCATTCGTAATTTTCTGCACGCTGTTTTTCCAGAAAGGTGGATCAGTAGACGAGGATCGGAGAATGGCCAGCAAGATCTCCCGACCTGACAGACTTTTTCTATGGGCTCACTTGGCAGCAAAGACGTACGACACAGAACTAAAAATTGTTGAGGTATTGAAGCAGCGTATTTAAGAAGAAATTCGCAAAATATAACGAACTGTGTGTGAATTTGTAAATGAATTAGCTTACTGCTAAGAACACAGTGGATGACATTTTGATAATTTAATTTAAGACTTGCTTTATTTTATTTTTTCAGTTTAAAAATTTTCGGTTATCATGTTTTATAAATTATAAATACCATAATATCAACATTAATTGTTTCGTTCAGTATTTCTCGGAATTTTTATTATGCAACCTTATGATTTATTTACATGATCATGAAGGGAAGTAAAATCACTAAATCGGATTCCACTACTAGAAATCTATATTGTCATTTTTTGTCAATGAAGTCATAAGTCAACCAAAGTACCAATGAAAGACGGAAAGTGAATCGCACACAATAATTTCTAAAAACTAATTGTAACATGAAACATGATATGTTTCAGAGTTGTCAAAAAATAGTCGAGTTCGTTTTTCTTGTTAATATTTCATGCTTTATATACTGTGTATCTCCAGAACGCAATGACGTACGTATATTGTTGAAATTTGGAAAATAAGAGAGTGGTGCAATAAAACTGACAAATAGTCCAGTGCACTTAGGTTAATACTTCGGAACCCAATTACAGAGAATGAATTTGAATTTTTCCGGTTTTTAATTCCTTATACTAAAAACTAAAAACCATACCCTGTGAAAGTTTTCGCTAATATTTTTTTTTTGTTTTAAGCATACTCTCATAAAAATTACGTTACTTCTAGTATACTAGAAGTACTATAGTAAATTCTTTTAACACCTATAGTTGTTGAAGGAATTGTACATTTTTGTAAAATATCTTTTAAAAAAAGTCATCACCACATAGATTGTTGAAAATTGAGGAATTCTTCATACAACATCCTCCCTTTCACTGATGTCAATGCCGTTATGTCCGTTGCAACTGTAATAACCGGTGAAGAAAAAGTAAATTGCCACGATGCTTCTATTATAGGTGTAAAAGCCATGAAGAAAATAAGTGGACAAAGCTTCAAAGATTTACTAACAAAAAAGATAAAGTCGTTTCGTTACTGGATGTTAACAACAGAATCTAAATTCACGATAAAGTCATTCGAATAAATGAATTGCTGCTGTTTCAACGTATTTGTGTTTTAAAAAAGTCAGAATGATTTCAAACATACTTGACTTTTAATTTAGCTCCATGTTCTATAACTGTTCGATCAAGGTTTAATGAGAAAGATGACTAAATCAAATTTTTATGATTTATTTACAGAGCTCAATATTAGCGTAAATGATAATAACACATTTTCGTATGTTATTCATGGCGGAATGTTATCGCATCGTTGCAAATGACAATTAGAAGAGAAGGTTGAGATGATATGTAATATACGATATTTAATAAATAATTGTGGAAATAATGTTTTTGTTGTTTTCGACGTATATCGCTACACCAACTGCACTAAATCAGCTAAAAGATATCGTCGATCATTGAAAAATACTTCAACTGATTTAATTTTTGATGAAAATATGCCTTTAAAAATCCGCCAAGAAGAAATCTTTGCAAACAGCAATAACAAAAGTAGATGAATATAAGATGATATTTTCTACAATACAGTTAATCAATTTTATTAGTTTTACTTTTTTTTAAATCATATTTCATTTCATTTACACGCACATAATAATTTTCTAATTATGTATCTTTAATAATGTATGTATGTTATACTATATATAATTTGTCCTGTAAATGGTTAGCCGTTGGACAATAAAGCTATTATTATTATTATTATTATGAATCGAAATGTTAGAATTGATGTGTTAGTTTTATTAACAGCTTTAACACCTCCTCATAGAGAAATATATTTTCTCAAACACGCAAAAGGTACGATATCTACAAAAGTTTATTCTAATAATAATAATTTAATAATAATTTTAAATAATTATTATTGAGCATAAATTGTTAGTAAATTGTTTGACGTATTTGTATTGTGTAACATTTTTTTGTATTCATTTCGCTTTTTGGAACTTCTGTCATTCGCAAATTAATGTTTGTTTAAACAAAAAAAAATATTTTTCACAAGTCTTCTATAAACAACATCGAAAAGAATCATGTTTATTATTTTATTAAAATAAATGTTTTTCAATCCTGATAATTATCTTCTAAAAGGGAATTGCTAAAAATTAATTTTTTTGTTTAAATAAATAGATTTGTAAAATAGAGGCGATTTTTAATAGGTAAACTTTGTAATTTATTTTATTAGAAACCAAAAAAAGAATAATTCAAATCCATTCACTGTAACTGGGTTCCGTTTAATGTGCTCTGGAAATATACGAGGGACGTCTTTTAAGTTGTTACAAAAACTAGGAAAGAAAATATTCCTTTGATCGTGCTTCGTTAGTGAAAGTTGAAGGGATTCCATTCATTATTGTTGAGTTTAGACCTCCCCTAAAATCGTATAAAATCATCCAAGGAAGACGTAAACGTAAAATTTCCGAAATTTCTTTTTTAAGCTCTCACTTCAAACAAACTACTCCGTCAATTTCTAAGTTGCCACCGTCTTTACAATAATAAATGTCAAATTTGACGAAAATAGTAATGACAGATTTCACTACCTAACCCTAGCGGTCGTTTGTAGAAACATAAAAGACGCCCCCATAGAATCCAAGCGTTTTTAATTTTTGTAAGCAGGAATATACTTTACTTGTTCGAATATGAAATCCCTATTTTGATCGTATTTCTGTATCGCGCTTCCACCTTGCAGAATTACAATGGAGTTTCCTAAATTCTGATCGGCGAGACACTCAACGAGGCGTGTCCGATTTAAGGCGAAGAGTTCCAGAGGAATTTCGAGGGTATCACCACCCATCCATAATTTACCGCTAAGGATAATACGAAAAAACATCAAAGAAAATGGTTCTTAGTTTACCGCCAAAGATTTGAAAACGTATATACGACGTGTGTAAATAAAGTAAATAAAGTTCTTTTCACTTATTTCATTCCAATAAAATTATAATTCAGCATTATTCCCTTTCAAATTAGCTGCCTTGCTCCTCACAAAAAATGCTGGAACTCGCATACTGGAATAGCTTTCGGCTGGTCGATTGCAACCGTTTAAATGTTGTCCAGTGCTCCCAAAACGACGCTCCTTGAGGTGTGGTTTTAATCTCGGAAAGAAGAAAAAGTCACAAGCACTCAAAATCGCAGGAGCCGCAGGAATGTTCTTACTGGACAAAAAGCGATTTAGTGAAACTGCCGTGTGACGTGTGCGTATCATCATGATACAACGTCCAGTTCTTTTTGATGTTTGATCTCACTCTTTTTCGAAGTCTTTCGAGAACCTTTTTGGTAAAAGTGTTGATTAACCCCTTGGCCTGGGCGCACAAACTCTTCGTGGACGATCCTCTGGCTATCAGAAAAGCAAATCTTCAGGCTGTTGATCTCTAACTTACTCATTCGAGCTCTTTTTGGCCTTGGAGAGCTTGGAGTGTGCTGTTCCATACTTTGGCGCTTGATTCCCGGGTCGTATGCGAACACCTAAGTCTCGTCATCAGTAATGATATATTCCAGAAAATTGGGATCATCTTCAATCGATTTCAGAAAGCCACCGCGCCTGTCCGCTCCTCATGCCCTTTTGGTCCTGCGTAAGGTTTGGCGGAACCATTTTTTCCATTTCCAATTTATTGGTCAATATCTGATGAACGGTGGTGTGAGTCAAATTCAACTCTGCCCCGATCATTCCCACTGTCAACCGATGATCTGAACCCATAAGATCTCGGACTCATTTCGACATTTGCATCGGTTTTTGTAACAGCAGGCCTTTTGCTACGAGGTTCATCTTCAATCGACTCTCTTCCTTCTGCAAATGTCTTAAACCACTGAAATACCCGGCCCCTTGAACAGGCACCGTCTCCGTAGGTCTTCCGAAGTTTAGCCAAAGTTTCCGTTGCACTGTGTCCGAGTATGAAGCGAAACCTGATCGCACACCGTTGCTCGAAATATGCGCCATCCATTGTCAGAACGCACAAGCAAAACCTGCTTCACTGAAACAATCGCTACGGACACAACGTGACTCTAGCGAGTTTCAACTTGCACTGTCAACAGCGTTGCCCGATCGAACATTAGGCTATCAGTCTCATTACCTTATTTACACACCTCATAAAATAAACAAAAATTATGCTTGGCACACTTTTCGGACATAATTCCAGATAAATATTTCAGCAACTAAGCGGTCATCCTTAGTGAGAAATTGGGGAAATTGAGACTATGAGGTACTCATTAAGTTAAAATGTTCTTTATTGGCCTGAAAATTATTTTAAGAGCTGCATATGTCAGCTTTAAGAGATATATGCATCACGATAAAATACGAATTTTCTACATTTCCTAAGAGCTTGTACAGGTTGATTTTTAAAATTGCTTTCTTGATTCGAGAATTATGTGCATGTGTAATGAAAAAATGGTAATATTTTACATTTTTTAAGAGCTTGTACAAGTTGAATCTTTTGTCAACAATAAGTAAAGAACCAATAGGTTAACAGGGTCGAAATCATAAATATCGCGTAATTAATACGACAGTTAGGAGGTGTCAAAGAGCATTTTCGTACATTTCTCCGTTATGTTTGCTCTATTTAAGCCTAAAATGATGGAAGACCCATGGTCTTTTTTCCGTTCTTTAATTTAGGTCAAATGTAACAGGGATAACAAAGGAATACAAAAATATTTTTTGATGAATATACGGCGTTTAAATTTGCAAGCCGGAACATCTACTGGTTCTTCACTTATTGTTGATAAAATATTAAACTAAAAAATGACACTATATTACATCGGTAAACTCTACACCAGACAATTGTTTAACAATAAATTTGGTGACACGTGTATCGTTAGCACGAGCCAACCATTATCAACAACCGTAAAATGGACTGAGCAAATAATTTTCTTAAAGCTCTAAACATAAACATGCATATTTATCACACCCTTACTGTGATCGTGTGTGGGGTGTAAAGAAATGGTTTTCTCGGAGACGGCCAACAACAAACCCGTCCGCCTCACAAGATCGTAATAAATAACATGTCCAATGGAGAGGTACAAACATAGGAAAGAAAGAAAAAAGCACCTGTTAAAGATTGATTTCTGGTTTTAATAAGTTTCAAACGTTAAAAATGTTTCATGTATCGTTATGTGACTAATTTAGTTAATTTCCCGAAAAATTTAAAATGATAGCTAATCTTACAAAGTCTAATATTATTTAATTATTTAATTATAATAGACTGAACTAGGCGGATTATTGAATGGGGCCGCTGTCACGATTTAGAAGATTTGTATTTTTACGTATGTGTATCGCTTGGTACACATATGGTTCCCGCCCTCAATTACCACATTTTATCAATTTTAAATTTTCCACTTTTATGTCGTGTCCCGTGTCGTGCATATGCTTTGCGATATTTGACTAATCTATCCTACCATAACGGTAATGTGCCACAATCGTGTTGCTATACACGTCTCGACTGACCTATTAAAAACTGTTTTCCGTTAGACCTACACTTTTTAGAACTAAGATGCGCAGCTTTTAAAAAATTTCTAGAATCATTGAAGAAATTTTAACTTTCAGCCATCACAGGAATAAGTGTCGCCAGCGATACCTGGTCAACAAATCCATTTCCAAAAGGTACCAGTCTCCTTAAGGCTACAAGGTACTGACTTTCAAGATTGTTTAACGTTAATTTTTTGGTTGGTTCGAAAACTATTTCGAAAGCCGTATATTTTAGCTCTAAAGGATGCAGGTGTAACGATAAAGTAGTAATTGTTGCATTGTATTGTAAAAAATGTACAATTTTAATAGCTCGGATAGGTTTCATCTTCTATCAATAATAAGTTAAATGTATATATATATATATTTCGTGACCTTTTTATACTTATCTTATATGATAGATCTCTACCACTAATAGGTCAATAAAACAAGGCTGGTTTGAACGATAGTTATATTTTTAGAACGTTTACAAACGTTTTCGGAATTCCGAAAACGTTTGTAAACGTTCAGCCTTGTTTTATTGACCTATTAGTGGTAGAGATCTATCATATAAGATCAATAATAAGTGAAGAGCCAGCAGGTTTGCAAGCTTGAAATTTTGAATACTATACGGGGTGTCCTATGACATGACTGCCATAGCCTAAGAATATGTTACTGAAGTAATTTCGAGTTAGAAATATCTAACGAATATATGCCCAAAACTCTATCGTAACTCAGCTACAAGCATTTGTAGGTTTAGATAACTAATGCTGATATGACGTACCGCTCCAAAAAAGAATCTCATTGAAAATCATTGAAAAGAAAGTGGCTTTAATGAATTAGTTGTATCCATAGTCTAGCTTTTCTTAGAATTGAAGAGGTAGCTCTGCTAACAGTCTCAGGATCAGTTTGAATAGGCAACTATAATCCAAGCAACAAATTGTTCTCTGTTTTCAGGTTTTTCTGCATAAACCAAATTTTTTAGATTTCGCCATACAAAAAATAATCAAGGAGGTTTAAGCCTGGCGACCTTACTGACCAAGCAACTGCTGAACCTCTGGCAATCCAGCGGTCCGTATAATTTTGATTAAGAAAATATGTTACTTGTCTACCGAAGTGTGGAGGTGCGCCATCGTACTGTATCCACAGTCGTCGTCTTACTTTAAGAGGAAAGTCATGTAGTAATGCTCGAAGGTCATTTTCCAGGAAACGTAAACAATGAATGGCTGTCAGAGGTTCTTTGATTATAAATAGACCAATGAGACGGTGGTTAAAAAACACCACACAAAACATTCACCAAAAATCCATCTTGGAAATGGAATTCCCTACTTTACCGTAGATTTTCAAGGGCCCAACGGCGTGAATTTTTGGTGTTATTGGTGCCGTTTCGGGTGAAGGACGCTTCATCACTAAACAATATTTTCCGACAAAGCCTTCGATTTCTCACTAACCAGCAACTAAATTCAAGTCAGGACGCGTACTCGCCCGGTTTACGGGTACGGGTAGAAACCGAATTTCTGTATAGTTCTCCATACTCTCATGTCCAAGTCCATTGGATATTCTTCCGATACTAATAGAAGGTTGAGCGTCAATCATATTAAGTATTGCTTCTTCTTGAGCAGCAGGAAACTCGGCCGTTTCTCTTAAACATCGATTGACATTGCTAAAAACAGTTCCACAAGACACTCTACGAGTTCACACACGCAACATTAACTTAATTGACGTTTACTGTCACAATGAATAATAAATGATGAATCACAGCTATCTAGACTTTGTAATAACAAGGAAATCAGCATCGATACGTAATACCTGCATTAATAGGGTTATCTAAAACTTCAAATGCTTGTAGCTCAGTTACGATAGAGTTTTGGGCATATGTTCATTAGACATTTTTAACTTGAAATTGCTTCAGTAACATATTTGTAAGTTCTGGCAGTCATGCTATAGGACACCCGGTATGTGCGATACAGTAGTTAAGACTTGTAAAACAACATTTTTGTAAATGCCTTTGTTATCGTTGCTTTTCTTATGCCCCAAAATGACGGTCAGCCCATGTCTTTTTCTAATCCTTAATTTAAGTTAAATTTAGCAACAAACAAGTGATTTACAAAAAGCTCTTCGATAAGTCGTTACTATCGTAACGAAAACAGGGTATACAAAATTTCGAGCCTGGTTTTTCACTTATTATGGACAAAAAATTAAAGCTGTAGAAGCTCTTAACATCATTAAAATCTACGACTTTTAAAGCTCAGATACACAGTTTTCAAAATAGTTTTGGAACCAAATTTTTTTCATTTTAATAGTAAATAACAAAAGAAAATTACCTGGGAGATATTTTGGCCATTTTCGTATCCGCTTGGAGGGAGACACTGCGTCTCGTCCGTCGACAAGGAGTTATTATTTATACGAAAATCGTTATCAATTGGACAAGATAATTAAAATTGAATACACATGTTTACCCTTGTTCTTCGATAAAATCGCTTTGTTCCTGCTTCGAAATTTTTGTTCGACAGGTATGTAAACGTATATGAGGAAACGACATCCGAGATAATTGTAAATCAAACATTACGCCGACCTAATAACAAAGTCGAATTTTGGCAAAAAATGGGTGACAAATCCGTTATATCTTTTGTTTCGACGGTGGAAACAAAACAAAAACTGCTAAAAATAGATAAGGTTCGGATATCGTTGCACAAAATTCCCTTTTACTTGCGTTTTGTTCCGAAAAGGATAAACGAGATGCGAGAGGTATTCAATCGTGTCCCTCCCCCTCCCCCTACTCCCACACAAAAATAACGACATCGCTTACCATTATCACAATGCAATATTTGTTGTTAAACTTCAAATTTTTGATTTGCTCATTGTCGAATGTAGAACAAAGAGAATTTTATCTAAAAGGTTTGCCGTGTATAAATGCATAGATAAAGCTAATAATGTAAATAGGATGAAATTCCGTAGATACAGTGTGTGGCCGAATAGATTAGCCCAGCGATTCCCAAACTTCTTTTAATAAGACCCACCTTCTTACTGGAAAAATTTTCGCGACCTAGTATATGTATACATATATAACTGACTGGAAGGTTGCAGAATAATGGTTTAATCGTGGAAAAGCTATTAGAGCTATCTTTTAATAATTTATTGCTTTGTCACTTTTCGATGCGACCCATAGTTTGGGAACCGCGGGATTAGACGATTTAAAATTAACCCCAGAAACGTACGCCGCCGGTAGAAAATAAAATGCTTTTGTATCATCGTTCTAATTACTAAATCGGGTTTGTTAGTAACGAGGCTAACATCTTCAAACCGTACCTTTTAACCCATTTGTATCCGTGGTTCTCATTTTAGTACGGTAAACTGTACCCAAGTGAGTACAGCTGGTACGAATGGGTTAAACAAAGACGAAGATCCCTTGCGTCGGTCTTTGCTGATTGATTTATTGCGTAAGGCGAGGTCGTTTGCTTTTTACACGAGTGTACCTATAGTAGGTATAGAAGAATGGTATGAAGAAGAGATACATACATACGTGCCGTTAGCATAAAAAGGAATGTATTTACGAAAATTGTTCATCCTTTCAGTTTTCGTTTCGTATTATTATAAACCAACCGTTAGAACAATCGTTAATATATAATAAAAATCAAATCATAAACGAGGATTATTCAAAAGAAATATTAGAACTACACAAGAAACTTATCAAACACTTGAAGGAAGCTAAAGAAAGGGGGTGTCTGAAGAATCTAAGATACAAGTTATACATACACTGGAATGAGTTTACATTAAATCAACTGGAACAACAGGTCGCGGTCGGTAAAATGATAGAGGGGGTGAACGAGAACAAAACAAAAAACACGGCCAAAACATACAGCAAAAGATTCCTAAACACAAATAACAACGGGAGAGGGAACACGACGAAGGTGATGAGAACTATAGCGAATACCGGGGACGCATAAAAAAGTAGCAATCAATGAGAGGAACAGGATGAAAAACACGATGACGATCTTGGCAGAAAAAATAGGACAAGGAAATAAAGGGCGTGGGGCACAGGGGGATGGAGATGAAAATCGTCATATGGAACATTGCTGAACAATAAAGAATATGAGACGAATAAGGAGAAATAAAGAATTACAATCCGTAGACTAAAAGACCTAGAATGCAGAAAGGGATATCAAGAGGAATCGGATGTTTAAGGAAGCAAGGGAGGAAAACCACGATAGAAGTTTAGAGAAGCAATGGAAACCTTTCAAACGGGTGACTCATAAGAAAGCAGAAGAGATATGCGGAACCACCGAAGCACGCCAAAGACGAAAATGGACTGTGTAGTGAATTCCAGAAATTGAAGCGGAAAAAAGACGAAACAAAAAAGGAGGTATGCAGGGGATATAGCAGAACAAAGACAAAAGAGGATAAAGCAGAATATAGAAAACAGGGATAGAGGGTAAGGAAGAGAACGAAAGAGGCAAAGAAACAAAGTTGGGAAAGATCTGGAAAGTATGATAGCATTAACAGATTATTCCGGAGCAAGATTGGAAGATTGAGAGAAAATAAGAGGAAAGAATAAGAGGGGTGACAGATAAGGGGCACCACATCAAAACCACAACAATGGAAATGTTTCAAGTTTGGAGGGAATACTTTGCAGAGACATTTGAAGAGGATGACGTAAACACTAAGTCGCGACACGTGAGAAAAGGGGGAGCAGGATGAAGAGTTGCCAGAATTAACGAGGGAAGAACTGGAGCAAGAAATTCAGAAGATCAAAACAGGGAAAGCAAGCGGTGGAGACGGAACCTACCCAGAAATAATTGAGTGGATGGATGGTAGAGGAGGGAATAGAATGGTTCCTGGAATAGTGCAGAGGAACTTGGGACGAGGAGGGGATCCCAAACGAATGGGAAAATAATTTAACACACAAAAAAAGGGAATGAAACGGAATGCGAAAATTATAGAGCGACCTTTATTACGTCCGCAGCCTTTAGAGTATACGCCAAAATGGTAGAAGTCAGAATTAGAGAACTACTGGACACACAAACTGAAGGATGAAGAGACAGCATTTACAAGAGGAAAACACACATCGGAGAATATATGTATCCTGAGAAATCTGATAGGGAAGAACAACGAAATAAACGAAGAACTATTTGTGACTATAATAGTTTTGAAAGCAGCATTTGACATGGCGGGAAGATCGGTAATCGGGGAAATAATGAGAGAGATGGAGACCTAAAAAAAATCACCCGAATAGTCAACGGTGCTGGACAGTTAAATATTGCATGAGGAAATGTTTGGAGACCTTCGAGATAAATGGAGGAATTAAACAGGACGGCCCGTTACTGTTCATATTGGTAATAAGAGTTGCTCACTGGCGCCAACGAGCAGTGGCGAGGTTCGATACAACCTTCAGTATAACTGTGAGTCTCAATGAGATCTGTTGTGTATCCCACATCGACTGGGATTGCATTGGTAACTTTCTTATTACTGTAGATGGAGTTTTGGTTAAATGGGATATATTTGGCAGCCTTAAATTGTCATTTAAAATTTGTTTGAAAAAGTGAAAAATGTCAAACCCGTCAGTTAAGTAAGTTATTTAAGAAAAAAAAACAGAAAACTATCATTGTCTTGTAAATCAATTATCTTCGTAAGTATGAGAGATACGAAAAAAGGTTCATATGAAAATCACTGTTGTCGATAGGACCAATTTAAAATTCATGTCGAACAAAAATACTTGTATCAATTTCCTTAAGTTAAATGGCTGCCATATTGGATTTTTACGTGATTGGATAGAATCTTTTATTCTCTTTTCAACAATGTAAGATAACGTATGATTGAATTAAAAATACCAGTAAAATTCACTTTTTTACATTTTAATCAAGTAGGCTTAATGGCCCTGGAAACGATCAATTTTTTTGTCAAACTTTACGCTTTTGTCAAATTTTTTGATAGTATGCGTCTTTGCTTGACGATTCTGTCAAACAATCTACATTTTGTTGTGTTTGAAAGTGCAAAGTTTGACAATCAAATTTGTCAAACTTATTTGATCCTTTCCAGGGCGCTTTACATAAATCCAAACAAGATTGTTTGACATTTATTTTCCTATAATACTTAGTAAGATGTTAATTCAATACTAAGTATTAAGTACTTGAACCACAAAAAACATCGTAACATTTTTTTTAAATGTATGTAAGGTTTAATAAACGAGTGGATAACGTTTTATTATTAAGTAGTGTAAACCGGACTGACGCCCTTACTTCACTGAATTTTAATGTAGACCGGTTTACATTACTTAATGATAACACGTCATCCACTTTTTATCAAACCTTAAATGAAAAACAAGAACAAAGGTTATCTGTCGATAGTAAATAATTATCTACAGTTATTTGCATTACAAATGTAAAAAATTATGGCGAATTTTCCAATTGCTGTAAGCTATGATGAATGAAAATTCCTATCTTGCTGTCCAAACTTATTTAACTAATTTTCCGGAAAGCAGACAACCAAATATCAAACTGTTTCAAAGACTGGACAAGAATATGCAGTGGTATGGAAGTTTGAAAAAGCCCGTTAAAACTTACTTACTTAATCCTGAAACCCGTTTGACCGTGAAGTGTCGGGTTGTGTGGAGTTGAGTTTCCTGGCTCCCTCTTCCATATTTGTCTCCACTCTTCGCTCTCCCTGCATCTTGATCTCATGTCCTCCCATTTCTCTCCCCTTGCCTCGTATGCACTTCGTACTTCTTGTTGTTAAAACTACGAAACCAATTTATTAGTGCAAGATTATAATTACAACGATGAGTTAATAACAATGGCCAGCATTCTGATGTCAATATTGGGATTAACTTTCATTTTAAATATTTTTCTTTGTTTGGATATATGTAAGCCTACTTGATTAAAATGTAAAGAGTTAATTTTACTGGTATTTTTTATTCAATTATACGTTATTTTACATCGTTGAAAAGAGAATACAGTGATTTTCATATAAAACTTTATTTCGCATCTCTTCTACTTACGAAGATATTTGATTTACAAGAAAATGATAGTTTTCTGTTTTTTTTTTTTTAATAACTTCAACCAGATTTTAAATTACCATTTAACGCTGCAAAACATATTCCATTCAATCAAAACTCCATATTCAATAATAAGAAAGTTACCCATACAGTCCCACTCAATCTGGGACACACGGTATATTTCGCAGTTGTTTTAAAAATGTTGCTTAGGTCGCGAAAATGACCAATGTTTTATTTTTTGTCTAAACTTTTATGCACCCGCCACTGGATATTGGCGCAAATTGAGCAACTCTATTGATAAGGGATAAAATAATAAATAGTTCGCTAGATTTGATCAAGGTATGTTCATTATTCAATACGCTAGCTACGCTACGAAGGTTGTAAGATAAAAACGAAAGCTACTTCAACAGGCAATTTACTTTCCGTTCATGGTCTGAATTATTTGTTATCTTGGATAATACGAATACTAATAATAATAAAAGAAAGATGACTACCCTATTCCACTACTAAACATATTGTCATTTAAGTTTGTGACGGCGTCATAACTAAAAAACAAATGAAAGTCGGAAAGTGAATCGCATTTAAAAAAAAACCATTGAGTCTCCCTTTTCTTTGAATATTCCATACTTTAATCCCAGACTGTATATAAATGTATATAAATTGAAATGGACGCACATAAATAAAACGCGAAATTGGCGTAGAACATACGTAAACATTTTTAAGTAGTAAAGTACGCGCGTTACGGAACGACAATCGGCCGGTTCGAAATCGCTAAAAATAACCACCTTAGTCCACCACCAACCATAATCTAATAAATTAAACGCGAAGTTTGGAGAGTGTGTAATTGCATACGCCCCGGTCGACCGGCGTGAGAGCATCATCACAATATTGAAATTGAAATTCGAACGTAAAAACGCCGGAGACCTAAGAATAGAAACGATTAACTTCCTCTCGCGCCCTTCGACGCCTCCGCCGTCTGGATCCGCGCACTCGAAACTCTCGATTTCGATAATCTATCAAAGAAAAATGTTTTCCGGCTTGTTTTCGACAAGTCAAGGATATAAGAAATTCTCGTGTTACATGGTGATTCGATGAAAAGTCAATTTTCCGAAATACAATTTGAAAATAGACTATCGTTGCCTTAAAAAGCAGAATTAGTCTCCTAACCCTCGAAGCTCGTTACAGCATTAAATTGTACATTCTCCGTACATACGTACTAGTACGTACGAACCAACCCTGAAAGATGACTGACACCGTCACAACCGATCAATAACGAATTCGGAACGGCCGGCGGTGACGAGCGCGAGTCGAGCGGGCGAAACGATCGTCGATTTCGTCGGCGTGTTCCTCGCGAATTACCCTTCCCGACGACCCCCTCCGACCCCTCCCGCTATTCCTTATCCGTGGACGATCAGGACGCGAACACCCTGTGTATCTCGATTCGCGGTTTGCCGATCGAGGGAGCCCTGTCGCTCCTAAAACATAGCGCAGGAAACGGAAACGGTACGTCCTTGATGGCCGTAACGTGTTCTATCAACTCGATTCGTGTAGCGTTACGACCGCGGTTGCTCCCCTATTCTTTCTTTCGGTGTGTATATCCGCATTCGCGAATGAAAGTCGTGATGTCACTATGCGAAGAGTACAGAAACATAGAAACTTAGAAAGTATAGTTGATTTTTTGTTTGGTTTCGGAGGAAACAGGAAATGAAAGTAGGAAAGTTTCTAAGTTCGAGAAACGATAAGTCCCGATAAGTCGAAATATTGGAAATATAAAGGAGATATTTGTTGAGGACAGGGAATCCGAAAGGCGAGTGCGCCTACGTAAAGAGGTTTATGGGTTGGCAATTTATCCTTCGTTTCGTTTATTGCTAAGACGCGCATCCTTACCAACACGAAACGAGAACTGAAAAAGGCGAACAAGATTTTTGTTCAGGTAATATCGAAACACAGGTGTCCTTTTTTTAGAAAAGGAATAATGTTCAGCTTTCTTTGATCGGTAATTTTAGGTTGAGTTGTATGACTAATATGAAACGGGAAATGAATAGGCGAACAAGATTTTTCGTTGAGCTCGATAACACCAAAAGACAGGTGTCCTTTTTATGGACATAAATAAAAGAGAGTTATTTCCAGGTTTCCCCGATCGGTAATTTTAAGTTGAATTGTGATTACCCCCTCGTTTCCTCTGTTATTAAGTCGTCAATCTTCACTAACACGAAACGGGAAATGAATAGTTTTTGTTGAACTACGCAATATCGAAAGAGAGGTGTCCTCCATTTAGGGAAAGGAAATTTTAAGTACACACATGAACGGGATGCAAGAAGTTATAGAGGAGCTGACATAGATACAGATAATATGTTAGTGAGAACCAAAATTACATAAACTCAGAAGGCCTTCCAGAGAAGGCGAAAGAACAGAAATAAAAATTAGATACTCCATCGAAAAGCAAAATATAATAATATATTAAGAATGAGTTAATACATCATCCGGAGAAATTGGGATAACTGCTGAAATGTTCAAAGCATGGGGAGAAAACCTCAAAAAGTATATCCATATGATGATTTACAAGGTTTGGCAGGAAGAAACAATATCAAGGAGATGGAGAGAATCATTGATCTACCAAATTCACAAAAAAGGAGACAAGACCGTGTGTGAAAATTACGGAAGCACAACCCTGATGGATGTTGTCTATAAAATAATAGCAACGGCAATAAAAAATAAACTAACTAAGTGGCAGAAAAGAAAATAGGCCAATACCAATGTGGATTCCGGCGAGATAGGTCACTAACGGACCAAATATGTGTAGTGAAACAGATTATGGACAATATCATAGAGCAAAACTTGCCCTTATATGTTATTTTTATTCATTTTAAGCAGGCCTACGATAAGGCAAGTATTGGAAGCCATCAAGGACATCGGTATAAACGATAAACTAGTAAGATTAGTCAGAATGTCACTTACAGACACTGAATACAAAATCATGATAAATAGTCGGACGTTACATAAATTTAGTGTAAGGAATGGTTTGAAACAGGATGACCTACTATCAACAACTTTGTTCAATATAGTTTTGGATGCAGCAATAAGAGAGAGTGGGATTTGTATCCCACTCTCTTACTCTATCGTAGCCCTAGTTTGTACTAGGGCTACGATATATAATTCGAGAAGTCAAGTCACGGCTTATGCAGACGACATGATGATAATGGCCCGAACAGAAGAAAATTTAAGAAATGAGTTTAGAAAATTGGAGCTGTCGGGCAATGGGAAGAGGAAAGACAACGGGAACTCAAGAAAACAGTAAAATGAGACTAAGAATGGAAGAGGGAGTCTATGAATTGGAAGAGGTAACAAAATATAAACTATCTGGGAATAGAAATAACAAACACAGGCGAGGAGCAGAATGAAACTCAGTGCAGAATTAATAAGGGAAATAGATGCAAGGCGAGCTTAATGCAGGTAATAAGGTCAAGGAATATTTCAAACAATTCGAAAAGAAAGGTATTTTCAGAACAATAATAAGACCAGTGGTTACATATGGCTGCGAAACATGCAGAAAGAATCAAAAAGATGGAGCTACGTTGGGAATTTTTGAAAGGAAAGTCCTGAGAAGAATATATGCTGGAAAGGAAATTGAGGGCCTCTGGAGGAGTAAGACAAACTAAGAACTGATGGAACTATTCGAAGAACCATCCATAACTGGGAGAGAGCTCAGAGAGTGAGATGACTGGGGCATGTGGCGAGGATGGCGGAGGAGAGGGTAGCGAAGTAGGCGTTGACGAGAAGAGTATCTGGAAGAAGGAGAAGAGGAAGACGGCGAATTAGGTGGCTGCAGGCAGTGCAGAGAGACTTGAGGGAGATTGGCATAAGTGACTGGCGAAGGACAACAATGTATAAACAAAAATGGAAAGGAATTTATAACCAAGCCATGGGCCTTCTTAATATATATATATATATATATATATATATATATTAACACAAAACGTGGAAATAAAATCTGGAATCCAAAATCTGAAACACTGAAATCTGAGAGTTTGAACACCAGCAGAATATGAAATTTAAGTTATATTTAGAAGCTCTTTATTAATATTTTTGTAGAAGAATCCCGAACCTGAAAAACTGAAATCTGAAAATTTGAACATATCTTAAAAAGATTTGAAACCTGAAAAACAAATCGGAAACTTTAGGTAGTGTAAAACTGTGAAAAGTGCAAAACTAGTAGAGGTTAGGCTATATTTGAGACCGATTAGATAATGCCTGAAAGATTGAAATTTAAATCGGCGATTTTATACTAGATTACTATTTGTCCTTAGTTTCGTGTGCCATCTTCATTAAATACACAAAACGAAAAGATTTACGTCCAATTCGAAAAGTGATCAATCAAGTGTCAAATGCAGCCTTTCTTGAACGATAATTTTTAGTTGCCACTATTCGTTCCAAGTTTCGTCTATTATTAAGAGATTCATGGCCACTAACGTAAATTCCGAAATAGAGAAATGAAGTAAATTTTTGTCGAGGTCGAGAACATAGGAAAGAGATACATGTTTTGAAATGTAGATTAAATAGTTCTAATCACTAATTCTGAATCGGACTATTAGTTCCTAGTTTCGTCCGTTATTAGAGGGTTCATCCTTGCTAATAGGAAACGAGAAATGTACAGATGAACGAGATTTCCGTCGAAATCAAGCAAATAGAAAGGCGGGTGTCACTTTTAAGGAAACGTAGATTAAGTTTGAGATCTTTTAATCGGTAATTTTAATTTGGACTACTCGTCCCTAGTTTCGTCTGTTATAAAGAGATCCATTCTCAGTAAGGGGAAATGTCTAAACGGAAACATGAACGAACTTTACGTCTACATCAGGAATATAGAAGGGAAACGTAAGTTAAGTCTGAAATTTTTGAATCGGTAATTTTAATTTGGACTACTCGTCCCTAGTTTCGTCTGTTACAAAGAGATCCATCCTCAGTAACGGGAAATGTCTGAATGAAAAGATGAACGAATCTTACGTCTACATCAGGAATATAGAAGGGAAACGTAGGTTAAATTTGAGATTTTTTAATCGATAATTTTAATTTGGACTACTCGTCCCCAGTTTCGTCTGTTATAAAGAGATCCATTCTCAGTAAGGGGAAATGTCTAAACGGAAACATGAACGAACTTTACGTCTACATCAGGAATATAGAAGGGAAACGTAGGTTAAGTCTGAAATGTTTGAATCGGTAATTTTAATTTGGACTACTCGTCCCTAGTTTCGTCTTTTATAGAGAGATTCATTCTCAACAACGCAAAATGAGAAACGAAAAGATAGACGAAATTTACGTCGAGATCAGGAATATAGAAAGGAAACGTAGGTTAAGTCTGAGATTTTTAATCGGTAATTTTAATTTGGACTACTCGTCCCTAGTTTCGTCCGTTAGAAAGAGATCCATCCTCAGTAACGGGAAATGTCTAAACGAAAAGATGAACGAACCTTACGTCTACATCAGGAATATAGAAGGGAAACGTAGGTTAAGTCTGAGATTTTTTAATCGATAATTTTAATTTGGAGTACTCGTCCCTAGTTTCGTCTATTATAGAGAGTTCCATTCTCAGTAACGCAAAATGAGAAACGAAAAGATAGACGAAATTTACGTCGAGATCAGGAATATAGAAAGGAAACGTAGGTTAAGTCTGAAATTTTTGAATCGGTAATTTTAATTTGGACTACTCGTCCCTAGTTTCGTCTGTTATAAAGAGATCCATCCTTAGTAACGGGATATGTCTAAACGAAAAGATGAACGAACCTTACGTCGAGATCAGGAAGATAGAAAGGAAACGTAGATTAAGTGTGCGATTTTTGAATCGATAATTTTAATTTGGACAATTCGTTCCTAGTTTCGTCTGTTATTAGGAGATCCATTCTCAGTAACGGGAAATGAGAAGCGAAAAGATGCACGAAAATTGTTTCATTTCATTTCATTTATTTACATCAATATTATATACAATAATAACTAATTTTAGTCAAGTAAAAGAAAATATAAAGCAGGTTTAAAATTTATACAAAATAAATAAATAGACTTAGAACAGAAAGTGTAAAAGTGTAAAAGAGGTTGGACAATTTCAAACAAAACGACAAACAGGATCACTATGTGTTAAGTATAATAAACTCGAAACCGCAAAATTGTAAGGATGGCTTTTTCAAATCTAACTCGATCTAATTTTCGGATACTCTATGGCATTGCATATATATGTACATCTTGATTCCGATGTAGCTTGTTCCTGTTCTCAGTCTATTTATACGGTGATAAGGGATTTCCAAATGTTTGTTTACCGCGGGTATCATACTGGTGTCTATCGGAATGATGGACTGTCCGAGTTGAGGTGTGTGTATGTACAAGAGACAGGCAAGGATATGGCAGGAGGGTAGGGTAAGTATTTGATATTTTTTGAACAGTTGCCTGCAGCTTGTTGTATATATGCCTTCTAAAGCTTTAATAGCTGCTTTCTGTTGTAAAAATATACGTGTCGCTGCTGGTGCTTCACCCCAGAGCAAGATGTGCTCGGTTATGAACGCTGATGAACTATACCACCCGTGCTGCCCCAAAACCCGCAATCCTCTTGATATGACGAATGGCGTATATGGTTGGCACTAATTGTGTTACCATACTTAGGATATTGGTATTCCAAGAATGGGCATTGTGGAGGTGAACTCCCAGAAATTTTATGGTCTTAGAATCTTCTTTCTTCATTGACATTAACATGGTTTGAGTCTTCATCACATTTAATTTCAACTTATTGACCGTAAACCATTCCTGGGCTTGTGCCAGCACATCATCCATCTCACCAACTCTCACCATGAAAGAGGTATCGTCGACATAGAGGTAGGTAGCGTTGCACTGTATATTCTTGGGCAGATCAGGAATATATGTAAATGGAAAACGTAGGTTAAGTCTGAAATTTTGGATCGGTCATTTTAATGTGGACTACTTGTCCCTATTGTCGTCTGTTATCAAGAGGTCCATTCTCAGTACCGCGAAATAAGAAATGAAAAGATGAACGAAATTTACGTTGACATCAGGAATATAGAAAGGAAACGTAAGTTCAGTTTTCTAATCGGTAATTATAAGCAGGAATGTATGCCTCTAGTTTCGTATCTTAATAGGAACACCATCTTCACTAGCACGGAAGCCGAAATGAAAGGACCAATGTGTTTTTTTAGAAAAGAGTTAATTTTGTGATTTCTTGATTGGAACATTATTTCCTAGTTTTTCCATCCTCACCAATGCAATTTACCTATTGCGCGACTTATACTTTGTTCTTTAATTTATTTTCCATTGTTGAAATTCTCGTGTTAGCACGAAATCGCGTTGTAGGAACGTCGCGTTAAACGAGCTTCGTTCGTATTTCCGTCGTCTCCTGTTCGCGGATCGAACCATATCGTCAACAAACTCCGACTCCCTCCAGCTTCAGGAACCATGCGTGGTGTAGGAGAGCGACGCTTGCGCCGTCAGAGCGGCGCCCGACATCGAGCGAATATGCGCCTGGAACAGCCTAAACGCGTACCGTCGGCCCGCTAAATACGCAGAGCGCTAACGCAGAAAACCGGAATTACCGCCGTTGCCGGAAAAAAGCTCAGAAACGAAGAAAAAAACGACGGTAGCAAGAAAAGAAGTAGTTCGGTACGACCGAATACGTTTCCCCGGTATAACCGTGTGATATTTGACGTAGTCGTCGTTGTCGTTTCCGTGTGAAATAATCTCGAAAGTAGTAGTGATGTCGCGAGGTTCGTCCACCCTTCTCGCGTCGGATGTGCCGCACTAGGGACCGTCGTCGGGAGTGCGCGTTTCTTTTCCATCGGCGACGAGAGCAGCAGTAGGCAGGCTTTCGAAGAGCGAACGGGCGGCTCCTACGGGCCCCGATTTTCTCGTGTGCCCCGTCCGAAACAAAGCCGACGCGACGTTTTGCACGGAGGGTACGTGCAAGGCGTGCAAGATGGGTTGCACCTCTTCGGCTGAAGAAAGGGCGGCCCTGGCCAGGAGTAAGCAGATCGAGAAGAATCTGAAAGAGGACGGCATCCAGGCCGCCAAAGATATCAAGCTGCTCCTGCTCGGTGAGTATCCTTGGCGAGGCGCTCTATTTTCGCTTTTCCGTATTTATCTCGTCCGAGGGGGTGAAACGGGGGTTGTCGATAAGCTGGGCGCGGACCGAAGATCGACGCGCCATCTATACGCTACAACCCTCGATGCTCCTGGTATGATGATGTCCGGATTTTCGAGTTTATTGGATTAAATTCGAACGGGAAGAAGCCGGATTTTGTTTGGATGATGATTGTCGAAAGTGGAGGTGCAAAAATTACAATTTATAACCTAAAAAAGCATAAATTTATAACGAATAATATGGAATTTCATATTTTAAACCGTTTTCATATTTAAATCAGGAAAAACAATTTTTAATTAACAGGTTTCCCTCTGAAATAAAATTATTGCACATTCAATTCACACCCTAATCTTTCGGAAAGAAATCAAAGCTAAAAATATGGAAGTTTTAGCAACAAGGCGAGAACTTGTTGCTAGGATCGATCCAAAATGGCAAGTACATACTGTACGTTACGATGGGCGCAAAAGCGTGAAAAAGTTTTCGACGGTTTTCTCTTATAATTCGCCTTCTTTTAGCTTAATGTTTTTTGGGAGAAAAGTACAAAGTTTAAATCGGTCATATTTTTAGCGTCCAGGATCGAAATTTTCCGTCCTGTTCAAACGAGAATTACGCGATAAACCCGGAATTTGTATCGGTATGAAGTTAGCCTCAAATTCGATCTATAACATTCTTCTTCTTTCGATTTTAACCACAAATCGCAACAACGGGATGAAAACAACCCTAGTAAGTAACTCTATTATATTAAAAGTCACATGGAACGCAGTTTTTTGAAATTCCGCTATTCCTAACATTGCTAAAATCTTCCCTCTGACTGTAAGTACAAATAATTTGAACAAAATTAAATTTTGACCAAGTGCGACAGCAGATATTTGAACTTTGACTTTAACAAGCTTATTCTACGTTATCCCTTCTACCAGAAACTGAAAAAACATTAACTGCACCTCGATCGCTAATATTTCTTTGACCATCTAAATGACTTCCATACTATCTTTACATATATGTACATCATTGGAAAACGTTCCGATTTTTACAAAGTGCTGTAGTAGATATTTGAACTTTGACTTTACACCCTTATTCTACGTCATCTTTCCTATTAGAAACCGGAAAAACATTAACTGCACCTCGATCGCTAATATTTTTTGACCATCAAAATGACTTCCGTCATCTATACGTATACATCATCGGAAAACGTTGCGATTTTGACAAAGTGCGGCAGCAGATATTTGAACTTTCACTTTGCAGCCTTATTCTGTCATCTCTACTATTAGAAACCGACAAAAACATTACCTACATTTCTATCGCTTATATTATTTTTACCATCGAAATGGCTTCCGTCATCTATACATATACATCATCGGAAGAAATCAAAAAACACATTAGCTGCACCACGATCGCTAATATTTTTTGACCATCGAAATGGTTTCAGCAGATATTTGAACTCTGACTTTACGAGATTAGGTATTGTCCATATTAGTTGACTGCTGGTGGTTAATGCCCCCAATTGAAAATATAGATATTGGTGATACTTTATTTTAAACTTAACGAGCAGAGATTTTTGAGATACACTGTATATACCGGGCGTCTGGAGTCAGTATTCAAATAGCTCAAAAGTGGGCGAAAAATAAGTTTTGCAAATTGTTTCTAAGAGATAATGTTTCGTTTATTTCTATGTGGAAGGGTATGGCAATACCTAAACAAAGTAACCGATTGGTTTGCTAAATTAAGCAGAAGGTAGGTGTGCAATGGCTTACTAAGCGAGCACATATTACATAATTGCCAATAATGATCACGGAGAGAATTATGCTTTATTAATCGCCAACTGTAACGGTATAGTATAAAGCATAATTCCCTCCGCGATAATTATTGGCATCTGCAACATGTGAGTTATTCTGTTCGAGTTAACTCTAATTCTCATAATAAACTGTACTATCAAAAGTATTACAATTAACAAAGATTTACTGTTGTCTAAGAATTTAACCTAAAACATCTTGTTTATCAGTTTTGATCAGTTTAGAAACATCAGTTGGTTTATTCGTTTGTTTCATTAGTGAGTTGCTATTTCGGAAAAGTACGAGTTCTTCACGCAAAGCTTGCGTGAATAATCCCGATCATTTTTACTAAATACGTGGTAAATTTTGTAAAGCAAGCTTACCAAGCATATTTTGGGAAATAACTTGCACAACAGAATAAGTATTTTGTGCCACGTAAACGTTATTAAACTTGTGTAAAGTGACTTCGATACTGGAGCCAAGGAGGACGCATAGGGTTTCCATTTGGAGTACCGATGTCATATAGAGTGAGCCAGGAAATCACCTATTTTTTGTGCCGTGAATGTAAAAGGTATGAACTGAAAAATCGTTCTTGGGTTTATTGGTTAAACCACCAAGGTTACACTGTGCAAGATTTACCATCACCGATATATATTGTCTTATCAAACGTGCATTTCAAAGGTGCAGCTTTGCTCCAGGTGAGCTCAATGACTCGATTGGAGGCTTAAATTAATCGAAGAAATCAGCTGAGGAAAACATTAGCTTCAGCCTGGCGTCATAATAACATCTTATCGGTCTAGACAGCAAGATATTCTTCCATCTTTTATTGAAGAGAATGATATCGTATATTGTAAGAATATTTTTGGGCTTTTAAATTTAGTGGATTTTCAATATATCGGCCAGAAGATTGGCGATTCTTGATCGATAGCTCAAAAAGAAGTTTGAAAAGTGTGTTACTGCGTAATGCCAAGAAATTAGCTTCGATCTCGATAGGTCGCTCGACGAAACTGAAAGAACAATATCCAAATATCAAACTTGTTTAGAGAAAATTCCGTTCGTTGAACATCAGTGGTCAGTGTGTGTCGACTGAAAGATGATTAATTTCCTTTTAAGTCCGCAAGGTGGGTGCAGTAAATACCCTTCATTTCTTTGCTGTGGGACAATCGTGAAAAAGGGAACACCGGAATAGGAGGGGCTACCCGTCGAAAATGGGAAACTAACATTGTTCATAAACCACTGATACATAAGTCGAAAGAAAATCATTCTTGCGCCACTTCATACCAAGCTTGAGTTATAAATAGAGTTGCTCAGTTTGCGCCAACAGTACTACAACTATCCGAAACAGCTGTACTTAAATAAAATAACATCGGCATACACGTTCTCAGTTTCAATATATGATATGAAGCTATCTCAGTCTATCTGTATTCGTATAGCGCGACGTTATTTTATTCTAGTGCAGTCGTTTCCGAAGAAGAAAACGTTCTTAAGGTTGTAAGTAACCTAGATTTCGATTTTTGCTTTAAACAGTCTTTCCAAATTAGCCTTGTAGTTTTAAAAGAGATTAACATCCAATTCCTCTGATGTGGCACTAATGTAATGGAAAATAGGGGAAATTCTGCGTCTGGACCAAGTATGTGGGAGCATTTTAGTTGCCATCAAAATTTAAGTAAGTGCTAGACCGATTTCGGTGAGCTCCAAGAGAACGATTAAATTTTATTGAACTTCGGCCACTTTAAGCAGTACAATTCTCTGCACCGTAGTAATTATTTAGACGTATTTTACCTACCTGTTTTTGTAGAACAATATCCTGTATCCGATCTTCCTCATTGAAAACGATTGAGGTTATGTATATCGTGTAAAAGAGGATAATTGTATAAAGGAAAGATTTCCTCCGAATAATCCATAAGATCCTTAACCTATAATAAAGGTAAGGTTAAAGTATTTGTTATCGCACACGTTTTCCTGAAACATTCTATCTCAAAAACTGTTGTTTCAAAAGAACAAAAGAACAAAAGAGCAAGCGTGCCGCTCCTATATCTGGTTGCCCCGTGCCGATCCATTCTGGAATGATACGCAATGATGGGGTGGGCATCACGCGTTAGATAACCGCATTGTTAAGTATCCTTTGTTTACAAAGAGCAGAAGTTCTCAAGTTTTCATAGTGACTATTGACTACTCGCCGGATGGAACCGCCTAAGTTTTGAATACAGACCGCCGATTTCATAGTCGTACGCCATAACAAGTCGACCATTCCGGCTATTACAAAGTATAATTTAAAAAAATGTAAATAATAAAAATGGATTGGTGAGAAGTAAAACATTTTTTTGTTACTACTAAAATATTCGTCCTGATATATACAGAGCGTGCAACCGGAAGTGTCATAGCTTGCCAGTACTAAGAAGAAGTTGAACGAAGCGATTATATGCATTGTTATTGAGTTAGGCCTTTACTAAAATCGTATAAGATCAATCAACAATAACCATCACGTGAAATTTCCATTCTTTCATAAAATTGTCTTTTCACTGCAAACAAACTACTCACAAGGGAAGATTCCGAACCCGGAATATCAAAAAATTATGAAACTTTGGGAACATGTAGATCACATATAGGTATGTACTGCGCATTCTTTTTTGCACAAAAACAGTGAGTAGGTGAAAAAAAAAAATTGGAAATGGAAAATTTTACATTATGCCGAAGCGCATAACTCGCTAACGATAAGAGATAGAGAAAAAGTTTTAAGACAAAAATTGTTTGTTTAGATAAGGTTTATCAAGCAGAAAAAATATTTACTGTGTTTTTCATTAGATCAGATTGTTTCTTATTTCAAAGTTGTAGGTTATCGAAGGAAGCTACATTAGACCAGTAAATAGGCTGAATGAGATAAGCAAGTGGTGTATATAACTCATCCAACTTGAAATTAATAATAATTATTGGTTGATTATATAGCAGACCTGTAGTGTTGAAAATGGGCGTCATAAGTATTATAAATGTAATTCTTTTACTGATGGCAACGTTCGAAGTTGCCAATAATAATAATGGGTCCCTTGTGAATACCAACAAAATCGAATTGCACAGCATAATAAAAAATATCTCTGCCGAAACTCCAAGAGCTCTATCTCTTACCGTTAGGGAGTTATTCGCAGCCCCAGAATGCAAAATTTTTTATTTCTAAAACTTTTTCACCCACTCAAAGTGTTTCTCCGCAGAAAAAAATGCGTAGTACATATTCTAAGCTACCACTGTTTTTATAATAACAAATGTCAAATTTTACGAAAAACAATGACACATCTGAATAGCGCCACGTCGTGGTCGTTTGTAACAACATAAAAAGCGTCCCTCGTACTAGCATCATGCAGAAATCGAAAGTAATTAACTGACATGACAACTCATATACACGTCTTAATTAAGGCATTTCCCGAGAATTAATACGTTCGAAGGACGCCCGTGTTGCTTTTTATTACCGGATTCGATACAGTCAACTTTAATTGTAATTAATATCCTGTAATATTCTAGGTACTCAAATAGTAACAAAAAACATCGGTCCAATAAATAAACGTATAATTATTATTTAATTAACATGGAAGGCGATTCTAACGCTTCGAGAAATGATACATGTGTATGTAATACGTGGTTACGGGCAAATATCCTTTTTGACATGCATTTTTATGTATTTTAATAGATATGAACTTCTGGGTGTTTCGACTTATTTCTTCATATTATACAAATACATATCTACTTTGTACATCGTATATGTTTATAGATTATATTTATCAATCCGAGTAGACGTCCGAACATAAGATACTCTTGTTATTGAACGGCGGTATCGAGTATCAAACGTGTATAATTGACATCCTATACCATTCTTACGTAATTTCACCATTCCACTTATTCCTTGCTTACACGGTCGTAAACGATGACAGGATGACCATTATTTTCGCTTTATGTCCTTTTTAATCGAATTATATCGTTCTTTTTTCTTTTTTTCGGAAATATCTTCGAGTTAATTTAAGAATTTATGCTTCCTATCGGAAACGTCTATGAATTGGAACATTTTAATAGCGCTGTATGCGATATTAAGTATCTGGATATTCATTAGGAAAAAAAAATCCAACTGTTGACGTCTTTTACGTCGAGATATCACTGTGGTTATTAAAAATATTAACGGTGGGATTTTCGTAATTAACAAGTGCTTCCACCTCAAACTGAAGTATGTAGATTTACCTTGGGATCATCTATCTTTAAATCTATTTAGGGCCATTCCATGTCAAGCTACCACAGGCCTCCCGTTTCATCTATGTACCATTGGAAATTTTGATAATTCCGCCTGATATTTGTCAAGTTTGATTGCGAAAAAGGCCTTAAGCTTGTATCAGAATTCACACTATATAGAAGACCAACATTTAATAAGTCGACGAAGTACGATCAGCTTTGATGACAAACCCCAAATTTGCCTACATTATGAAGCTCCACTTCTGAAAAAATACGAATTTCCACAATAAGAATCATACTCGGCGACAAAATCTGCGACAAATTACATCAACTGGTCAAATGCAAGATATTTTGAAAACTAATGTTAAGCCAGGCCAAAAGCTATGTGTAGGGTGTAGAAAGGAGTTCAGCAAGAAATCAGCAGCAACAGGAACATCAACTTCATCTCGTTCTGATGACCCTGACGGCATCATGCAAGTTTCCGAAAATATAAATACGAGCCTAACAGCTGTTGGCATATCACCTGTCAAATTCCAACGAGTTAATACAAGAGATAAGCAAAGTTGTGGAAAGCGGAAGATAAGTGAGGCTCAACAAGTAATCGCTGAAAAAGTTGCTGCTGTAGGTAACCTCGATTCCTGTAAGTTGATGGAATCCAATACTAGCCAAAAAATGCACAAATTTTTTGGATTATGACCAAGTTGTGAAACACCTGAAGCAAAAATAACAGGTGTCTAAACGTCCAGAATAAATAGATTTTAACACTAGAGCCACAACACTGGTCAATAAAGAAGACTATGAATGAATTTAAAGTTTCAGAAAACATGGTAAGAGAAGCCAGAAACTTGAAATTAGAAAAAGGAATATTAGCAATTCCAAAGAGCAAACGGGGCAAGGTGCCTTCTGAGGATGTGACACATAAAGTGATGCAGTTTTATGAAGAAAAGATTTCGTCTCTATTAGAATTGATGGAAGGAAGGTCCAGATGCAGAAACGCCTTCTCCTAAACAATTTGAAAGATATGTTTAGTGAATATCGCCGTTAAAATACAGCCGAAACTAATCAAAACAAGTTGCGATCAAATTGGTGTATAACAGTTGGTTCAGCAGGCATGCATTCAGTCTGTGTAAGCATCATCCACCAAAACGTTAAGCTAATGCTAGTTACTATACCAGTGATTAAAGATTAAAAAGTTTTGATCAGCAAAACTGTTTGCAGTTTAGAATCAAAAGACTGTATGCTCTACCAATGTGAAAAATGTCCCGGAAAAGAAGAACTAGATGGATTTTTGCAAACAATTTTTGAAGAAAATGATCCTGAGGACATCATTGTGTTCAAACAATGGGTTCACACTGTTCGAGATAGATTGGAAACAAAACAATTGACCACGTGTGACTAACGTCACATGATGAACTATAAATGCAAGTAACTGACTGCAAAAAACTGCAAGTACTGTAGTCGGAGGGCGTCGCGATTTGACTATAAACCCACCTCTATTCCTAACTTTTATTACACGTGCGTTGCGAAATATATTGTGCATCTTCGATGGTCTTTTGACACCCTGAAAATGGTGAGCCCAAAATAAACAAACAAGTTTCTTGTAGTACAAGAACTACTCTTTGATAAGATAAGATTACTTGAGGTGGCAATGATGCCTGTTTCACTGCGACCTTTCCAGATCTATTGTGGTAGGCATGCCTCCTTAGAGCACGTTCTCCAGCTTTGTTCCTTTAATTAGACTTTACAGCTTTGAGAGCGGTTCTTCCGCATATAGTCTCGCCTTGGAATATTCGTATCCCATGTGTGACAGTCGCGTTCTTGCCAATTCCTCGCATTGGCACAGTACGTACATCGCGGTTTCTTCCTCAATTTGACAGAATCTACATATCGTTTCTTCTGTTAAGCCCATTTTATTCATTGAGCCTGCAGTGCCCTGTTAGTAGGCCCACTATCACCCCGATAGACTTTTTGCCCCTGCTCAGTAAGTCCGTTGTAAACTTGTATATTTGTTCTCTAAGAAACTGTTTCTCCACTTTTCCCGAGTTTTATCCTCAATCCACTTTCTTATGGCAGTTTTGATTTTTGTTTTTGCAATGCCAAAGGGGGCTCCGGCCCTATGAATGCCAATAACGGCGCCTCTCAGGCCAGTTCGTCAGCTTTCTCATTTCCCCGGTAGCCCTCGTGCCCCGGAACCCAAACTATTGTCACTCTTCCGCGACTGCTGAGTTCATTCAGAGCACACATACAACCCCATACAAGTCTTGATTCGACCTGCACCGAATCTAGTACCTCCAGCATTGCTTGACTGTCGGAGAAAATGGCCACCGTGCGATTTAATCCGCCCTGCTTATTAATTTCTTGAACACAATAATGTATCCGCGGTAACTTCCGCCTGAAAGACCGTGTTATTTTTACTTAGGCACATCTGGACCATCGTACTTTCTTTGAGTCCGTATATTCCTGTCCCGACACCTTCCTCTGTCTTGGAGCTATCCGTGTACCAGATACACTGCGCCTGTATAGCTGGACCTTGTTTCCATTCCTCTCTATCTGGTATAATTATTTTATAATTTGTCAAAGTTCAATTTGTGAGCCATGGCATCACTCGGCATCCCTGTGAGGGGATCTGCCTTGCTTGGGTTTGGCCCTGCATCAGTCTGGTAGGCTACTGACCTTGCTACTCCTTGTACATGATTACCTAGGGACCACCTCCAATGCATCTGTAGGAGTTGTTCTCATTGCTCCCGTGGCACTTTAACATGCGAGTCTTTGTATCCAATCTAGTAGCCTGGTATCTCCTCTTTGCTTTGTCTTTGGCCATCACACAACTGCTCCATACGTTACCGTGGGTCTAATTACCCTTGTATATAACCACATAGTTATCTTATGACTAAGGCCCCAGTTTCTCTCACACATTCGCCTACATCTGCCAAGGGCAATAGTTGTTTTATTGGTGGTTTTATGTTTGTGAGAGTTCCATGTAAGCCTTTGGTTAAACAGCACTCTGAGGTGTTTAGCCTCCTTGACAATTGGAATTCTACCTTGTCTAGCACTGACGGTTGTATAACTAGCTGCATTTTTTAAACTTCAAACTAACATGAGTTAACCTTATTTGAAAATAACACTTGGTGAAGAGATGTAAACAGACGATTTGACAACATCGGGTGACGCATGTTGATGGCGTGCTTCATCTGCTATCATAAATGGGGTATATCTTCATTTCGTTTGAGAAATTGAGACAGCTTTTGAGCGCATCACACGGTATATGTCCCCATGCGTGTTTTGAATGAACTAATCCTTGGGGACATTAAATGTAATATACTGCGCGGTATTAGCCATAATAAAAGTCGAAGTTTACTTCAGCAATTTACGAACGCATGGTTCCACTTTTATCCTTACATTACTACTATCGTCGATCGCCTACTAATCAAACACGGCGAACACGGCGAGGTAGGCAACTCCTACATGCGTTCCAGACGCAATTAACGCGGCCACATCGGACAGAAACCATCTGCTATCGTTGCGATGCAAGTCGAGACTGCCGTTCGATAAACACACCTTCTCGAGAACATCCGAATCAGGGCGCCGTTAAAATTCGAACGTCGACGGAAATCTTTTTTCTTTTCCCAATATCGATCATCGAAAATTGCGTCGTTTCGAAACCGGAAAACGTACGGGAAAAAATCGATCGGATCGCGCGTCCTCATCGCCGATCACCGTCGCATCGCTGTTATTAAACACAACAGTCAACGCCTACTTGCGTCAAACGTCACGTTGGTGGAAAAAAAAAGGCGAACGACAGACGTTTTGTTTTTTATCAGTCGACGCCGCCTATGATACCGGACGGTTTTAGTTGCACGTCGATCGCTCGTCGAGGAAGATCGTTCTTCTTTGCCCACCATTTCGATTTCGCGTATCTCTCGAACGGTTTTTCGAGGTGGACGTAGGAATCGCGTAAAAATCGATCGTGTGCTCCTCTTCGACAAGGTAGAACGAAAAATCCGTATCGGCGTCGACGCGCATAACCTCTTTTTTCGCTTTGCCAGTGCCGAGAGGTGTGATTTGTGGAGTGGAAAAAGCCGCGCTAAAAACGCCGCCGTTCGTTCGCTCCCACGCGTAGAAAATCGGCGTTTTCTACATCGAAAAATCGGCCCGAAATAACGAGAAAATTTCATAATATCGTATATTTAAAAAATTAACATGTTTCAATGTCGCGGGTCGTCGTGACTTTCTTTTCGCGCTGACGGAAACTTCTTTCGTTCCTCACGAAACCGCGATAAATCGGGCGAAAATCGACGGAATTTCCCCGTTCGATTTTCTTTTGTTTCTTTTACACTCCCGTTCGTCGATTCCATCGTAAAAATTGCCGCCACCACGTCGTGCACCGACGTCTTCACCATGGGGTGCACAGTTTCTGCAGAGGAACGTGCTGCCATCGCCAGGACCAAAAAGATCAATCAGGAGATTAAGGAGGAGGAACGCAAAAAGGAGAAAGATGTTAAATTGTTACTGCTAGGTAGGAATAGGAATATACTGAAGATTTTAGAATAAATCAAATTTTTGTGTTGTTAAATTTGCATTTTTTATTGGCTTTAATGTTACTATCAATAAGTCGGCTTTTTTAAAATGACGCGTGTTTGTATAATAGATACCCGATCGCCACCTAACTTCACTTACAACTGATAGATTTACCAGATAAAGACGGCGTCCAACTTGGCAACCCTGTGCGAAGCAAAAAAAAAGGGGAAAAAGGCAGCTTTGTGCCGGTCACAAAAACTCAAACCAGATGCATTTCATTCTATCAAAATTTTAAAAATTTCCATTGACTAGAATTATTCAATTAGTAATTTAGGTGTGACACTTCGTGCTTTGATATTTACATCAAACCGCCGTGTTTTAAATGGCACTCTGTATAAACAGCTGATCAGTCACATAATCTCCCCACAACTGATATATCCATGGGTTTGGTTTTATTTACAAAAATTATTTTCCTTTTTTACCATATCGATCTTCGCAAATTCAACATCAAATTTGGCAACGCCGTATGCACTGAAACAGGAGTTTTATTTTATTTGCCATAATGAAAGTGATTCTCTCCTTATTTTCATGTTAAATTGGCGTCGTATATAAACACCTCAACCCTCACATAATCTCACTTAAAAATGACATATGCATCAACACATACTTGACATTTAACTTGGCAACGCGGTATAACGTAGGAAAAAAGGGCGAGATGCACTTCGTATTATTGAAATATCATTGGTTTCCCTTTGATAAGATTACTAAATTAGCATTCTAATCAATATTCCAGCTTTAATATTTCCATCGAGTTACCTGTTTTGAAATGGCGCCTTGCATAATAGCTGGTCCAGTCACATAACCTCACTTAAAGATTTTTCAAATCCATCAATACAAATTCGTATGCTATGCGGAAGGTGGGCTTTATGCTAATGGCACCGGACTTGAATACCTGATCAGTCACACAACCTCACTTAAAAATTACATACATGTTAACACAAACTTAATGTCTAATTTGGCAACGTAGTACATTATGGAAGAAGAGGGATTTATGCGAGTTACAATAGTCAAAGTGAGATGGAAATTGTATTATCCAAATGTCAATAATTTCCGTTTGAGAGGATTACCAAATTAGTATTTTAATCAATCTTCCAGCTTGAATATTTCCATCAAGATACGCATTTTAAAATTCCACAAATCTATCAATATTGATTCGTATGTTATGAAAAAAAATCTATACTATTTACAATAATTGAGGTGAGATCTGTTTCGTTGCGATCAAAACGCCCTTTTGAAACGGTGCCGTACATAAACACCTGATTAGTCATATAACCTCACTTAGAAATGACATACCTCAACACAAACTTGACGTCTAACTTGGCAAAGCGGTATAACACGGAAGAGGACTTTATGCGGTTTACAATATTCGAAACACGATGCACTTGATAAGATTACCAAGTTAGTAGTTTAATCAATCTTCCAATTTTAATATTTCCATCAACTCCCCCACCTTAAAATCAGTCACATAACCTCACTTATTGTTAGAACTAACAAATCGATCAGTACAAATTTGTATGCTATGGAAAGGGAGAGGTTTATGTCACTGACAATAACTAAAGTGAAATGCACTTCCTTGCAATGTTTTAGATTTAGATCAAATCGCCCTATTTAAAATGGCGCCGTACATAAACACCTGATCAATTCTATAACCACATTTAGAAATGACATATGCATCAAAACAAACGTGATATGTATGTAACTTGGCAACGCTGTATAACATGTACGGAGAGGGGTTATTGCGGTTTACAACATCTAAGCGAGATGCACTTTTCGTGTTATCGAAATGTCAATAATTCCCGTTTGATAAGATTACCAAATTAATATTTTAATTAATCTTCCAATTTTAGTATTTCCATCAAGTCACCCGTTTTAAAATCAGCCACATAACGTCACTTAGAACTTGTGCTATTTACAATAATTAAAGTGAGATACTCTTCCTTGCAATGTTATTATTTCGATCAAATTGCTCTATTTAAAATGGCGCCGTACATAAACAGCTGATTAGTCACATAACCTCACTTACAAATGACATGCATCAACACAAATTTGACGTCTAACTTGGCAATACTGTACAACATGGAAGAAGAAAGGTTTATGCGATTTACAATAATCGAAGCGAGATGCACTTTTCGTATTGTCGAAATGTGAATAATCCCATTTGATAAGATTACTAAATTAGCAGTCTAATCAATCTTCCAGCTTGAATATTTCCTAGATTCTAATAAAACTCATACTTTGATTCTGCCTGACACTCAGTGTGTCTTTAATTGTGGTTCCTACCCCCGATTCTAGTTATGATGCTGATCTGATTCGGACTCTAATTATAAATTTTCTGGCTTTGAATATAGATTTTGATCATGATTCAGACTCTACCTCTGATTCGAACAGATTCTAATTTTCATTGTGACTATGATTTTTATCTATCCACAAGCGTATGGGAGAAGTAAGGCAAACTTCTCTGACATTTCTATCATGTCAGCTCATCCCACAAGCTCTGGATAGAATTGATATCAAGGGACTATGATGGCCAAACCACAACAAAACCCTTAGCTGATAATTTGTCTCCATTGCTTCGAAGAGTGCTTCGGGTCATTATCGTGCCGAAATATGAATGCGTGTCGGAAAATACCCAGTTCAGATGGCAACATTGCATTTCCAAGGATATCCAGGTATCATTCGTGGCTCATTATTCTTTGGATTCAACAATATTTCCGATTCTGTCACCACCAAAACACCATACCATAACAAAACCACCAACATGCTTCACGGTTGGTATTAAAATGGATCAGATGTCCATTCTTCTGTTGACCGACCCACAAAAACTCTTTGTCTCAATCCAAGAACTTCGAATTTAAACGCGTTACTCGACAAAACCGTTTTTCCATTCCTCAAGTGTCCAGTTCTGGTATTGTTTAGGTCACCTCTTCTTATTGACGGCAACGGTTTTCCTGCAGCTTCTCAGCCATGAAAGTCTGCCTCTTGAAGTCTGCGTTTGACGGTGGATACACTGAGTGGATCAAACCTTTCGACATTCACTTCCGCTGTCATTTATGGTGCAGTAAGGCGTCTATTACGTTTGCTGGAAATCACAATCTTCCTATCTTTAGCCGAAGTCGTGGTTCTGGGTCTTTCACTACATCGTGCTTCTAACACTTTCATCAGTATTAAATTTAATAAAATTAAATCGTAGTCAAGCGTTCTTCTTGGTACTTTTAGTTTCCTCGAAATCTGGTGATTACTTTTGCCACACACTTTTATGATGACCAATTATTGTAGAGTGCATTTCGATTGAAGGTCACGTCGCAGGCGGCGTAAATTTTAAATAATGTTTTCTCTGCAAAAGCTATAGATAAACTAACAATTCGACGGATTCCTAACTAAAGTGCAGTATCGTTTTGTGATAATAAAAAAATAATAAGAGATTGGTTATCTACTTTGGAAAATTCCATTCGAAAGCAGTACATGATTTTTGCATTATGTGGGTACTTACGTACCCTAATTCCGAGAAATTGCGTAAATTTCATGACTACAGCTTAATTTTTTTATTGACAGACTTGGAGTATCAATTAGAAGAATATTAATATCATTTTACAGAAGACTTTTGCCTATAAATACGTAAGATTCAAACAAATATGAGTGGGCAAATACTTTCGTATTGAGTTTGACATAGTGGCACTCCAGGAGACAAAACAGAAAGAAGAAGAATAGTGGGGGAAGTAATAGAATGTTAGAAACGGGATTCATGATAAATAAGGAATAAATATTGATGCAATTTCAGTAAGAATGTGTTTACTAAGAATAAGGGGCCAATTCCAAAAATAAGTTTTCTGAATTTTCATTCACCCTCAGAGGAGAAAAATCTGGATACCAAACAAGAATTTTATAGCGAGTTAGATAAGATTTATGAAGAAATTCCTAAATATGACGTGAAAATAATGTTAGGCGACGCAAATGCTAAAATTGGCAGAGAAAACATATATAGACCCACAATAGGCAAATATAGCAAACATCAAGTATCAAACGGTCGGTTCCTGATAGATTTTGCAAAAGAAAAATATGATTATTGCAAGTACTTACTTCCAAAGAAAGGAAATATATAAAGGAACATGGTGATCTCCGGACGGAGAAACTGTAAATCAAATTGAACACATATTAATTGAGGAACCCGAAGAAAAAGCAATAAAACGGTAAAACCATATAGAGGACTGGATGCTGATAGTGACCATTTCATGGTAGGAGCAATTATAAGGACAGTTATACCACAGATCAGGAACCAAAACGGGAAAAAAGGGAGGGTATAGAAAATTAAGTAGAGTAGGAAGTACAGAAGAAGAATTAAAATATGAGGCCACTATTACAAGAGAGATAGAAGCGGTGACAGAAAATAACGACATTGAAGAAAAATGGTTGAAGATAAGGAAAAATAATGACACGAACAGCAGAACTCGAAAGTGAAAAAAGGAGGCGGGGAAAAAAGAAATGGTTTGATAACGAGTATATCGTCGAACTGGAGATTAGAAGAGGAATGCGTTCAAGGATGCTGATAGAAAGAACAGTGGATGCAAGAAGTAACTATGAAAATCAAAGAAAGAAAGTAAAAGACTGTTGATGTATGAAAATATAGTGTGGAAATGTAAGAGGAAATAGAAGATAACTTTTAAAAACAATCAAATTAGAAACATACCAGGAAGTCAAAAAAGAAAAACGAGGTTTTCAAGCCAGAACAGTTTTTTACAAGGACTAGAATGGAGAAACGATAGCAGGGGAGGTAAAAAGCTTGGACAGGTGGAAGCAATACTTTGATGAATTGTTAAATGGAGAAAATGGTATGGACAATGGAAATGAAGATCAGGAAATAAATTGGAAGACGAGTCAACAATTAAATATAGAAACACCACCCCGTAGCAAGATGGAAATTGAGGAAGTAGTAAGAAAACTGAAAAATAATAAAAGTACAGGCTCGGACAGTTTAAGTGCATAATTATTTAGACATGGAGGACAAAAGTTACTGGAGCAAATACACAAACTAATTGAGGAAGTTTGGAAGAAGGAACAAACGCGATCGGAATGGACACAAGCAATAATATGCCCACTGCATAAGAAGGGCGATAGAAGTGAAGGTATCTCTCTCTTAAACGTCGCATATAGAATATTAGCAACACACATCAAAAACGAAATAACCAAAGAGACTGATAACGTAATAGGCGAGTATCAATATGGATTTCGATAGGGGAGAAATACAACGGACCAGATCTTAACAATGAGAGAAATACAAGCAGAAAGGCATGAATACGAGAAACAAACGATGGTACTCCTGATTTTGCTAATTTTCAAATTTATAGAAAAACGTTATGAGGATTTTCGATAGAACTCTTCGAGCGCTACCCAGAACTCAAAACCCTACCGAAAATTGTACAAAAAATTTGCTGAAGCATTCCCGAAAACAATAAAGAACTCCATAACTCTTACCTGTAAGCTGAAAAAAACGATCAGAAGTCTCTAACGAACAAATTACGGCGCTAGCCCTCAAACATGGTGGTTGGTTTTTTGAAGTAATTTTCCAGAACTATTGAAAATTTTTTCCTCCAGAACTATACTTATTTGTGTCACAACTTTAAGAATTAATTTTTTTTTGAAAATTCGGGCGCCAAATTCAGAGGAGTCCAGTTAGGTTCACAGAGCTAATATATATATACATAATTTCCTTATTTGTGTGTTCTTTGTGTTTTTGTCTATCCAGAGCTTTTTGAAGCCCACTGATGGCCTAGAAAGCTGAAAATTGGCATGCATATAGTAAAACGCCTAGGCCAAATCCTAACGTAGCCGGATTTTTGATTTCTGACCTGTGGGCGGAGAATTAAGATGAAATAGGGGCGTGGCAAAATTAAATTTTTTAACATTTTAGCTTATATTTTCTTTTTCTTCCTGCCTGGCAGGGACATGCTTAACAGCTAGTATATATATATAAATACTTTCAAATGATAGCGTACGTTTTATTTTGACTGTTGGGGAAAACAGAATGCCGAAGACGAAATTTGGCGTTGCCAAATATGTATTCGAATAATTTCAAGTACCTCAAGTTTTAAAATGTTCGAATCGAATCAATAAAAGGGAAAATGTATATGTGTATACATACATACATATATACATAAATCTAAATTTGGATCAACAGACAGAATGATAATCTTTCCAATTTGCTTCAAGCATCATCGTAAAGCCGTCGAATATATGTACATACGTAGATACATACACATATGTACATACATACACATACATACATACATACATTTCCAACATCAACAAAGCGTAAACGTTCATCCACATACGTACATACTCGCGTTATATTACCCGCAGGCACATACAGGAGTATATAAATATAAATGCGTTTATACACACATACATGCGGATAATAATTAATTCAGCCACGTCACCGGATATCAACCGAAACAGCTACCAACCGACCAGATAAGGCCTAATCAATGCGTGCACTATTCTGGAGATGATTGCCTTCGAGAAAAAAAGCTGGCTTACGTCTTCCACACAGACGACTCACACACGAACGTATTATACCATACACGCATACGTACGGATGAATGTTGGACGTTTTTTAATGGCAGTTAACATGTCTCTATCTGTCTGTTTGTCCCTACGTACTATGTATGTATACGAAGCATACATATAGACGTAGATGCTTGTTTTATGACAGCAAGAAGAGATAAGTTATAAAACAGTTCTTGTAATTACATACGTCAATATAATTATAATCATTGATACATATGTGGTTTGTGGTACATTAATGACTTGAAAAAATTTCGAAACGTATCAAAAGAATTATTACGAAAAGAAGCCATGTGACCTAGATATATATGTAAATCCAGCTTTGCACACGATACTACAGTAATATGTTAATAATTATAATTACAATAATAACAATAATCATCATCATTATCATAATAATTATAATCATAACAATACGAATTAGAGTTATGAGTTAAAAATCGGTTCGATCCCATCTGTGACTTGTCCGTACGGGTATTCGGGTGGCGCCGCGAATAACCAATATATGCTGTCGGTACGTTGGTTTCTTTTTACTTATAACGAGTTGCGTGAAAAATGTGCGCCCTTCACGTTACCAACTGAAAGCGCCTATCATACCATTTACCGCGCATAAATTTATGCACATTTGTTAATTATGCTTCAGATATTTTGGATGGTCGTGGCCAACTTGATACCATATATACTGACTTTCCAAAGGCCTTTGATCAAGTATCGCATTCACTTATTTTTCGTAAAATCTAGGTTTTGGACGATTTGATTGATTTCTTTACTCGATTCATATCTGGCAGAGAGGAAGAACGTGGTTGAATATAACGGATTTCCTTCATTTACATATATTGCTGGTAGTGGTGTGCCTCAAGGCTCTGTCATTGGACCACTTTAAATTATTTAGGTCTATTGAAACTTACAATGATTGTGTTCTCCTACAAAAAGGACCTTGATAAAATTGTTTTGTGGAGTCAAGAAAATTTGTCAAAACTAAATATTGATAAATGTAAAATTGTGACTTATTGTGGTAAACCCCGTTATATAAGTTTTTATTACACCATCAACAATGCTTCTTTGGAACATGGTGAATGTATTAGGGATCTTGGGGTGTTGCTTGGCCAGAAACTCACCTTTAACCCTCATGTTGTGAGCATTTGTGATGATGCCTTAAGGATGCTCGGTACTTTTTTTCAAGATCGGTTAAATTTAAATAATTTTTATTGGTTCCAAAACTGTTTTGAAAATTGTATATCTCACCTTTAAAAGTAGTGTGTGTAACGATAAAATACTAGTTTTTTACAATGTTAAAAGAACCAGTAAGTTTACGGGCTCGAAATTTTGCATACCGTGTATTTGTTACGATAGGTACGACTTATCATTGAGCTTTTTTTGTTAATTCCTTGTTTGTTGTTGAATTTAACCTCAATTAAGGAATAGAAAAATGACCATGAGCTTACCATCATTACCATAATAACAAAGGAATTTACAAAAAACCTCGATGATAAGTCGTAGCTATCGTAACGAATACACGTTATGCAAAATTTCGAGCCCGTAAACTTACTGGTTGTTCACTTATTATTGAAAACAATTAAAGCTGTAGAAGTTCTTAACTCTTTGCTTAATGCAGGTTTTTCTACAAAGTGAAAAACGTAGTTTTAATTTTAAACCCGCAAGATGAGAACGTGATTAAAGAAAGTCAGCAACAATTCTCAAGTTGCAAAAGACGTACAACTTATTGGGCAATATTAGATTGTCTCCGATTGCATTAAGAGTTTGTAGGACACCTCTTCGTCTAGCCACGTTAAATCAATTAATTGATTTTACAGCCCCATAGGTAGCTGAAAAATTACGGTTGATTTTGTACGTCATACTTCCTGGTGTGTTTCCGCGTGATATTCGTCCGTATTTAAAATCTGAAAATCTTACATTGGTTAATGCCGGAACATTTCTTTTCTCTGTGGAGACATTTTTAACGATAAACTCCGAAATTTATGGGAATCAACCATAGAAAGCTAGTTAATGATCCGATTTTAGAACAGCTGTGGAGATTGCCTGTCCACATCATTTCCATAACTTTTCAGTTGATATTTAGTACTCTTAGGTAATAGTAGTTTCAATTTTCGGTAAAGGTAAAAAAACCTAGATATTTATCCCAGTAAAAGTCATCATCTAATATCAGTAATACAAGCCCATAGTCACTCCCTTTTGTAACGCTCGTGTATTCGTCCCGTGTTAGCCAACTCTAATAATAATAATAATAATACCTAAATAATAGTTGCGTGGTAATACAGAGGTGTATATAGAGATACATCAATAAGCGATTGGAAAAATGGAAAGGTCAGTATAGCAATTATACGACGACGTCATAAACGTCCGTCTTATGATGGTAGTCGTCTATTTAGTAACGAAATACATACATATATACAAACATACGTCAACTGGTTTTTGCGTAGGTAAGTAACGGGTATAAAAACGATACAAGAAATAGATAAGTTGACGTTGTAATTACATATTCGGCTTAATGCAAGTTTTATTTACACCATAATTACGATAATAAGACGAAAGAAGGAAAGCAATCGGAGGACGACACGGGTTAATTAGTTACTCCTAATGACGTTAGAATTAAAAACCTCCAAAGAATGCATATTCGATTTTGTAGAACTTTAGTACCCATGAGACATGCCTAAAGTATGAAATAAATTCAGTAAAAGTGAAATAAAATTTTGTTGGAAGAAATCCTTGAACAGATCGATTTTAGTTGATTTAGCTAGTAAGAGAGTCTTCTACGTTTTCTAATATTCAATTGTAATTCACTCGAAGAATTTCTTATGTAAGATGACAATTTCAAATTATTTAAGGCAAAAACGGGAAAAGAATGTTAAACCAACAATAAGATATTTTAACCCTGTACAATCGACGATGAGGATTAGGCAAGATCGAGATTGTCATCTCGATCTTGCCTAAGGTAAGGTACCGGTAAGAATCGAAAAAAGCGAAACCAGACAACGTTTTGTCCCCTTAACACCTGTTTATCATCATCGCGGTGAGTGATTTTTCGCGATTAAATCCGAGAATCGTCAAACTACTTGACTTCAATGAAACGCGCCGCCCACTCACTCGCCCTACGACGACGATTCATCACAACTAATTCTCACACAACCGTGAACTCTTAATTGACGGAGGTCGACCCCTAGGTATGCGTGTGGCGTGATCGGCATTCGTACATTGAAGATAGCGACGCGGAGGTGTCACCGACGCGTTTAACCGACCGACGGTCCGTACATACCGTCCTCTCGTTAATCGGCCGTCGCGACGGACGACAGAATCGAGATCGGTTCGCATGATTTATGATTTAATTGAAATCGGGCGTTTGCGTGCGATCGTCCGCGAACGACGTAATTTCATCCAGTATGTGTATGTATGTACGTATACATACGTCGACATCGTTTGTATGTATGTGGCGTTTGATTGATGACTTGGTCTTTTGTACTTCTTGTATTTCGTTTTTCGATTAAGTTGCGCTTTGTGAACTTTCAATCGGTCGGAAGCTCAACCCAAATACAGTATCGGCCAGTTCAGAACTCGGGTTTATAAATATAGTTGTGCGAGCGAAGAAGTATGAGTCATTTCAGTTATTGGAATGAGATCGCTAGCTGGAGGTGTTGTATCTTGTTTCGGGGTATTCCTCAGTCTCTCCCCAATCTATGCAAACGACGACAAACGACAAACGACAACGTATATAGGGTTCGGTCCTGTCATAGAACCAAACAGCGTGTGTGAATCTAACTCTGCAATAAAATTAAAGCACCAAAGCAGTACGAAGTGTAAGGTCTGTGAAGTTGGCACCGCAAAATAGAAAAAATCCTTGGAAATGACATATTTGTTTGACCATTTTTTGACCATATTTGACCACCAAATAATTTTGGTTGACCACCCTTCATTATCGAGAAAAACATTGTTTTCGAATTTTAATTTTGAAACATCAACATAATCGATGATGAAATAGAAAAATATCCTTGGAAATGACATCGTGACCATCATGACCACGTTTAACCACTACTTAGAATTTTGAAATTTTTTCCTGATGTATAAAAATCATGTATTGCTAACAATTATTCAACCAAGTAGATATTTTAGGTCGGAAGGTCGATACTGTACAGAAAATCTTTTGATCACGTTGACCACCACTTGCAATTTTTTCAAGCGTAACACAAACTATTTTTGCATAAAAATACGTGATTCTTATACATCAGAATAAAAATTTATGAGGTGGTTAAACATGGTCAAATGATTATCTAAACGGTTTTGACTACCAATCTGAAAATATTCATTTTGCCAAACAATTTTTATGAATAAATAATGTTTATTGAACCTGATCAAAATTCTAAGGAGTGGTCAAACGTGGTCAAACGATTTACTACACGCGAGAGATATTTTATCGTCGATTATTGATGTTCGAAAAAATTTTCGAAAAAATGTTTCTTCTCGGTCAAACAAAACTATTTTGTGGTCAAACATGGTCAAATAATTGTCAAACAAATATATCATTTCCAAGGATGTTTTTCTGTTTTGCGGTGCCAACTTCGAATTGTAAAAATTATGATTCCGCACATAAACAATAATTGGACAGAAGTGGTGGTTATAGCAGTGTTTGTTTTACAATGAATTTTAATATTGTAACAAGAACGAGGTAAGTTTCCAATAGCACAAGAATTTTGGCGTGCTTTTGCTGTAGAAAGTTGGCATCTCCGACGAGTCGGTTGGAAATTCGACCTTATCACTAATGAAAACGACACAATCCAAAAAATCGTAAAAACAACACTGCATTAACAATAATTTACATTTTATAAGTAGACCCCGGATACTTTAAGGTCAATTACGTGAGCTACGTACGTCACAAGGGCTCCATAAATCGCACTAACGCGCCTGCATATCAACCCTCCTGGTACACAAGGGACGTCCTTTAAGCTACTAGATAGGTTGTTCTCGTTAAAAGAACATGACCCGGCTGAAAATCCCAGCAGTCATTGCATGGCAGTCATGTCAAGAACTAAGCGTCCTCTTCCACTGTGGGAAGTACAGACGTATGTGCCAATTACGCACGGGCATTGGAATAAAAAAGAAGCGAAAGCCTCGGATCGGTTTCTTCGTGATTGCGGCTCATCGGCGAGGTGCATTCGTTCCTACTCAACTCACAAGGAAGCACTGATAAATGTGTCTCGCCGATTTAACTGAAATTTTGTGGGTTAATAGACCGATGTAGTGTAAAAACAACGGTAACATTCTTCGCTTCTTCCCCAATCTCAAGTTAGCGGAGTGAACAGCGCCTTGACTTCGACATTACCCTTCGGTGTTTGGCTCAGTAACCCAGAAACTATAAGACATATTAAAAAGAAGTTAAAAGAAGGTTTAAACTATTTTATATGCTCATCGTCGTTTTGATGTGTGGATTTTGTTTTTTTACCTGTTAAGATGTTGACACAATATATCACATCGGTAAAATCCTTACCACACAATTGTTTAATCATAAATTCAGTGACACGTGTTCGTTAGCATGAGGCTAACATTATCAAAACCATATAAAAACAGATCTGAGCACATTTCATAAAATTCTAACCATGCATATTTACCCCACCCTTACTGTGATCGTGTGGGGGCATATCAAATATTTTTTCGGAAATGACCTACGATGCCCGTTTGTCGTAAAGGGCCGTTCTAAATATAATGTTAAGCGGCAGAGTCTCTACAAACATTCGAAAGAAAGAAAAAGTTCTTGTTAAAGGTGGCATTCTGATTTGATTAAGTTTACATGTATCGCTATGTTACTAATTTAGTTAATTTCCCGAAGCAAATTAAAATAATAACTAACCTTACAAAGATTAATATTATTTAATTACAATAGACTGAACAATGCGGAATGTTGAATGGAGCCTCTGTCACGATTTAGAATATGTGTATCGCTTCATCGCATCAAGTGCTCGCGGTGGATCAACATGTGTCATGAATTTGAAATTTTCCATTTTTATGTCGTGGCTCGTGTCGTGCATATACTTTGCGATACTTGATGAATCGACCCTACCATAACGATAATGTGCCACATGTTCTTTAATTTTTATTATTAATCAACTGTGAGGTGTTTACGGAAGTGATAGAGTGTCAGTAATAACATCACAGTCGTTACAATCACTATTATTGTTAGGATATTGTATACGGATTTTGTAGTTCCTCGGTAGAATTTGTTGAGCATTTTCTTTACATCAATTGGCGGAAGCCTCTTTTTGAGCTTCGGTCAAATTATGCGGAATCCAATAGATCTTTTTCACAGCTAGATGCTCATGCAAAATCGAACGTATTACAGTTTTCGATATGCCTAAGAATGCCTCTACCTCACTGGCCGATCTTCTTCAATCATGTTGCGCACAACATCAATGTTTTTCGAATAGCAACCGATTTTGGTCGACCTTTATGCACTTCATCACTGACGGACGCACGCCGGCGATGAAATTCTGCAAACCAATTGTAAATCGGCGTTTCTAACAGTACTTCATTATTGAAAGTTGAATGAAGCGATTCTATATATGCATTGTTATTGAGGGAGGTCTTAACTAAAATCGTAAAAAATCCTCCAACGGACACCTTGACGTGAAATTTCCACTTTTCACAAAATTTTCATTCTAAACAAACTACTCGATCAATTTCTAAGCTAAAATTTTACAATAACAAATGCCAAATTTTACGGAAATAGTAATGACACATTCAATAACGCCACTAACTGGTCGTTTGTAAAAACATAATAGACGCCCCTCGTACTATGAGTCAAGTACAAGCAAATCGTTAAGAGTGAAATATTAAAAGATTACGTATCATGAAATGATGAACATGTTTAATGTTAAATGAAGATAAACAAACGAGTAGACAAAAAAATAAATTCCCGTGAACGCAATGTTATCGCATCACCGAATAACCACGCCGCTGACCATCACGTTTGTTGCCTGATCTCGAATCCATAAATTGCGTTATCAAAAACAAATTTTTCGGTAGGAAATTTTCATAACGGCCGCTCCGTACATATTCTTGTATCACGGTAAAACTGTTAAAACAAACAAAACTAATGTAAAAAACAGACGAGTACGGTTGATGACAAGGAAATTTCTACCGACACACATTAAGATTAGATAAATTAAGTACACATTGATTCATTGGAAATGTACGATAGTGTCGCTAAAAAAGGCATGTTATAACAGTTATAACACTTTAATTACACATGCATTAGGCAATAATAATTTTCGGATACGTTATGTTTGTAGTTTGGATTGGTTGTGTTTAGGCCTAATGCAATAATTCCTGCAATTTTTAAATTAAAAGGTATATATCTGTTATTTCTGTTATATTGACAATATATCACATCGGAATACTCCGCACCATAAAAATCAGGTGATACGTGTTTCATTCGCAACGAAACTAGCATCTTCAAACCGTACTTTACCGAATGAACCGCGATTTCTTAAATTCTATTCATGCAAACTAAACTTTCCTCTCTACAACTGGGAAGCGTATTTTTGTATGTACTATGATGAAGAAAGGGGTCACCCACGTCGACTCAAATCTCGTAAACACGTTCCTTCTTACGCTGACAGCACGTATCTCTTCCTGCAACATTTTTTCTATTTACTGAATACTCACAGAAAAGACAAACTACCTATATCACTTGACACACACCGACTCAAGAAATCATTGTCTTTGTTTAGAATTTTCATATTTTGACGTATAGGTATAGCTTCGTACACATCTAGTTCTGCATTTTATCAATTGATCAACTAAATGACACTAAATGATTTACCAAAATTCCTTTTTCTTTTTAAAAAATAACAGTAAATGTAAAAAAGCCAGTTGATATGTACAACAAATACTGCTAATCTTCAGCACCCAATTGTGTGACGTCTACTCAGAAAATACATACGTACCTTATCTCGGATCGTGCGAATGAGAACTATTCGCGCGAATATTTATGATTCAGAAATTCTTATTCACCTAAAACCCCATTCATATCATAAATGCCATGCCATCATATCGGGGAAGTGCGGTTTCGATAACATCCTGCACCACACGAACATTTCTTTCCGATAAATGCGATGATAATGGTGAATATTGTACACGTACTACATACATAGGTATCATCATCGATGGTCCGCTTGCTTCATTTGAACTGTGTGAATAAGTGTGCATGTATGTATGTGTGATATGCAAATATCACAAAACCTTTTGCTTGTTCCATTAATCAATATTCGGGATATCGATGCATTTGTTTAAATTTAAAATTTGATCTTTGGTTTCCGTTGAAAAAGACAACTCCTAATAAGCGTAGGATTGATTTGGATCAAGAAGCGCTTTTCAACAACTAACAAGGGAACACCGGCAATCCGCACTTCCAGATTTCGATAAAACTACACAGACTGAAACAGTACCTTGGTATAAGAACAACGCGGTTCAACACGTTAGCTATATTAATGGATGCCAGTATGCAAAACTGCAAATTTACATTGCACGAAGAAAATGCTTCTGATATATTATTTGAAACGGGCACATTATATATGCATTACGATAATGTAATGTATGTGATAGAATACTTGTAATATCAGATTACAGTATTACAGTATTTCTTGGAAACGTTATCGAAATAATTAATAATTTCAAGCATTCAAGGAAAATGTATTTTTAGTATATCGGTATCTACCGTAAGCACTTATAATTTATCCATTTCAATCAGATTATATTATAGTATTTTTTAAACCGTTATTGAAATAATAAATAATTTTCAGATAAATACGATTTATAACGATATTTAATGACAAGTAAAGTTTGTCTTTGTTATTAACTGTCTAAATTTGCTATACAGCATCGTTTTTTAGATAAAACCGACTTTATTTGTGATAAATAAAAAATTTAAAAGTAATGGCGGTTTAGGGAACCCGGTGCCCTGTTTTTATTTTTTCGAAAATAATTCGCGCCATCCTTGGGACAATGTAATATACTTCAATTCATATTCTACAAAAATGAAGAAATCTATTACGTATGCTGTAGCCCGAAATCGGGGGATTCCGCAGAAAAAGAAAATGGTATTGTTCTTATAGCAAGGTATACTCCTTCAGTCTGCGTAGTTTCATCGAAATCTGGAAGTGCAGGATGCCGGTATTCCCTTGCAAGTCGTCTTCCTTAACAGATAAACTTCTAATTATCACGTCACGTGCGCAGGTAGTTTAAGATAAGCAATTTCTTGAGCACTCCTATCGGGCGATCTAACCTACGTCTTATCGCATTGTAACTGTCCCTTTTCCAGGTCGTAGTTTTTAGAAATTCACAACTAATAGTAAGTCATCATTTGCAAAGGTGAAACTTTTAACTCTAACTTCATGTGCGCAGTTAGTAAAGATGCGCATTTGCCTGCCTTTCGTTGTCTTGCTTAAAACGACTCCATTGATTCTAAGTTACATCCAAGCTTGATCCTGTCCAATTAAATGTAGATATACAGTGAAGTGTAAGCCTAGTCAGAACTCTTATTAGTACAGTTAATCGGAGTCCGAGTTTAAACTCGCCTAAGCTTCAATCGTACCAGGTCCGGTTCCAATTCAGACAGGTCCTAGTTCGGCCAACCTCACAAATCTAATCCGAATTCAGACAAACCATAGTTCGACCAGCTTTTATTGATTACAAATCCAGTCTAAGCTTGGCCCAGTTCAGTTAACCCATTAGTACCCGCTGTACTCATTTGGGTACAATTTACCGTACTAAAACGAGGACCGCGGGAACTAATGGGTTAATTGCAACCCAAATTCGCAGTTCATTCGGCTCCAGTTATACACAGATCCAGTCCCAATTCAGACTAGCCATCGTTTGGCCAGTCTTAATTGAATGCAAATTCATTCTAGCTTTAGTCCATTTCGTTTAATTGCATTCCAAATCCAAGTTCGGATCAGCCCCAATTGTTCGTAGGTTCAGTCTCAAATCTAACCGGTTCCAGTCTGATCATTTTATCATTTTATTCAAAGTCCAGTATATATTCAACCCAGTTCAGTTAATTTCAGTCCAAATTCGAAGTTTATTCAGCTCTAATTATTCATAAATCCAGTCCCAATTCAGGTCAGCCTGTAGTTCGATCAACGTCAGTTGATTGCAAATTCATTCTGAGCTTGGCCAGGTTCATTTAATTGCACTTCAAGTTCGAGCTTGGGTCAGCCTCGATCGTTCGTAGGTATAGTCGAAATTGGGACCAGTTCCAATGGCACCAAGCTCATTTGATTTCAACTCTGATCTATGCTTCGCCCAATCTAACTAGTACAAACTGAGTCAGCCCCAGCTGTTCACAAATCCGGTTCCCATTCAGACCAGCACGAGTTCAATTGATTGCAAACATAACCTGAGCTTGGTCCAACTCAGTTGATTCCGCCTGAAGTCGAAGCCCAGCACACTCCTATTCCGCCCAGCTCCAATTTAGTTCTGGTTAAATGAATGCGAGCCCAGTCAGAGTTCGCTTCAGTTCAATTGCTTGCAAATCTAGTGTGAGTTCGCCACAACCCAATCGATTGTAAATCCGGTGTAGGTTTAGCCCAAGACTTTATTCCGGTTAGGCCGCTCGCCGCGGAAGGTACTTATGTCATTAAATTCGAGAAACAAATGCGGTTTTCTCAAACCAGGATTCCTACAATTCAAAGGGTGGTGTACGCTTAACATGAACTGCCTAACTACCAAAACTATAAACCACTGAAATGTCTAGACAAACTAGAGGTAACTGAAGAAAATGACGGTAGGTTCAGCCAAAGTTATATACATGTTGATTTTTAGGAAATGTTGCTCCAACTTGATTCAATTGAGTTTATTTCTAAACATGATTGTAGACCTACAATCCGATTTTGACGTCTAACTTAACGTAACGTTACTGATGCGGTCAGAAACGGCCACCATTTTGAAACCAGCGAGGATTGGGGTCTGGAAATATTTTTTCCATATGTTTATGTTTTCAAAGGCGCCGCATACGGTTCCGACATTTAAATGCGGGCTGTAGCATTAAGTCAGAACTGTTGAAGTTAAAATCTTCCCAAACCAGGTCAAAATCGACCTATCGGGTTGACATTTTTAATATAGGTATTTCTGAAGACGTAGAGTACGATTTTACGGTTGGTCTAGGTACTACGTACTTCCTTCGCTTTCGATATCGAAGATCGTAGATACGTGTAGTGCCTCGGGACCGACTACTCGTATTATCGCGTAATCGCTTTTATTACTTTCGAGGATCATTAAAATTATTTTTAAGCCCCGCTGCGAACGCGGATATCGAGAACTACATACATATTTGAGTATTTAGTCTAAGTAAATACAAGGAATTCCTTATTAATAGCTCGTTACATGCAACGATCGTTTCGTAATTTTATCGATAAGATAGCGGCGCTTACATACGTACGTACGTACATAAAATATTGACTTACTATGCGCAACGACGGCGACTCCGTCCTCTACCATCCGCCGGGTTAGATGAAGCAATATTTTTCGATAAACTGCGTAACCTCAGTATTGAAATTTATGGATGTAGTTATTAAATTTATGACATTTCGGTATGTACCCGTATTATTTAGGCTGTCAATTATCAATAATAATAATAATAGAAATCTTCTTCGTTTGATGGACGCTTGTTTGTGTTAATGATGTTTCCGTTTGGAGGAAAAATGTGGAGAATGCGAGAGCAGGTTAAGGAACTTTTTCCTTAATGTCTAAAAAGACATGTAAAAAGAAGAACTTTGTTGGTTGTGCCAACAGGGAATTTTGTTGTTTCTCTCATAATAATCTAATGCTGTAATTAGGTGGCCATAAAAGAAAACAAATACTATCCGGATAAAAGTGCCGATGGTCATTGCATAATATTTTGGGTCGGCAATTGCGCGTAAACTTGCAATGTAGCAAGTACGGGCCCGTATGCTAATTCAAAACGGGAAATGCGCGAACCGGTTTCGCCGTGATTACGGTTCATTAGCGCGGCGCATTCGTTCTCTTAGGGTTTGTTTCCTTAGAGAAGAGCACGTTACGTCATGAAAATATGCGCGAAATTTGACGTTTCATTGACTTTCGCTAGTCGGTTGCCATGGTAACATATACAGAACACCAAATTTGGTTCATTGCGCCGCAAGGAAACAAATCCTACCCATTTCCCGTCTCTAATTAATTATCACATGCAACTCTACGTTGCAACATTGCAAGCCGGCGGATTGCTCTCGATTTGAATATAATGCAATGAGATTTTAACTCAAAAATTGAAGGAAGTTTTAACCTATTCATGCATCCATTGGGATACATGCTGTATATATACAAGGTGTAAATTAAGTGATTTCTTTAATTTCAGCGGGTGATTCCTGGTCATGTTTTATGAGAAAACGTTTATATCAACATGTATCCTAACTTGCTTCGGTTTCATTATTTAATTAATCAAAAGTCTTTTCGATGATTTCGATGAAACTTGGTGTGTCTAATAATCAGAGTTTCTGAAAAAGGTGGATGACGTTTATCATTGAGTAATGTAAACCGGACTTACGCCCTTACTTCTTCGAATTTTAATGTCGCGTTTTGCATGTAAGCGGAGACGAAGACCGGTTTACATTATTTAATGATAACACGTCATCCACCTTTTTAACAAACTCTAATTATTAGACACACCACGTTTCATCCAAATCATCGAAAAGACTTTTGTTAAAAAACTCTAATAATAATAATTTAATCAAAAATCGATTTTTTCTAATTAATTACTTTCAAAGTCTTCTCGATGATTTCGATTTCTGACTTCTGGGGTTCAGCCCTGCCTACCTAGATAGGAATTAATTTGTGTCGTGCTTTATTAAAAGAAAAATTATCAAGTAGGTACGTAGTGGAAATTGAAATTGAATTTTTATTTAAAAAAACATCAAATAACAAAATATCAACGTAGACATAGTGTTTTTGGAATTTTATATTCTTATTCATATTTGGTTTATGAACAACTTTTGTCAATAACATTTCGTAGAATTTTCTGCTACAGAGAATGTACTTTACTACACTTACAATTTCCTTTTTTTTATTTTTAGGACAGACTCGATTTTTTGTGATATAAAATATGAAAGAAATTAGTTTCTATCTAACCAGGGACGAACCTCACAATAAGAGATTTTAACAAAAAAATTCAAAGAATTTTTATCTATTCATGCATCCATTGGGGTGCACACTGTATATAACTTGCTTCGGTTTCTTCATTTAATTACTCAAAAGTCTTTGACGATTTTGATGATACTTAGTGTGTCTGTCAGCAATAACAAGAGGCTTCTTTCGACGTGATTAGATTTAAAATAATAATTCCAGTGGCGCCCTGATTGATTTTTATTGTGAAAATCATTGTTCGCCTGTTTTTTTTTTCAAGTTTGATACTTTTATCAGTTTAAAAATACAACTTTCTTGTCAAGTTCTTTTGTATCTCACTTAGTTTTCGAGAAAGAAATAGAAACTTATTCGTTGCAGCTTGAAATGAAAAGGAAAAGGATTCAAGCAGCTAGTTTAAGGAAAGTGTTTTTTAATTTGATTTATTTTTAATCTTATTCAAGAACTTCAAATATCAGTAAAAAAGAAGGCGACAGGCATTTGATACTTATTTTAATAAAAGATAAAATTCAATAATTGAATAAACAATGTATAAAGAAAAAGTATTTCATTTCGAAACCGATGGTAAATAAGTTGAAGTTGAATTTGAAGTAAATTCGAGTCCGAATGAACAGAGCGCCATCTGATGGGGGGGAGGGGGCGCAAATACGTCACATTTTGCTCCTTCGATGCGTATGTGTGTGTGTGTGAGAGAAAGAACTAATGAAAGAAGAAAGATAAAACTAAAAAGCCTATACTTGACGATTTTCAACGTCTCACTTTTTCCCAGTTAAGCTCGCCGCAGAACCTCGCTGAAAGAGCTTCGCTCTAATAATTAAATCAGATGCTCAAAATGAGCATAAAATTAATTACCGGTGGCACGCAAAAATTCCATTTCAGTGTCGCATCAATTGATCGATAACCAAAAGCGAATTCAGCATTGTCAAGACAAGCAAGACCAGATTAAAACCTCTTGAAAAACGATTGTATCAGGTGATTCTACGCAGTGTTGTCGATATGAAACTAAGCGTCGAAGTGTTGAATGGCGTCTACCTAGTAAAGGAAATGAAAAACGCATTTCCAGAAGTCAAAAAACAAAACAATAACACTGGCCATGACAGTCTGGGTTATTAAGTCACAGTGAGGGAGGGGGGGATTAAAAAAGGGTATAAAACGTTTACAAATCCTACTAATTCTAATGAAGGCCATTACTTCACTGTGTGCAATTCGCAATACGTAATTGAACTTCACCCACTCCCTTGACATCCATTGTTGCAAATGATCCAGAAATGGCCATGACAGCGATTACTGCACTCGTTGCTTCTCTATACGTATATAAATACGTATATACCCACCTTTATTTTCATAACAATGTTACATATTCGTTCCGAATCAATCGCCGTTCCTCTTGTGGTGTTACACACCTACCTGTCGCGTACACAATTGCTTATGTAACTGTGTCACCAACGAAGCGAAATATGGACAACGGCTCTCGACGATATTATTCGTGTCGACCTCTTCAAATGAACGAGCACCTACTACCCACTAACTCACTTGTCGCAATATCTGCTATTACGATTAAATGAAAGGTTTTATATGTGTAGAATCTCAGACAGGAGTTAATGGAAAGAACTACTTGTGGAATGTAATTGTAAAATCTAATTTGATAACCTTCAAACCACCGCAGATGATGAACAAAAGCTATCAATTAAAGTGATTACGTGGAAGCTATCACATTTATAATCGTCGCCATATGTGCTACCCACCCCTCCAGGAAAAGCATAAATTTAAATGTAAATGTAAAATTGTTTGTTTTCTTCGAGGGGTGAGTAAGACATATGGCCATGACTAACAAGGGGAGGGCACAACGTTTGGAACCCGGATTTTTTAAAACTTTCTACACTTATAGTAGTCCACTAGTACAACATAATGTGCAAATAGTAAGTGTACTATTCAACCGTTATCAAGAAATTGATATTTCATTGTCGTATATATACCGGTGCGTTGCAATCTTTAGGAAGAAACGGTGGCGGCCGAGGAGTTAGCGTTCAGGCTGGATCGCTGGACCGGTGGATTGAGCACCGCTGGTCTTTTTATATTTTTCTCAACACTCGTCACATTTCTTCCTATCTATTACAATTCAGGGTAATATAACGGGAAGAATACGTGTATTCTTAAGAACCTTTATTGAATTTCCAATGTTATTCGACTGTCTACTAATTTTCATCATTACACAAGGAATCGACCAAACGCATGAAGTTATCCTGAAAATGTATACCTGCCCGTAATTTGCTATAATTTGGTATCAGGTATTTATTGTTAGCAAATTACGGGCAGGTATATTTTCAGGATAACTTTATGCATTTGATCGATTCCTTGTGTAATGATGAAAATTAGTAGGCAGCCGAATAACATTGGAAATTCAATAAAGGTTCTTGCGAATACACATATTTTTCCCATTATATTACCCTTGAATTGTAATAAAAAGGAAAAATATGACGAGTGTTGAGAAAAATATAAAAAGACCAGCGGTGCTCGATCCCTCGATCCACCGATCCAGCCTGAACGCTAACTCCTCGGCCACCACCGTTTCTTCCTAAAGATTGCACCGCACCGGTATATATACGACAATGAAATTTGTCTTATCAATTCCGTGATAACGCTTGAATAGTACGCCTTACTATTTGCACATTATGTTGCCCTAGTGGACTACTAAAAGTGTACAAAGTTTGAAGAGAATCCGTGTTCCAAACGTTGTGGCCTCCCCTCGTAAGTGTTAAGGTACGTTTCAATTATTATAGCGATATATATATATATATATATGGTATACATTAAGTGATGACTTTAATTTCAGGAGGTGATTCCTTGTCAAATTTTATGAGAAAAAGTTCATATAAACATGTGTCCTAACTTGCTTAGTTTCGGAGAAAGAGGGTGTTTAATAAAAAGGCGTTTCTTTTTAATTATTCAAAAGTCTTTTCGACGATTTTGATGAAACTTGGCATGTCTGTCAGCAATAGCAAGGGGCTTCTTATGTATCTTATATGTTTATCAAGTAGATCTTGGAAATTAAAAACAAAGAAAATTGTAAGCTATAGTAAAGCGCATTATCTGTAGCAGATACCACAGAATATTATTAATAAAAATTGTTCATAAAACAAAAATCGAACGAATATAAAATTTCAAGGCACTATGTTTGCGTTAATATTTTTTGTTAATATAATTGATTTTTTTAATAAAACGATATTGAAAAAAGCGAATAAAAATCATCCCATTTTGCCGATATTTTGCACACTTACATAATTTATTATTCTGAAAAAGATTTATTAACGAAACTTTTCAATATCTTCAATATGGAAGGTTATTAATAAGGTTTAATAAAAGAGTGGATGACGTGTAAACTGCAATGACGACCTTAGTTCTCCGAATTTCAGTGTCGTCCCTTGCATGTAATTGGAGACAAAAACCGGTTTACACTGCTTAATGATAACACGTAATTCATTCTTTTATTAAACCTTAGTTATTAAAGTTGGGAAGTTTCCATTACGAGCAATTTTTTTAATAATATTTTGTTGTATCTACTGAAAAAATATGCTTTGTTAGCACTTTCAATTTCCACGACGTACTTGATTTTTTTTTAATAAAACATCGCACAAATTAGTTCCTGTCCAGGCAGGGCAGAACACCACAAGCCATAAATTTAATAAAGATTTCCTTATTCATGCGTCGATCCTAGAACACACTGAATATATTGTATATATATATATATATATATATATATATATATATATATACAGGATGCGTCACAAAAGATATGAAATATATTTAAAAAAGATTTATTCACAATATCGGTACAAAGGGTAATAATTTTCAAAGTACTCTCCATGAACATCTAAAATTTTTTCCATCGATGCGCGGTACGCCCCTCAAAGGCCTCGACGGAAACCTCTTTTAAGGTAGTTGTCACGGCCGCTTGGATACTCTCGATGCTATCAAAATGGCGTCTTTTGATGGTAGCCTTCACCTTCGAGAACAAAGGTTTGGCTTGATGGTAATCCAAAGCTGGGGTCATCGTCGTTAAACTTGTTCGCTCATTTTGTAACTTGCACTTGATGATAGAACGGAGTCCCTGTAGGCTTACTTGAGCAGTTCGTGAGTTTCGGCAGCTTTTTTATTTTGTTTGTTGAAAAATTGGATCGCCAAACGTTGTTTTCCTAAAGCCTAGCGTATTTTTGATTCGGGTTTTCTCTAGTCAGAACAGAAGAAACCTTAACAGAATTATTAAGGTTTCGATAAAAATTTTTTGATATAAAGTTTTTCTACGTATTTTCATAGTTTGCATGTGTGTTTACACATTAAATTAATTATTTATAATTTATATAAATAATTGTTTACATATCCTCTATATCAAGAAATCCTAGTGATTAGTTATTTTGTTGATAGTTCCCGAATAAAAAACAAATGTTTGTTTATACAGTTATCTAGTTATATTTTCACTGAAGAAGGTGTTCCGAAATCGTTTGCAAGCGTTCTGAAAATATAACTATCACTTCAACCACCAGTCTTGTTTAATTGACCTAATTGTGGTAGAGAACTATCATATAAGATAAATAAAAAGAAGTAAGGAGCCGCTAGTCACGCGGTTTTATTTCGTGAGAACTGCCATGGAAAACATTCTTAGCGTAAAAATAGCCACTGTACATAACCCACCACCAACGCCAACCGCTGTCCAAAAACGCGACAGGATCGGGCGCGTGATCTTCAATGGTTATTGCTTCAGTGTAACACCGCGGATGAACAGAGGAAAAGGAGAACGCGCAAGAGGGGCTGTGCCAAAAACCCAGTGTGCAATGAGCACATCAACCCAACTCCCAATATATGCAGAAAATATGTGGCATGAAAATACGCCATGTTGATCCCAAAATCGTGCATCATCATTTACTTTTCTATTTTTACTTAGTTTTGAATACTTAGACCTATAATAACAAGCAGATACTATCCAATTACGTTTTTTTTTATTACAGAAATAATGTTGTATTCATATAAATCTGAAGAGTACCCCGGGGTACACCATACGGGAGATGCGAGGTGCACTTTATGAAATTGTAAAAAATAGAGTGTTTGTTCCCGCTATTTTGACTAAAAATATATTTTTTATATAAAAACTATAAACTATTTTCAGGAATAGAGAAATAGTTATGCGACTGCAAAGAAGAAATAGCACCCGGATACTCCGCATAGTATCATAAGGGTTAAAGAAAGAAGCTCCTTGAGATTCCGGCATTTATTGGGATTCGTCAGTAAGGATGAAACTAATTAGTCTGCGGTTGCGGTCGACGATTAACAAAGCATAATTCCCCCTCAAGAATTATTGGCACATGCTTACTTAGTAAGGCGTTGCACGCTTACTTGGTAGTTGTGCAAGTAATGTAATTAGCTCGTTATATGGAAAGTCATCTAGGTTCTAGGTTAAATAATGTGACCTGAAAGTGGTGGAGATAATCCGAAAGATATTTAAATTCAATCCAAGATTACACAAACTTTTATACCTGATTATACGTAATATCGACTACAAAACAATTTCCTTAAATGCCGTCTATAATATTCACTTAACGACTCACTATTTTCCCCATCTGCGTTCGTACGAATCCCACTAATTGTTCGACATTGTGAACTTCGCGTGCGGCTTTGACCTAATACTGCTAGATAAGTAATTTTCTGGCGCTAACGCTCTAGCCATCCGCGGCCCGCCCGACCTCGAAATTGCGTTTTACCTGTTGTGGAACTCGTCGACGACGAAGGCGAAAAAATGCCGCGTTCGTCCGTTGGAATCGGAAAGAAAAGTAGCTAAGCGGCGGACGAAGCGCTTGGTTCCGTAATAGGAATTTCCTCGATAACGACGAGCGATAACTTACAAGGGACTAGAAAACGAATTGCGAACCGGCTTGAATATTAATGATCGGCTTCGATAATGGATGCGTGGACGAGTATCGTACCTAGAGGAACGTGCTTCCATACATAATTTGTGCGGTTTTCCACAAGCGGATTTGGGTCTACGTTCTTTAGTTTTGGTGTTAGGTACAGTTTTAATGGACGAAGCAATCGTAAGAGACGGGCTACCAAAACCGAATGAGGTGCAGTTATATGAAGTAAAATGGAATCAAACCTGCACATTTAAATTTATAAATGTTATATGGAATTTAACATGGACGTTTAGATCTTCTCGAGTTATGGTTATGTATAATTTTTATTGCTAGCTACGTTACCCACGTATTCTTTTTTCTCCATTTTTGCATCGAAATTTCCTCGCAATTTCGCAACGTCAGTTATGATGGTATATGTTATACAGTAGTGGACACACTGTATAAAATCGGATGGACTTCACTGTAGGTATAATTGATCAAAAATATTCGAATCTCGTTCTAATGTTTTGTAATACCGTCCTCTTTGGTCTGAAAAGAATTCCAAGCACATTTTTACTTAAAAATCAAGGCTGTCATGACAATTGAGAAATATGTTTTTAATAAAATACTTTTTTTTAGAAACTTTTATTAATTTTTTTTTTGACAAGTAACACAGAATGTTTGTTTCCAAAAATGAAAGTTTTTACCCAAATATTTTATTAAAAAAGAAAATAACTTTTGACAATTTATGCAGAATATTTGTTTTCAAAACTAAAATATATGTTTGTAAAAAGTATTTTATGTAAAAAAGAAAATATCATTATTTTTTAAACAACTTATACAGAACGCTTGTTTAAAAAAAAACAACAAGTTTCTAATAAAATATTTTATTCAAGAAAAAGGAAATAACTCAATTATTTTTCTTTTTGACAATTTATACAGAATACTTCTTAAAAGAAAATTAATGTAAGTTACTAATGAAGTATTTATAATACTTTTTTGTCGTTGTTGTTATCCTATTTCTTATCCTTTCTTTCGTTTCTATTAGTCTTTCTGATGTTCTTGGTATCCCGCGTTTGAAGTACTTTTTCTAACTTTCTCCGGAATTTCTTTATCTTTGTTCCAATTTCATAAAGCTCGGTCCATCCATTTGTATCTTATTTTCAGCGGTCTCCTACATCCCTCGCTTCTTGAAGATATTGATTTTTATAACGTCCTGACGTTGCCAACGTACATATATCCCAGTTCCTTCCAGTTTTCTCTTTGCATCTTAATTCCTGCAAGGCTAAAAATATTATTTCTAATTTTTTCATTTCCTATTATATCTCTTCCATTTTGCCTGTTGCTCACACGGTTCTAATACCCTATAGTCCGATTTTCATTCTAGGTTCTTTCGCACCCTTCTTCTTCTTTGAGTGTTTTCCAAAATACTTATCTTTCAATGCCTTTCTCGTCGCTGTCATTATCCTATTTCCTGTCATTTCGTCTGTTTCTATCAGTTTTTTTTTTTTATCTTAATTTCCTGTGTCTGGACTATATCTTCGTTCCTATTTCATATAGCTCGGATCATTTTCTTCTTCTTCTTCTTCTTCTTCTTCTTCTTCTTCTTTGATTTTTCCGAAATACCCACCTTTCAAGGTCTTTCTCGTCGCTGTCGTTATTCTATTTCCTGTAATTTCGTCTGTTTCTATCAGTTTTTTTATGTTTTTGGTCACCTATGTTTAGAGTACTTTTTCCAACTTTCTCCAGAATTTCTTTATCTTCGTTTCAATTTCATAAAGCTTGGTCCACTTAAAATTCTTTTTGTATCCTATTTTCACTAATGTTGATGAACTCTTCGTTCTTCTTCAGTCCTGTCGTTGTTAATGTACATATATCCTAGCTCCTTCCAGTTTTATCTTTCCATTTTAATTCCTGCAGAGCTGAAAAAATCATTTATATTTTTCCAGTTCTTGCGCTATTTTCTCCATTTTATCTGCTGGTAGCACGGTTATAATACCCCATGTTCAATTTTCATTATAGGTCCTTTCATCCTCTTCTTCTTCTTCTTTTTCTTTGAGTGTTTTCCGAAATACCCATCTTTCAAGGCATTTCTCTTCGCTGTAGTTATTCCATTTCCTGTAATTTCGTCTGTTTCTATCAGTTTTTTGATGTTCTTCGTCACCTATGCTTGGAGTACTTTTTCCAACTTTTACAGAATGTCTTCATCTTCGTTTCAATTTCATAAAGCTGGGCCCATCTAAAATTCTTTTTGTATCTTATTTTTACGTGTTTTCCACCAGCGATCTTCTGCATTGCTTGTTTCTTGAAAATGTTGACGAACTCTCCGTTCTTCTTCAGTCCTGTTGTTAAACATATATCCTACTTCCTTCCAGATTCTCGTTTTCCATGACAGCTTTTTTTGTCATCTATGCTGTACCAAACTTTATTCTGGGTTGTTTTTTCCTCTTCTTCTTCTTTGAGTTTTTTTCTTCCGAAACACGTATGTATCTCTTGAGGTCTTCGGAGTTTGACGATTGCAAACGGTTTTATTCCTTTTGGTCGGTGCAATATAGTTTCTAGTGTGATTAGGTCTATTTGCTCCATTTTAGACAATTGATTGTCACTTTGCCCCCTCCCTTTTTTTGTTTAGCTTGTTTTTCCATTTTCTTCTTTTTGCTGTTTTTCCATTTCCTTTTCTAAATATGTAATTTACTTTTTCTTTAGGTCTCCGTCTTCATTGTTAACCTGGATTATTAGATTTTGGTATGTGTGTCGAGCTTGCTTTATTTCTTGAAATTTCTTAACTGGATATCTCATCATCTCTAATCGCGTGTCTATTTAATGACCATTATGGTAATTTTTGATCTTCGTCCATTTAATTTACCGATTCCTACTAATTTGTGGTTATCTGTCTGATGTTTGCTGTTTGATTATGCCAGTCTCCTACACCTACCCTTACAACAATTAACCACCCATCCAGCTACTATTTCAGACATGTCGCTGCCATCTCCTTTTTGCTTATCTTCCTTCCCCAATTTTGGACTTATAATTTTTCTAGAAGAAAATCTTCTCCTAGGGATCGTACACGTCCTTCCTTCGATCTCCCGTACTGTTTGTTTGATTTATATGTTCTGGCACTTGCAGCTTGCGCATTTGGATGACCAATTTCTGCTTTAAGCAACAGGCGATCCGCACTTGTTAACATCAACTCGTTGATTCGATATATTTTACAGATAGCCAACGTAAATCTCGAGCTCCTTTTCCAGAAAAGAAAAATAAGTACCTAAACCACTGTTTGCGTGATGAGCAAGTCGAATCGATGAGTATTTTTGCCCGGGATTTGTGATAACTTTTTCTGGGTTTATATAAATTGTTCTTACCTTTAGCACAACAACAAGGTTGTTGTCATCCTGGGTAGTGGATTACACCAAAATATCTCATTCACCAAGAAAGATTATTTAACTATTGCAGTATGTGTTTAGGTTATACTTTTCTTAACGTTCGCATTTATCAAGAACAATTGTATATGAAAAAGATTTTCTAAAAATGAAAATCACCTCCTAAAGGGCGCGCATGGATTTTCTAAATATTTCTTTGTTTTGGTTACAGGAGCAGGAGAGTCTGGGAAAAGTACGATAGTCAAACAAATGAAGTAAGTACGGATTTTTGGATGATTTATTACTATTAACTGAGTTCTTTGCAACTATTGGACTGTAAGATTACCTCGCCTTAACGCTTACAATTTTAGTTTTTCATCAAATATTTTATCTCGAAAGCCACGCGGAATAGCTAGGATTGGAAACGTAAATAATTGCAGATACGTATTTCGGCAACTAAGTTACTATCTTCAATGGAACCAGTGAGAATGGCAACTTAGTTGCCGTAATACGTATCCGGAATTATATCCGAAAGGTGTGGTAAGATAATTTTTATTGAAGGGAATACTTCTTAAGGGACCCAAAATACCCAAACAACGAATAGTTTTTCTGAATGTCACACTTTATTAGCGTGAACTAACCACTAATACGATTATTTTGAAGACCCCCGAGAGTCCTTATATCCTCGATAGTCTTAAAATTTTCAGCAATATTGCACTTATATTACTTCTTCATAATCTCAAAGACATTCAAAGATAACTCCCACTTTTCCTCTTTCTAGTTCCTAATTCAAATTCTTGATGGCAGCTTAGTGATCAAAAATGCGCCAGTCGATAATACGACGCCAAAAATATTAAATCATATTTCCTGCACTTTTCCCCAAAGTTTACAAATCAATTTTTTATTTCTCAAGTGCTTGTTCATTCCCGCTCAATTTCTCAGTTAACGCCAATATAAATCTCTCAAAGAAGTTCGAAAATGACAACGACAACCTGTGCATGTTTAGCATCGGAGGCGGCGGACAAAAAAAGGAGAGAAACACACAAAGCTTCCCAACGGCCGACGCCACAAACGCCAAACGACGTCGTTTATTGATCGTCCGCCGAACCATCCGGTCGCAGATCCTCAGCGCAAGCTCGAAAATATTCTTCTCCGAGCTAATATTAGACCTACGTTCGTACCTCCGTTACGCCCCATTCGGAATTTTAACGCTCGTTATTCACGAATTCGTTCGATGAAATTGGAATTATGGGAAAAATGATCCCAGAAAGGGTTTGTTCTATATTTATATTCGCATTCGTATTTCGTCCTGGTCGGTGGAGATTTAAATTTCACGCTTCAATATCGGTTGGTTATTATTGGTTAATTGCCGAGACACAAATATTATGGGCTAGATTTACTCAATAAATTGGAATTGATTGGGTAATATTTCCGGGAAGTTTAAATTTAGCTTTTGGGATTATTCCAATTGGTCATATAGTCCTTAGCGATTCAAATTTGACAGTTCAATAGCCATGAATAGTATTGGCTAATTATTGTAGGAAGACTGTTATTGGTTAAACCCTTTTAAAAGCTCGAATTTGATTGGATAATTATTGCGGGAGTTATAACATTAATGTTTTATATTATTTCCTTTGGTCATACAGATCTTATTGGTGACAATTTAAATTCCCCGCTTCCGTATCAACGAATATCATTGGCTATTTATTGTATGATGCCACGGTATTGGTCAGCTCTTTGTAGGCGTTTGAATTTTATTGGATACTTATTGCGGAAAATTGAAATCTCATCTCTTATATCATTCCCATTCGTCGTACAGTTCAAATTTAATTGAGACTCGAATTTAATTCTTCAAATCCATTCTTTGTGTGAAGTAATAACAATCTGCTGAAAACCATCCCTAAAATACATATTTTCTTGAAAGACTGAAAAATTGAGTGATTTTATCAAGCGCGCCTTTGAAAGAAATCCGTAATTTCCTGATACCTGTTCAGAAAAAGAATTCATTACCTCCTCAAAGCCATTTCCATTGGTAGTACAGATCTTATTGGTGAAAATTTAAATTCCTTACTTCCGTAGCGAATATCATTGGCTAATTATCGTAGGATGAATCTTATTGGTCAGATCTTTTTCAAGCTCGAATTTTATTGGCAAATTATTGCGGAAAATTCAAATTTAATCTATTGCATCATTCTTATTGGTCGTACAGATTTCATGGGTAAAAATTTTTCATTTTCCACTTTCGCATCAGTTGTTATTATTGGGTAATTATTGTAGGATGAATCTTATTGGTCATATTTTAAAAATCGGATTTAATTGGGACTCAAATTTAATTCTTCAAATCCATACTTTGCTTGAAGTAAATACTAATTTGCTAAAAGCCATCCCTGAAAAAGATTTATTTTCTTGGAACTTGACTGAAAAAATCGATTTTCTTGATACTTGACTGAAAAATTCCTATTTTCTTGAAACTTGACTAAAAGAATTCGATTTTCTTGAAACATGACTGAAAACATTATATTTTCTTAAAACTTGACTGAAAAAATTGTGTAACCTTTTAAGCACGCCTTAGAAAAAATTCTTCAAGCCTCTTCTGAAAGAGAATTTATGACCTCTTTAAAGCTGACTAGGAGTAAAGTCCATGATTTCCTCAATTTCGTTCCTGTAAAAAATCTATCGGTTTAACAAATCCGTCTCTGGAAAAATTCAGTTTTCTCTAACACACACCGAGCTCTGAAAAAATTGAGTGATGTTTGCAAACTCACATCTGAAGAAAATTCGTAGTTTCCTTAACCCCGCCTTTGAAGAAAAAGAAAGAAACCCTGAAAGTCGGGCGACTAGGAGAAATGACGATTTCCCCACGCTCTTTAGTAATGTAAAAATTTATTTATCGATACATTGTTAATTTTAGTTTCGGCTTGAAGCAAACTTCGCAAATCGACCAGTTTAGAATTTTCTTAATTTTTCCCGTTTCGTATAGGGAAATCGCTTAATTTTTCGCCACTTTCAATAAAAATAAGGCGATAAACTCGATGCTTCCCCGTACAGCTTCATCGTCATGTCGCTTGCAACGTCCAATCAATAACTTATCAATCCCGATACACGCCCAAACGTCACGATACGACGGAACCTGTTTGAATAGGCTATCATCATCATCACCGCTCGTCTATCTGTGCTGTTTACCATTTATCGCTCCCATCAATCCGATCGTTGTTTCAAAGAACAGACCGTTACACGGTCGAAAGGTCCATCGAGCGATGGATAGAACGTCGCGTCGCGACGAGCAGTTAGCAGACTCCTCGTCGCGCCGTCGATAAAAGAATCCGCTCTACGCATTGACGTCAAAGCTGACGCGAATTCTATTACCAGTACCTATAAAAATTAATCTAGATACCAGTCCGAAGGAGAAAAAGAAGGGAAAAACACACACAACGGAGAGTACGGCGAGCTTCTGTGCGCTTTTCCGTCGTCTCCGATTCGTCTTCTATTTTTAACGGAAAATCGCGGACGATCGAGAGTTCTGCCGTCAACGAAGACGTACTGTGTTGTGCTAGTTTGATTTAATTGGAACGTATCTTCCAAGATTTCGTTTGTCGTATCCGTTTTTAATAAGTTATTCGCTGTGTTAGATTTTTCGTTTATCACTTTTTTCGATTACTTCGAAATGAAACCGGTTCTTGCCCTGAAGATGACAACTCGAATTTAGTAGTTGAGTTCAGAATCTACATTCTCGATGGAAATGTTTCCCATTTTCTACGTAGTACTTGGCGTAATTGTGTCACGTAGATTAAGCTCAATTCGAAACGATTGGCTTAATTATATCTGGGGTTTTGTAGGACTCGAATATTGCTCCATCGCTCTTTATTTATTTCAATTCATTAGAAGTAACGTTTGTGGAAATTTCTGAAAAAGATTTTTCATTAGAAATCAATATTTTCGGAAGAAAACTATACTGAGTTTACGTGAAGAATGCACGTAGGTGACGTTCTGAATCGTGGCACAAAGTGCGTCGCTATTAGTCAATCAGTTTCGATAATTTTATAGCCATATCTATTCTAACACTGTATTCTTAACGTAAACAAAATATAGTTGATGGCAGGTTAAACGACACGTCGTTATTAACCAATTAGATTCAAGGATTTTATAACTCTATCTACTCCAACACTGCATTCTTAACGTGGGCGAAGTATACAAAACGCGGTGGTTTGGAATGAAATCAATTCGGAACTATGTGTCTGGAGTTCCACAAGGTTTGGATATGGGCCCGTCGTTCTTTGATATTTTCGTAACTCATAGCCAATTAAATTTGTCGGAAGATTTGAGGAGGTTGGAAAACTTGAAGTTCAGAATGAACACAATGTGAAGCGATTTGCGTTCTGGAGTTCCGCAGATATCAAATACTGACCCAACACTTTTTGTCACTTTCGTACCTAATTTATAGGTTAGGTCAAATCAGTCGAGATATTTGAAGAATTGGAAAATTCACGGTTTAGTATAAATTCAACCTAAAAAAAGTGCTTCAATCGAATCTGGGGTTACACAGAATTGAAATATTGGCCCCACCACTTTTTTTGTGTTATCTCGTTTCAATTCGTCAAAAGTCAAACGTGTCGAAAATTTGAAAAATTTGGAAAAACTTGGTTTAGTTAGTTTAGAACGAACTTAATTCTAAGCTATTGGCATAGCTGTGTCTGCAGTTCCGCTAGAGTGAAACCTTAATCCATTGTGTTGGGTTACCTGCACTTCAACTCCATTCCAAGTCAGGTTATAAGAAGATTTGAAAAGGCAAGAAAAGAAGATTGTTTCATTACAGGTCAAAAGAAGAGACAAAAAGAGAGAACGGAAGAAAAACTAAGGAAACCTGTTGTTTGGAAGTCAATCAGGAGCGATGTAGTTGGAGATCCGCAGTGCTTGAATATCGGTCCATCATTGTTTGTTATTCTCGTAACTGATTGCGAGTGATTTTCTTTTTAATTTTAAACTACCAGGAAACGAAAGTTTGCAACGAACTTAATTAGAAATGATTATCCCAGTTGTATATGGGATTCCCCACGGTTGCAATATTAGCCCATCCCGTTCTGTTATTTTCACGGTTGCTCATTACTAGTCCAATTTGTTGAAAATGTCGGCAAAGTGAGTAGTAGTCAGTCTGTGGATTAGACCGATTTCAAACAAAACAATTTGGGTTAGAATATTGGTCTAACGTTTTGCCTTAATTCTACTTTAGTTCAGAAATGGAATTCTATCGAAAGACTTGCAAAAGTGTGAACGTTTAACGTTGCGAATAAAGTCAGCCTCCACTGATTTGCGTACTTTGATCTGGAGTTCAGTAGAGGAGCAAATATTGACCTGCTTCTTCTTGTTTCCATAATTCCATGAACTCGTCACAAGTCAAATTTTTCGAAAGATCTGATTTTCGTAACATCAGAAGGAAAGGAAGAAGAACTTGCTTTTCTTAGAACGAAGTTACTCTGAAACAATTATTTGGACTTCCGCAATGTTCTAATAATGGTCCGTGACTTTTTATTATTTTTGTTTTAACCAATAACAAATCAAATTTATTGAAAGATTTGAAAATTGGAATAATTCTAAAAAGCAAAATCAATAAAACCGTAGTTTGGAATGAGCTTGGATTTGGAACTATGGCGGTTATGTCTGGATTTCCGGACGGGTGGTATGTTGGCTCGTTCCTTTAATAATCACACCGTCACAATTACAATTCTAGTTATGAAAATCTGTAGAACCGATTGGCGTAGTTGTATTTGGATCTCTGTAGGGTTTGCGTGTTGACCCGCCGTCTTTTATTTTCCTAACCTGCGACAAATCAAACATGTCGGAAAATTTTAAAAAAATTTATAAAATCTGTAAGTTCAAACGAATTCTAACTGATGCGATTGCCCTAGGTGAGTTTGGAGTTCCACAGAATTCGAATATTGGCCCTTTGTTGTTTATTTCCGTAACTCATCCCCAATTTTTTACTTGTCAGAATTAAAAATGCCAGAAAGCAGGAAAAGCTGTAGTTAGGAATGAACTTCATTCGAAACGATGGTCTTCCTCTTTTCGTCGTTTTCATAATTCACTGCAATTCAAACTTAAATTCAATTTCTTTGAACATTTCGAGTAAATTCAACGCGATATGATTGGCCTACTAGTTGCATCTGTAACTTTCCACATGTAAAATTGGAGAATTGGAAAACTTGTAATTTGCAATTAATTCAGTGTGAAACGGTGCCTAGGATTCCTCAGGGTTCGAATACTACCCCTTTTCTTTCTGTTACTTCATAATTCATAATTGATCATTGCTCAAATTTTTCTAAATTAAAAGTAGGAAAATTAATAATTTAGAATTAACCTGGTTCTTAGGCATTCAGAATACCGCAGGATTTAAACATTAATCCATCGCGCTCTACTTTTTTTCTTACAAATCAGTACAAGTCAAATTTTGTCAAGAATCTGCGAATGTAGGAATGAAATCTAGTGAGAACAATTCGTGTTGTTCTATCCGGCGTTCCGCAGGAATCGAGTACGGGGCCGGTTCTTTTTGTTACTTCGTAATTCATAGTTGACGATCGCCTAAATTTTCTAAATGAAAAGAAAATTCGTAGTTTAAAATTAAATTAATTCGGGGAATTTGGAGTTCTGCAGGATTCAAGCGTTAGTCAATCGCTCTCTACTTTTGTTTATAAATTAATATAGATCAATTCTTTCAGAATTTTTGTTTCTTTTGTTTGTGGTTTTTTTTTTTTTTTTGAGAAAGTTGTGAAAATAGAAATATTTCTGGTTTAGAACGAAATCAATCGGAAACAATTTGTGTCGTTCCATCTGCGGTTCCTCAGGGTTCGAACACTGGTTTTGTTATTTTTGTAACTTATATAAAAATTCCAATTTTTTGAATGATTTGGAAAGGTAGGAAATGAGGGTAGTTGTATCTAGAGTTCTCCAAGTTCCGAGCATTCCAGTTCATTCCAGTGTAGAAAACAATATATAAGATTTTGCGACGGAATCAATGCGAGAAGATCTTCGGCTTCCTGACCAAACGTAACCCGGAAAACAACACGCGGAATTTCTAAAATTACTACCAGAAATAACATCGAGCAACAATAGTTGGGGGCTCACTAAGTATAGTTTTAGCGATGCCGGATTCATTCTCGTACATAAATACGCGAAAACCGACGTCGCTTACGAGCCGTATAACCGATGATGATATGGCAGTGTTATTGTTGTTTTAAAATACGCACGAATCCGATGGCGATCGTGTGCCGTTAGCAGTTAGATCCGTGCCTGGACCGACTTCTGCGTTCACCGGGTAATAAGCACGTTTTCGAGGTTGTTTGCGTTCGCGGAACGGCGCTAACGAGATCGCGCTCGAACTGTATTCCTAGTCTTTTTATTCCGTTTCCACCACATTTGAAAAGGCTCACGATTCTCATGACTCATCGCGCGACGTCGTCCTCGCTGCATTCGCGACCATTTTTGTTAGCGCAACGATCGGTTATAATGACCTGCGTAATGTGCATATTATTATGCGCAAAGGCGGTCGGTTCTTTTACGACGAGTTGGACGTGTCCCCGGTATGTTACGTATTTGCGAGTGATAGGTTGAGGAGGGAATATGTAATATAACTCAAAAAAGAAAAAAATTAAATGTAGAAGAGAAGCGTAAGATGGGATCTTCTCGATTCAGATTCATATTTATCGAATTTACAGAGAGTAATATTAAATTAAAAGAACTAGCACGAAATTAATGTCACATATTAACACCAACATTTCAAGCCCAATGAAGAACTGTAGTGCCAGTTGTATTAAAAGTTTTCACAGTATTGCCTTGTGCCATGTACCTTGTCAGAAATGTGTGTCTAACCATCTAATCCAGGCTAACAAGAAAACACCGGCAACTGAGAAACTCTGATTTCGATGAAACTCTTCAGACTGAAAGAGTGCCTTGCTATAAGAACAACGCAATTTTTAGCAGCCGAATGCACCGATTTGAACTTTTGGAAATATGTTTCTTTCTTAGAATGTAATTTGTATTTTATTTAGTTTTGTGCGATAACATGGGCCGAATGAAGCATTGCTCACCTGAAAAGCGTGAATTAATTCGAAAATTAATAAAATCAGGAAAAACATATAAATTCATTAAGGAAATACTAAAATGCTCAGCAAAAATGATTTCTAATGCAATAAAATAACAAAACCTGAACGAAGAGGAAGAAAGAGAAAGACGTCTAGCAAAGATGATGGTGTTGATCCAATCTTCTGGATACAGGAGGCAATGGACCAATTTGTCTATCTAAATATCCTTCAAACAGTCATGCTGCCCTATGCTGAGGAAGAGATGCCCCTTCGCATGCAAGTCGTAGGGTTAAAGACTGGTTGAGAGGAACTTTACTGGACCTACCCTATCTTTTGGGTTTAATAAAGGTCTTCTTAAAGGGGAGATAAAGAAATGGACACCATCCATCACAACAAAACACTGGAATGATACCAGTGGGCTGGAACATTCCAAAAGTTTCTGAGCTACGACACTAGGAGGGCGGACCTCGCCCTAAAACTGGACAGGAGAAGCTTAAAGACACTGACGGGGGCACTCACAGGCCACTATACCTGCAACAAGCACCTACACAAAATGGACTTATCCAACACGGACCCTTGCAGATTCTGCGGTGAAGAAGAGGAGTCAATGGAACACTTGATCACTAACTGTGGGGCACTAGGCCACAGGAGATACAGAATACTACATGCACACACGCTGAGTGAGGAGGACCTATTAACACTCCCTTTGAAGTAGCTGATCTTGTTCTTAGACGTATTAAATAAATAAAAAACAAGGGGAAGCACAATAGATCAACGTGGTCGCAGTGCAAAGGGCCACTTTGGGCCAGACCCCACTCCATTACATTACATTACATTACAAAGACTGGTTACGGAAGGCTTCTGTTCACGCTCTGGTGTGGCCTGCTCAATCACCAGACCTTAACCCTATAGAAAATCCGTGGATAGACATAAAACAGGCCGTTTTTGCAGCAGCGCCCACATCGAGGCAAGAATTATGGGAAGTAATTGAAAGAACATGGCGCTCCATTCCAGATATGCGATGTCAAGCATTGGTTGATTGTATGCCACGAAGATGCGAAGCAGTCATCGCAAATAAAGGTTATACGACAAAATATAAGAAAGTCTATAATGTTATTACATATATATATTATTTAATATTATTATATAATATTTCTCAACATTTTATATTTTCTTTATAATACTGCTATTTTTTCGCACACCTGCGATATATGTTTTGTATTATAATTTCTAAAGTTATTAGTATTTTGCTTTGCAACGAAGATGCAGATTATATTTTACATTATAAATTAAGTATAACTACATATATAGAGTTTATAATGTGTTGTGGTTTCCCTTGGGACTTTTTAAACGCGCTGCTATTTTTTCGCATACAGCTGTACACAGATAAGTGTCGTCCTAAATATGAAATGCTTTGAATTACTAATTATTTCGATAACGTTTGAAAGAAATACGAAATATATTCAGATAGATATGGATTAAGTACCTAAGTCCGTAATGTAGATAAATATCAGTAAACAAAAGATACACGCATTGTATCACGTATACCGGTGTAGGAATGCATATATAAGGTCGCCGTTGAACGATTTATCAGTAGCATTCTTTAGCGCAGTGTAAATTTATATGTAGTTTGGCACAATGGCAGCGATTAGTATAGCTAATGTGTTAAGCTGGTTGCTAGGAACCTTTCAAGTAAGTCCTTTGAGGTCTCAACAACATGAGGTGCATGATGCGTTGAAGGATATTATTGTAAGTGCTCAACAAGAAAACATGTTATCTTTTGAATATGTAACAGGATTGTAGTTTGAACGTTTAGAAGAACCACATGAAGCGCAATTTGTGGAAGTTGTAGTAGCAGATGAAGAAGACAATTATGAAAATATTGCCTGTGTTCCTGAAGAAGGAGGCCGTGATATTAACGTGGATTACAAAATTAAAGCTGTAGAATACTGGAAAAGTGGTAAAACCAAACGACGTTATGTCGAAAGTGGGAAATAGAATTTGAAAAAAGTTAAATCGCAACCCCAGTTATATAGATGGGAAGAAAGTATTATTACAGAATACGTTCATACAAAATTTTAAAATACCATTGACGATGGAAAAATAATTCATGAGATGGACCTTCGAAGCTTTAGAATCTAAACAAGAAATTGGACACGACACGTTTAAAGCAGGACATTGGCGGATATAGTATTTTAAGAAAGTACATAATATTGTTTCACGCAAAATAACCAAATTTATTACTCGATCGACAAGTGCTGATATGGAGGACTTACGGTTGGTAAACAATAATTGTATTAGGGAAGTCAAACCCCATTTCACTAGTATCGGCAGAAGCAACGTGTTCAATGCTGATGGGAGTGGATATAATTTAGAAATGCACTCCGGCCGTAGTTTGGCAGTAAAGGATCAGAAAGCAGTTGCAAGTGTTGTGCAATCTTTGCACTCTACAACACATGTTTATACAATTTTACCAGCCATTTCGGCAGATGGACGCTTACTTTCGCCATTATTTTTGGTATTAAAGGAATCTACGAATACGTTTGGATCTCGAAATGCGCATTCCATAAATGTGTATATTTCTTCTCTCATGTCTAGAAAGTTCACTTTAAATCATTTCAAAACCTGGCTAACAGATGTCTTCTTTCCAAATATCGGACCAAAAGGTGTTCTCTTGATTGATTCTTGGAGTGAGCATTGTGTTGGCGAACTTCAGAAATTAGTGCCAACAGATCAAACTGTAAAAATTTGAAATATCCCTAAAAATAACAGCAATGGTAGAACCTCTACATGTGTTTGGTTTTAGATTATGAAAAAATTTAATCAGATCCTTTTCTGATACAGTCATTTTTATGAACGACGACATCGATTTGCATCAGAGAAATAGTATTATTAAGCTGCAATCGTTGACCCACAATCAGTTCTCATCACCAAGATTTTTCGATGTCTCGTGGTATATGAGTGGATACGTGGATAAAAGACCGGTATCCTTTAAAAATTTCTGTTTTGTGTAGGGTTTGTTAAAAAACCTGCTATTTATTATTGTTACGAACATTTTAGTTAATGTTGTTCTATTTAGGATCATGTCACACTGTACGAAAAATATGCTATAAATGAATAAAAATATGATACAATGCGTGTATTTCTTGTACTTAAGTCTTTAATCCATATGTATCTGCATATATTTCGTATTTCTTTCAAACGTTATCGAAATAATTATTAATTCAAAGTATTTTATATTTAGAACGACACTTATCTATGTACAATAATCAATGACAACAAAAGCTGCAGTATCGTTTTTTAATATATTTACTATTAGCTGTCCAAATTTGTGATTCAGCACCGTTTTCTACGTAAAACCGACTTTATTTGTGATAAATAAACAAAAAAACACTATTAAAAAAGGGGTTACGAGTCGCCCGGTCGACCATGATTTAATTTTTTCGGAAATAAATAGCGCCATCTTTAAGTCTATGTAATATACTTCAAATTATATTCTAAAAAAGAAATATATCTGCGATAGTTTCCGAGATCTTTACAAAAATTTAAAAAAGATTGGAGAGGACTATAGGAATATAGGTCAAACTTGAAAAAATACAACTTATGCCAAAACTGTCAAATTCACGTTACACGACAAACTGTTTCTATTGGTTAGCATGTCAACTTTATTACTCAATTTTTAGCTGGATTGCGAACAGGTTTGGTTAACATTTATCGGCTATCGTTTATGTTTTTACCTCACATTTTCATTGCCAAACTTTTGACAACTTTGCTAAATTTGACAGATGATTTACCAATTTTTTTTTTTTCTTGTTTCATCTTGTACTGTGTTTTATTGTCTCTTTTGAACTCTTTCATAGTTCTCCCTTCCTGTTTTGTTAATTTTCTCGTCTATGTTCATGTTTCATCCTTACGGTTTCGTCTTTTTCGCGTTTGTCTTCGTTTATTGTCTTCTTTATCCTCTCGACCTATATTCCTATATGAGCTTTCTTCTCAACGGCCATTCCATGTGCGTTTCCTTTGTCATTGTCTTTGTCTTGTATAATTTCTTCCGCATCTTCGTCTACTTTACTATCTCATATATCTTCGCCTTCTTTGTCTCTGTTCCTTTTTATTCTTCGGATTTCTTTTGCTTTCGTCACCCTCGTTTGCTTTTACTTATTCTTTATGTTATTCCACTGCCCTTATCTCCCGTATTGCTTCGTTTTCTGAATTTACTGCTTGGCTGTCGTACGCTTTAACATCTCAAACTCCCTTTTGTTTGCTTTCCTTTTTGTCATTATTTTCTTTATACCTCTTTCTTTATCAACAGTTATCTCCTTTTTGTCGACTTCGTTCCTTTTTACCTTCTGTCTTCTCAACGACCAATGCATGAGAGTTATCTTTGTCATTGTCTTCCTTAGTTTGTTTGATGACTTGTTCTCCACCGTCGTCTACTTTACTCTTTCCTGTCTCGTATTTCTTCGTCTTAGTTCTCTCTGTTCCTTTTCACTCTTCGGGTTTTCTTTCTTGCTTTCGCCACCTGCTTTTCTTTATACTTATTTCCTCTTTTTCTTCGTTTTTGTGTTTGTCTTATTTTTCGTCTTCTACGTTTACTTCTACGTACCGTTCTTTGCGGTCACCTGCTCTAACCTGTCAAATTCCCTTTTATCTGCTTTTTCATTTTGTCAATATTTTCTTAGTGCCTGGTTTTCATCAATAGCCGTCTGCTCCTTTTCCGACTTCATTCTTTTCGTACTTTTTTTCGTTTTTCTTTTTCTGTTTTTACTAGTCTTCTGCATTTTCCTGATTTTTCTTCGCTTGTTTCCTTTGTTTTATCTTCTGAACGACCATTCCGTTTGAGTTTTCTTCATGACTATCTTCTTTAATTTTGTTTCTATAATTTATTTTGTATCGTCGTCTATTTGACTCTTTTGTATTTCATATTTCTTCGTCTTTGTTCTCTCTGTATCTTCTTATTCTTCGGGTTCTTTCTTCCTTTCGCCACCTTCGCCAGTTTCGTTTTACAACGTAGATATTTCTTATTCCACTCTCACCTCTGACCTCTCTTTCTTCGTTTTCTTGTTTGTCCTAGTTTTCTTCTTCGCTTTCTACGTTTATTTCTATCTACCGTTCTTGGCAGTCATCTGATTTAACCTCCCACACCTCGTTTAGTCTGCTATGTTTTTTTTGTCATGACTTTCTTTCAACTTGGTTTCCATCAATAGTTGTCTGCTCTTTTTCCGAGTTCGTTCTTTTTGTACCTTCAATTTTTTCCGTTTTTATTTTTCCTTGCCATTCATTTACTGTTTTATCTTTTCATTTCCTTCAAATTGTACTTGACAAATCATCAAAGTTGATGTGGTGGCACCCAAAACTTGAAAATGCTCAATTAGTGTAAATCAACGTGTCAAACATGATCTCAATACACGCAAAAGCTTTCTGCGGCTAATCTCAGGCGTGTCAAACGCTTTAACTAATTATTTCTCTCCGACACTCCTATGATCCCAGTACCAACAAACGAATAATGTCACCTGAAATGATTCAGCCTCCCCCATCGCCCCTGTTATCTTGACATATCCTCGTACATCCGCGTATTTACGAGCATTATATTTTCCACATTAGTCGCGGGTCTGGACGATTAATCGCCGTTACCATTAACGGGACGTTCCATTTAAAAAAATCGATGGGTTTACGGGGACGATGGGTCGATTGTCGTCGTTCCCGTTGTTATCGCGACAAAAGCCATTAATCCGTCCGCTCCGGTTTGATTGAGTCATGCCAAAACGTTCGCTTAGTTTAATAGAAAATTATTTTCGGTATTTCGACGTGGGCGGAGGAGATATCGAATTTATTGATTTCATTTTTGCGCGACCCCACTAGGAAACAAAAAATTATATCTAATAACATCCTATGATAAATATGTTCGAGAAACAAAACATTAATTCATTCGAAGAAGAATCTAGACAAGTCTCTACAAGACGACTTTTTATTAATGAGATTGTGTGGGCAAAGTAGCTGTGCAATCGTTTACTAGCCCAGCATAAATTGCATATGGAAATAATTATTACGGACGGAATTATGCTTTATTAATGGCGGACCACAACAGCAGACTAAAGTTTTGTCCTTCAGAGGACTCGTAAGTGTGGTACCAATCCGCGATTAATAAAGCACTCTCTAGCCTAGCAGATGTGCGATGGAGTTGACCAGAGAATGTGGTTTTGCGATAATTATTGGCATACATTTGTCCAGTGTAATTAGGTTTATATCGGGACACAATTACAGTGAATGCATTTCAATTTTTCTATTTTTTTTTAAATACTTGTACTAAAAAGTAAAAAGTTTACCCTTTAAAAGTTTATTGTTAATGATTTTTTGTTGTTTTAAGAATACTCGTGAAAATGACGTTACTTCTAGTGTACTAAAAGTACTATAGTATATTGCTTTTACACCTATAGTTATTCAGTATTGCTGAAACATTTTCCGATTCAATTAATACTGAATCAGAGAATGTTGTTGTTGTTGCTGAAGATATTGATGCGTTAGTTTTATTAACACCTTTAACACCTCCTCATAAAGAAATATATTTTCTCAAACCAGCAAAAGGCACCATGTCTATAAAAATGTATTCTAATAAAAGCCTTGAAGAAACATTACCAATGTGTAAGAAGCATATTTTTATAAGCATTCACTGGATGTGATACAACGTTTTACAAAATGGGTAGAAATAAATTTGCAAAATTATTAAAAAATCATACAGATTTACAAGATGCTGCTATTATCTTTACAAATGGAAGTGCTAATATCACTGATATTTTGCGATTGGGTATTTTATGTATGTTAGCATTATATGGTGCGACTATAAATGAAGAAAATCCAACAAACTATTGATACCAATCGTTTATCAAAGCTACCAGTAAAAATATTTGTGTCAACTTGGCTTTATTGATACCCACACTCCATGCCAGCTTAGAGCCCATAAAAGAGTGTATTTACAAGTACAGTTAGAGATGGGACAAGTTGCCAGAAGAATGGAGGTAGAAAAGGAAAAATAATTGATTTCATCTCATTAGTTAGCATATTTTCCTATCTTAAAATTCGTTCATTTGTTCTGACCGTTCTGCCGAAATATTAAAGACTCGTCGACGTTATTTGTTTTTTTTTTGTTTTCATAGGATTTTCCTCTTTTGAACTACAGCCAACCAATTTTTAACCCTCTTTTTTCGAACACCGAATTCTTGCTTTTCCAAGGGCTATATGGGGAGGTATAAAGCAGGTGGCGCGCTAAATTAGTTTTTAATTTAATTCCCCACTCCCTCGCCGACTCGCTGGCTGGCACCCTATGTGCGAACTACCTTTCTGGAGCGGAATTGGCGGTTTGGGGGAATTTCGGACTTTGTAAATAAGAAACGGGCGTACCACTACACGACGTAACAGCTGCTTAAATGCATCAATAATATTAATGAATGATGTCGAAAACGACGAAGAAGATTAGGTTACATGTTCATTTTTTTAATAAAAAACGTTAAAGTTTTCAATAATTATTATTTAGCATAAATTGTTAATAAATTGTTTTCTACAAATAATTGACGTACTTGTATTGTATAACGTTTCTTCTATTTAATGCGCTTTTTGGAGCCTCTGTCATTCAAAAGTTAATTTGCTTAAACAAAAAAAAAAATTTGTCACAATTTTTTATAAACGACCTCGAAAACAATTTAAAACATTTATTATTCTCTTAAAATAAGTGTTTGAAAATTCTTATAATTGTACATGTTTTTAAAGGGAATATCTAAAGTTTTGTGCTATTTTTAATGGGTAAAGTTTGTAATATATATTATTAGAAATCAAAAAAATATATATTTATTCAAATCCATTCACCATAACTGGGTTCTGTCATTTTTCATTTTTAACGTCTAATTGCACTGGACTACATATGCAATTTGGTTGTTGCTTACTACGTCATTGCACACAGCCACTTTGCGATTTGTCCAAACAACACACCTGTGAACCCACCTAACGAAAGGTCGTATTGTAGAGAGGCGTCGTACGAACAAGATAAATTTCCAAATGTGTACGTAATTAAAAAAATTCCTAAATCGCTTCGACACATGTTTCATAGAAACGAAACAAACATGACCGAATTAATTACGCAATAATTCTACGCTTTAATCGAAAAAATTACATAAAAATCTACGCGGTGACAATATCTGGTGACACGGACCCGATGTAACAGAGCCCCCACATCCATCTCAACGTCGATTGCTTCATTTATAGGGCGCGTGTGTGGTCGTCGTCGTCGTCGTGACGCAAAGCAGATAAACTTTTCTTTTATTACCGGGCATCTTTCTGGATCGTTTCTTATTTTATTTTCTATTAAACGGGTAGTCTGCGGTTCGCGTCTTTCGGTCTCGTTAAGGATATGAGCCGTTCCGTTGGAACTAACTGCGCTAGATTTGGTGTTGGTGTCGTTAAACGCTTTTACTTCTTTCGACGAAAAAATGTAGGTTCTTACATACATCGATACATTCCATCGAAAATTGAGGAATGAGATTTTCGTATTGGAGAGAAAGAAACACGTAGATAAATCTCGAACGAAGATATTCGAGATTTGCTGCTTTTTCATTTTGGAAATAAAATGATACTGATTGCAAGGACTGTCGTGTATTTACTGACACTCTATCACATTGGTAATCTCCTTACCACAGAATTGTTTAATAATAAAATTCGGTGACACGTGTTTCACTAGCACGTAGCAAGTATTATCAAAACTGTATAAAACCTAAGTGAGCAAATCATTGTCTTAAAATTCTAAACATGCATATTTAGCCCACCGCTATTTTCGATAAAAATTCATCATTCCGCGCAGAACCAAAAGCTATCTTTATATCGAGGAAACCTTGGTATACGGTGGTCTATTACTTTCCTCTGCCTTTCTGGTGCAACATCGATCAGTTTGCAACAGTTAGATTTCGAGCAAATTGAAAATATTGCTTCGCCGCCCACCAGGTTTCTGCCGCTTGACCGGTCCCAAAAGAGCCGATATACCTAAGTAAGTGATTACGTCACCCCTGCAACGCTAATCAAAGCCAATTACCCCCAACTTGCCGTATCTCTCGAAATCAATGGCGCCCATACTCATTGGATCATCAGACAGGGTTTCTCCCAAATCGCTCGAGAAGTTAAGCCCTAATCCATACCCTCGAATGCTGTGCGTCTCGGATCGTTTCTGCACATCAATCGGTGTGAGCTTAAAAATATCCCTGACAACCACTTGATTCCTGACCTTCTTGTTCCAATTTAGTCTGCAAGTTTAGGAACCTCAACGACTCAAACTTTCATTCTCGGTTACCAATCTTTCGGAAAAGCCTTTGTATCGAAGGACATACAGCTTCGAAACTTAATTTCCCGCAATTTAATCCCATCCAAACTCCATCGCCAAAGCAATCTAATCTATACGTTTGAACATTTGTGGGTTAAACAAGATTTTGTATCCTAGCTTGTCTTATTCCGGTTCCTCCAAAATCTTTCATTAGATCATCTTGAACTCACATTCCACATCTGTGGAAAATTGGCAACCTTACGAGAATATTTAATTGCACCGTCTGTGTACCAATTCCTCACGAATCTACTACGTACGTTACGTATGTCAGTCTCGCGTTAATATCCTAATTATCATCAATCGGGCACGCCCCGGCGGTTTTGGCTCTTCGATTCAAAGCCGCCTGGCACGGATAGATCAGATTCCGGCGATGTTTGACGTAGTAGATGCCTATCGCTGGGACACAGGAGGCGAATGCTGAATGGATAATGGGGCGAGTGGTCTGCCAGATATTTTTAGGAAGCAACCGCTCGACACGTAATACTTATCGTTCGTTTGAGAATGAACGATGGTGCAAGATACCCGGAGTTGGCTAATACGGGACGGACGCGTGAGCGTTACGAAAGGGGGCAACTGCATGCTTGTATTATTAATAATAAGTTATGATAACGATCACGGGCATAAATATGTACGTTGTTTACTTTCACCGGAAATTTAATGGCTTTGCAAAAAGCGACAACTATTACCTAAAATTGAATCTGAAAGCATCATCTATGGTTGATTCTGATTAATTTCAGCAATTATTATATAAAAAAATCAATATATAGGAAAAGGTCGATGTTAATAGCAAGAAATATACGAGTACTGGAGGAGATAACGAAGCGACTGGCGTGGGAGGGAATAACAAAAAGACGAAATTCATGGAATTCAAAAATAAATGCAGAAGTAAAACTATTACATCGTTCAAGCTACATAGACAAGATGGCACATTCATATAATTTGAAGAAGTAGAGGGTTTTATGTATTAGGGAGTACTGATCTACAAAAAATGCAAAGAAGAAACGAAGATGGACTTGAGGATCGCGAAGAGCAATAAATGTGCAGGTGGTTTAAGTAGAATTATGAAACTAAAAGAAGTGTCAAGGAAAACAAAAGTTAGAATCTACAAAACTATTTTGAGACCCACTCTAATCTACGCATGTGAACCTTGATTAACCCATTTGTACTCGCTGTACTCATGTGGGTACAGTTTACCGTACTAAAATGAGGACCCCGGGTACAAATGGGTTAATTTCTAACAAAACAACACAAACACATTTGGGAAAGAAAATTTCTGAGAAGAATTTTCGGAGATAAGCAGACAGAGAAACGCAGAATTGTATGAACTGTATAACAAGGCACTAGTTAGCAACACCGTCAAGGCAAGAAGAATGCAATGGCTTCGGCATTTAGGGAGAATGGAACATGAAAGAGACGTAAAGGATGTAGCATGGAAGGTACCAGCGGGTAAAAGGAAACGAGGAAGACCTAGAAAACACTAGATGGGAGCTGTGGAGAAGGCCTAAAAGAGAAAGAAATCCAGAACTAGGAGGGAAAGACATAAGATATGTAGAAAGACTTGGAGAGAAATCGCGAGGCTATGGACCTGAATGTATTTGAAATTATACAGGTCAGTGTTGAGTCGTCGCCGAAGTCAGAGGCCTTTCTTACAAGATCTATGGAATGCTAATCACTACTTTCTTTTATGCAAACAATATTCAAATTCTAAAATATTTGTTCACACATTCCTCTGTTGAAGACTATCTCCTAGTTGTCGACATTAGTACTTGAAGGAAAAAGAAAATTATAAATAATTCAAAAAAGTTACTGAACCGAGAAATAGTATTTAATAGTATAAACAAATAAAAATATGAATGAATTTGGAAAAACCATATATATATATATATATAACAAATAATCAGAAAACTTTAATAATTTGTATTGTTACTTGTTATTATAATTTAAGGACGATTCTATTATCGAGGTAAGAATGGAAATTTGAACGTCGTCTAAAAAGCTCCGGGCGTTCACATATAAATGGGTTCTCTAATAAAAAGTCAAACGATTTATAGAACGTACCACCCTTCAAATTAAACGTATCAAGATTTTATGACATTTCGACCATTAGTCATTTGGTCACAATGGTTTTAGAGACGCTACTTTTCCTGTTTTGAAAAGAATGGAAAAAGAGGTAGTTTTGTGTGTTGAATAAACATTGCTTTTTGATGGGAAAAAATACCGTTCAAAACAATGGTTCGATAAATGTTGCGGCGACGCTGTTCAATCATAAAACAACGATTAAACATTGGCTTGTACAATTTAAATGCAATCGTACAACCACCGATGATTCTGAACGCTCTGGACGTCCTAATAAAACAGTTACTTCAGAAAACACAAAAAGAAATCCAGAAAATTGTTTTGAATGACCGGAAAGTGAAGTTGCGTGAGTTGGCTAACATAGTATAAACATCAGTGGAACATATGGGCTATATTTTGCGCGAACATTTGAGTGTAAGAAAGCTCTGTTTGAAATGGGTGCCACATTTGCTCAGCGCGGACCAAGAAACAACGAGTTGATCATTTATATCACTTTTGGAACTATTAAAGCGCAATAAACGGGATTTTGGCGTCGGTATGTGACAATAGATGATACATGGATCTATCACTACATACCAGAATAAAATCGGCAGTTCGCTGAGAGGGGGCAAAAGGGCAAAGCAGCTTAAAGCGACCAAGGACACAAAAGTCTATAGGAGTGGTAATGACTTCCGTATTTTGGGATGCATATGGTATAATACTCATCAACGATCTTGAAAAAGGATAAACCATCAATAGCAATTCTATATAGCATTATTGAACCAATTGAAGAAGGAAATTGCGAATATGGCGAAAAAGAAAGTGCTCTACCACCGTGTTACAATTGCATGAATTGGGCTTCGAATTGCCTCCTCATCCCCCGTATTCGTCAGATCTGGCCCGCCGCAACTATTACCTCTTCGCTGACCCTAAAAAATTGCTCAAGCAAAAGAGATTCGACTGAAACGAAGAGGTTGAAGAGGACGAAACAGATGCCTATTGCGAATGCAAAGACAAATTGTCCTATAGAAATGGCATAGGCATGTTGCAGAAGCGTTGGACTGATTGTATCATCCTTCAGGGGAACTATGTAGAAGGGTAATACCTATTTTTAGGAAAAAAAAAACAGGTTTTTCCTTGCGACGTGGTAAATGTGGATCAATGTCACTCAGAAACATACCAGCAAGTTCGACGTGACCCTGATTGTTCCGAAAAGCCGAACCTAATTTTCAAAGTTACTTTTTAGCCTGTAGAATCAATTAGTTGATTTCACGTGGCTTTGGGCGTCCATATAAGTGCTACTAGTTATTCCAATGATAAAAAAGTGTTTTACAAACTCTTAACGTAATCGGAAATAACTACGTAATGTTGCCCAATAAGTTGTACGTCTGTTGCAACTTGAAAATCCAACTATTGTTGACTTTCTTCAATCGCGCCCGCATCTCGCGGATTTAAAGTTGAAACTACGTTTTTTCACGTCGTTGAAATGCTTGTTGTAACACAAAGTGCTTCAACCCACGTTCCCCGTCTGGTTATAACAGGCCGTAGTGGTATCGGAATTCCTGGACACAACTAAAATCCTTGAATTCGCTTTGGAAATTTTAGAAAGACTTTCTTTCGTTGGTTTAATTGCTTAATGCGTTAACTGCAGGATACCGCTGCCTAACAGTATCGGCTACAACATTCACAGTGTGCAGTAAACGTGTTATATGGAGGAAATCGATTAAGTGAGGTAAAACTTGCTGTAAATAGATGGATTGTAGAAACTCCGAAAAAGTTCTTTTAGGGCCGTTTACTCAAACAGCAGCCGGTATCGAGAAAAATCGAGAATAAACAGCTAAGCTGATACGGACACTTAACCAGACTGGACCAAAACAGAGTGTTAAAGAAAATTAACGTAACAAGAGATAACTGCCTTGTGTTGCCTAATAAGTTGTATATCTGTTGCAACTTGGAAATCCTTAAACTGTTGTTGACTTTCTTCAGTCGCGTTTGGATCTCGCGGGTTTAAAGTTGAAACTACGTTCTTTGACTTCGTTGAAATGCTTGCCATAACATAAAACTGTTTGAAACCACAACAACATCTCCTTATAACAAGTTTATGATGGTATCGGAATTCCTGGACACAACTTGTAAAATTCTCGAATTCGGAGATTTCAGAAAAACTTTTTTGTTTTATCGATTTATGCGTCAACTGTAAGGTAACACAATCTAACAGGTTCGGCTACAAGATGCAACTGCACGCAGGAAACATGTTATACAGAGGAGATTCGGAGAAATGTGTTTTCACTGCCCTACCGTGGACGTTTAGCATCTACGAATCTCCATCCCTCGCACAGACACACATTCTGTATTTTCTGTCGATTTTCCACTTTTGTGGTTGTCGTAGCAGCACTTCCCGTCGGGGGATTGTTTAGATTTTTCACATGCAGAATTAGATAACGCTTGCGATCTTGCGGCCCGGACTTATAACATTTCCGATTGCGGCTCGAACTGTTCGATGTCCACCTCCAAAATTGACGTTGACGTAACCAAAATGGAGCAAGAAAAAGAAGACGGTTCGTCCGTTAAAAAAAAGAAAAGTGAATCACAGAAGTAATTCGAGACTTCCCTAAAAATAGAAAACGATTTCGCCCTTGATGTACGACTTCTCTCTCCGTAATGTATTTCAAGTGGATCGTCGAGAGACGCGGGCTCCGCTCGTAAAGCGCGAGATTTCTGTGTATGTATTTACTTTCCGATCTACTTGAAGGATAAAACTTCTTCCACAATTTCGAGACGAGTTATAAAACAACTCCAATCCCTAATAGATCGATTTTCGTGCGGAAATTAAATATGCCATTTAGTTTGGCGAGGCCCACGCATTAAAATCAATTGGTTGGTTACGGAAAACGCAGGCTTACTAAAAAAAAAAAAATAGAATTAAATTAACAAAATATCAGTGTGTAGAAAATTTCGAGTTCTTATCCAGTTTTCCTTTACAAACAACTTTTCTTAATAATATTTTGTGGTATCTACTGCAGAAAATGCTTATAATTTCTTTTATTTTTATTTTTCTAAATTTCTCTGCTGATTGCTCCCGGGGACACGCTGTATATGTATCTCGTGACTTATTTAGATCCTCAAATTTCGAGTTCTCTCTACCACTTTTAGGTTGTGGTGGAAATTTCAAGATTTTTCCAAATATTGCTAGTATTGAAATGATTCCAAAACTGGATTGGATCAAAATTTTTCAAAATATCAAAACTTCTCGAAAGTTTCAAATTTAACGGTTTATGGTGATATTCAAAATTTCAATATTCTCCGAAAATTCGAGACCTTCGTTCTTTCAACATCTTTCAAAATACTTTGAAATTTGAGTGTTTTTAAAAATACCTACAAATCCAATGTTTCGAAATTTCTTAAATGTAATATGGTCGAACCTCTCTAAGTCGAACTTACACCTGGTAGTGCAAAATGTTTTGTAAAAGAAAATTGCATTTCAGTGCTCGAACCAAGTGAAGAATTTGAGGTATGAGTTAAGTTCAACAAACGAGTAGATGATAAGTTGTATAAACCGGATTGATGCTGTCACTCCTCGGAATTTTAATGTTGCATCTTATAAGTAAGGTAAGTAGGAACAAGCAGTAGAGTGACAGCGTCAGTCCGGTTTGCACAACTTAATGATAATTTATTTTGCACCTGTTTGTCTAACCTTAGTTATGAGAGCCGCGACTGTACTTTTCAAAGTTCGTCAAAATTTCAGATTCTTTTAAGAATATCTTAAAATTTCACAAAATATCAAAATATGTAGAAAATTGACGGTTTTTCCAAATTTTTGAAATCGCAAACTTCTCTCCCTCTCTTATTTCTTCTCTACATTTTCTCTGTTCTTGTTTTACTTCTTGTAAATCGCTGGTTATATTTTGTAGGATTTCGAGTGTTTGGACCATCCTATCATCTTGTCTTTCTCGTTTTTTTTTTTCGCCGAAAACTATATCATGTTTGCACATTTTCCTCTTGTCTTTTTTTAAAGTTAAAGATCCTATCGTCTTTGGATCTTTCCATATTCTTTTTAATTGAAAAAAAAATCAAGACATTTATTTGGAATTTTTCAAAGTTGGTACTCTCCTTTACAGTCGATGCATCCCTAATCTTAAATCTCAAATTATTTGAAAGGAAGGACAGATCAAACTTTTTCGAAATATCAAAATTTCTCGAACTTTCCAAGTTGAACTTACACTTCCCAGTGCAAATTGTGCGCCTCAGTGAGAAGTCGAGATTCGAGGAAGAATGATTTAGAAAGAGAAATTGCATTTCAGTGCTCGAAACAACTGAAGACAATTTAACTTTGGGAAAAATTCAACTTATGAAAGCACCGCCTTCAAGTTTTGTCGATTGTTTTTAAGAATATTTCGAAATGGCTCAAAACATCAAAATTATTTAAGAAAGTCAGTTTTTCCAAATTTTTGGAATCCTAAACTTTTCTCTTATTTCTTCTTTGTATTTTTCCTATTCTTATTTTGCTTCTTGTAAATCGCCTCTTATATTTATTCCATAGCATTTCCAGTATTTGGACCACCCTGTCATCTTGTTTTTCTTCGTTTTTGCCGAAAACTATATCATCTTTGGATCTCTTGTTTAATTGAAAAATTAAATTAATATTTATTGGATATATTGATATTTATTTCGAATTTTGTAAAGGGCTTCTTTACAGTCAATGCATTTTTGCACCCATTTTCCCCAATCTTAAATCTCAAATTACTCGAAAAGGACGCCAAACAATTTTTGAAACATAAAAATCTCTTGAAAGTTTTCAGGTTTAAGTCAATCAATCAAAATTGCAATTATTTAAAATTTCAATATCTGGTGGAATACGGTTGAAGATGCTAACTGTAACTCATACGAAACTTAATCTGAATAATTAAATATGAACTTATCCGTATACCTTCAACCGCACTTAACTTTCATTCTGCGATGAAGATTCAAATTTTGATATCATTTAGCTTAAGTGTAACGCGCTATAAAATATGGAAGTTCGAGACGTGTGCGTTTCGGTATTCAGTTATCATCTTCAACCGGTTTAGAATCAAATTTTGATTCTATTGAGGTATTCCTTCAACTATGAATGTTTGATTTATTTATGTGGTTGCTTCTTCTTCTTTTTAATCCTTAAGCCTTTTCTACCCTTTCCTGGCCTGTAAGGCGTCTGTGGAGTTGAGTTCTTTATGTTATTTCCTTATATATTTCACCCCATCCCTTCCTATCTGGTATGGCCTGTTTTGCAGCCTCCCATTATACTTCTCCCTTACTCAATGCATCTTTCACGCGCTCTAACCATGTCCGTCTTGATATCTTCTTATTAGTCCTGGCTTCAAATACCTGTTTGATTATTTTTTGTTCCGGCATCCCTTTCACGTGTCCATACCATCTCAGCTACGCTTCTTTAATCTTTTCCTCCATTGGTCTCATTGTCAGTTTCAAATTATCTCTGATTGTGAGTGTTACGTTTGTAATCCTGTTCTTTCTTGTTCTATTCCCCGTTTGTCTCACAAATCTCATTTCTGCAGTTGTTGTTTTGCTTTTCTGTTTCTCAGTCATGGTCCATACTTCCCCACCGTATAAAGGTATTGGCACAGCTACTTTTTTAAATATTTGTACGGTAACATCTTTCGGTATCTGTTTTTTTTTTTTTCACATAAATGCACTTTTATACTATTAAACAGTCTTCCTCCGGCTGTTGTTCTATCCTTTATTTCTTCCTCTATCTTGCCGTCCTTTGATAGTATTGAGCCCAGGTATTTAAGTTTCTTCACTTGGTCTAGTATTTCTTGTCCCACTTTTATTGTGTATTTTTGCGGATTCCTTCCCACTATCATCGTCTTAGTCCTCTCTCTATTGATATTCATGTTCCTTTGTAAATATGTATAGTATGTTTATATTAACTGTTTCTTCATCTTTTGCAATTAAAACTACATCATCCACATAGCATATCTTCGATATTTTTATATTTTTCATTTTCCAGTAGCCAATTTCCTACGCTTTAAACCTTTTTCTTTACTCTCTTCATTGCGTCATCTAATACCATTGTAAAAACGCATCAGGCTCAGAATGCATGCTTACCTGAGACATCTAGTCGTTTCAAACATATCTGATTTGCTTTGTTTTGTTCTGTTCTTACATAATTGGTTGTTTCCTTTATATAAACTTTGTGCTCTTCTTATTATTATTTCGGGTATTTTCCTATTTCTTAGTATCGTCCATGTCTTGTCTAGTAACCTTGTTAACCTTCCTATACTCATGTCAAAATGAAAGACGTATACTATACTATATAAGTCGGTCTCACAGACCGTATGCGTGAGTATAGGAAGGTTAAAAGCTTTCTGTAGATCCATAAAGCATAAATGTGCTTCTTTATCTTCTCTTATTGCTTTTTCTCCTATTTCTCTCATTGTAAATATTGGATCATTTACCCCTCTGCTTGGTCGAAATCCAAATTGTATTTCCTCTAAAATGTGTTCTACTTTATCTCTCGTAAGTTTTACTCATATTCTATTACATACCTTTGATATTGTGCTAGCTAGCGTTATTCCTCTGTAGTTTCTACAGTCTTTTGTGTTTCCTTTTTTGTAAATTGGTTTTATTATGCCTGCTGTCCAAACCTTGTTCACTGTTTTTGTAAATTCTTGTATGGCTATCTCTAGTAGTGTGTTTATCATATCTGCTGCGATCCCATTATGTGCAGTGCTTTTCCCAGTTTTAACTGTAACTTCTACGAAACCTTAATTCGAACAATATGGGGACATTTTCAACCGTATTTAGAACTTCCACGCCGCGATGAAAAATCGATCTTCGCTGTAATTGTAAGACGGAATAAACGCCCCAATTACGTTGTCGATTTTAATTTTTCCGGGAATTTTCAATTTTAATTAAGAACGAAAACTAACTCCTTCGCTCTCCGCTCGCCTAATTAAGATGTCATCCGGCACATCCGCTCTCGAATCTGAAAAAGACAACGAACGACGCGAATCGAAACAAGGGACGCGTTTTGTGGCGAGCGATTTACGTTTTTCTTTTGCTTCGCGTTGTCATCGTCTCGTTCGTCTCGGAACGGCGCACGAATTAGTTAAAACAGAAACGCGTTGTGTTTTTTCGATTCAGTTCCTCGGTTCGAGCGGCGAGAGGGACAAAAAGATGTCGAGCAGTTTTAATTGAAGTTCATAAAATATTTACATTAAACTTCCGGTTTTTATAGCGGGTCGGCTACATACAATACCAGACAGATAAGTTGCTTGTGTGTATATAACACACGCATACGTACAACGACAATGACGTGCTGTATACGATGCACAAGCCCCTTGTTGTCGAAGCGCGGCTGTATAGTGGGGTAACAGAGGAAAATATGAAAATCTTAATTCGGGATGATATAATTGAAATATGAAAAAGCAAAGATGAAGGATTTTCTAAGAAGATAGCCGCTTTGAAGTTGTTTTTCTTTCGAGTATGTCAGTTCAAATTTCCAATTAAATCTATTGAAGAAGTTTTGATCTTCGCCCTCCGAGGATGTAATGCTTCCATCGATGAATTTGACTTGAATTTTTGTGGAAGAGAAACCCCTAGAAAGCTTAACCTCAACTTTCCATCCTAGGATAAAAATGTTCAGAATTAATGAGAGCTTTGTGGCTAGGAGCGTTGTCTTGGTGAAAGAAGATTGTCTTCACCAAATCGAAATATAAAGAAATAAAGAAAGGTAATGAGCGAGCATACGGCGTAATTCAAAGTTTGCAGCTTTAGAGTTCTTATTTTTGAAGATATCAGTGTAAATTTCCAATTACATCTGTTGAAGACGCTTCGATCGTCCACCTGCGAGGCCATAACGCTTTCATTGATGAATTTGACTTGAATTTTCGTGGAGGAGAAACCCCCAGAAAGCTCAACCTGAACTTTCCATCCTAGGGGGAAAATGTTCAGAATTAGTGATAGCTTTGTAGCTGAGAGCGTTGTCCTGATGAAAGAAGATTGTCTTCTTTACCACATCGAAATATAAGAAAACAAAGAAGGACAATGAGTTAACGACTGCACTAAGCATTCAAATATATTTCTGAAGTTTCTCGCCAAATTTTCAAATTTCAGTACGGCAAGGAATACAATTACATCCTGAAGAAAAGTGGAAAAATGGAACCTTTCAGTCACCAGTCTTCAAACTTCTCGTTCGGAATAGCTTTACAGCCTTGAATTTCAAAAATTGTTTTTTCAAGGATTTGAAGGGTTAATTTGAAGAATTGTGAAACGCGTTGAATCGATAGAATCTCTTGAAAACTTCACACTAGCATGGGCAGAGGAGAACTTAGCTGTCTCATCTGTGAGGGCACTCAAAGCATTTTAACTTATCTTCAACATTTTCAACATTTTTGACTTTAATTCAATTTAAGCATACAATCACGTCCTATAGAAATGATTCGAGAATTGTACTTTCACCAGTTCCCAATTTTTACGACCAGAACAGCTTTAAAATTTCGAATTTCTTAGGATTGCCAACACATTAAATTAATAAGATTTCTTAGGAATATCAACAGTCATACTGCCAATTCTGAGCCCGGATAAAGGGGGAGGGTTTCCAGGTCAGACCAATAATCTACCTGGGGTAAAAACAATATAATGCTCACAGACCCAAACTTGTCTCAAAACAAGAATGGACCTCAAAGATGGCGAGAAAAGGGTATACGACAGACCTCTAGAAGAATCGAACTCAATAAACTTTGCGGAAGAAGACCTAGGAGCTGAAATTTATTCTAAGGCTTATGCCTTCTCAAGCACCCAGGGGCATTTCTATGCTAATCCCAATTTTGATAATAGTATAACTACCCCCTCCGAATTATCATCATGATGCTTAACATAAAATAATTTGCTAGACATGCATGTGTCAAGTATTACAATGACCGTTAACGTCATCAAGAAAACGATAGAACGATATCTTTTCTACATATTTTTGTCTTCAAGTTCGAAGTCATTAAGTCACTAAATCAATTCGTGACTCAAGAATCGGAACGATATCCTCGCATATTTATAGTCGACCGCTGACATTCTTATACTTATACTCTCTTTTAAATATTTAATTGCCGACTGAATAATGGGCGAATTTCTTAAGAAAAATAATATTATTGAAGCGTAATTGCGTCCTAGCTCGATGGCAAGTTTAACAAGCGTTGAATCATTCCTATTGCAAGCCGACTAGATTATCTATTTAATCGCTGATTCAGCCTGTACGGTCGTCACACGATGTGGAAAGAATTGTTGGCGTTTTATGGATATGCGCACATATGCGGATATATATCTGTGTGTGTGTGTGTGTGTGTCTATGGTGCGATGATCTTGCAAAATATTTCCACTTCCTATAACAGATAATGCATACAAGCAAATTACACATGTTGAGTATGGAGTCCGAGATCGTTCAATCATCTTCGTTAGTTTCAAACCTCTTTTTTTCAAATTGCCACGTATGCACAGTCAATATTAACCTTCCTATACTCACGTCAAAATGAAAGACGTATACTATACTATATAAGTCGGTCTCACAGACCGTATGCGTGAGTATAGGAAGGTTAAGCAATTCGTTTGTGTTACTTTCGATTTCTTATTAAACTCCGATTTTGCAGGAAATTAAATTAACTTTTCAAAAGGAACACCCTGTATAATTCCTCATTTTCGGATGCAGAATTGAAAAACCTGCATCGGGACAACAGTTGATGACTGTGCTTGTCAAATTGGATAAAACTGTTAAATTTGAGAAGAACTTATTTTCAGAAATGTGACAAGTCGCTAAAACAAATGAGTCGATCAAACGAGCTTGTTAAGTTTATTTATTTATTTATTCGTTTCAACAAATACATAAATATTATTGCAGCACAAATAACTAGAAAAGTAAACATAAAAATAAATTATAAAAAAAGTGGAGAAGAAAATAGAAGTGGGTGAAAACACACAGGTGCAGTGTCAATAAATCATCTAATAGTAAAAATTAAATCAAATGAAAGCTCAAAAATAAAACAACATACAGTAAAATAAACCATAATTCAAATAAAATGAATGTCAGTAAGGCGTCAAAATCACAATAAATTATCAATATCTACAAGAATAGTTCAAACTTACTAAATGCCGAAGCTATCAAATTAACGGTACACGTCAAACTGTTTCTTTTATTTAACGTCTGACTTTATTAGTCAACAGATCAGATTTGATAAATATTTATTCACCTGACCTGTCAAAATTATTATTACCACATTTTCTGACAACTCTGCTGAGTTTGATAGATATTTCGTGATCGCAATTAGTTTTTTGAATTATGATTTGGGCCAACATACATAACTTTCAAATTTCTGTTTTTATCTACCTTCCCATAAATAACAGTGGAGTGTGTGCATCTCTGCTCTAAGAGGACGCCTCCGAAATAAATTGAATATTTTGTGGCTTAAACCAATTTTAGTCACGTATGCAGCTATCCAAAAACAGTTGATGATATTGTAGTATAGTGATACTCAAATGGTTAATTACCATTAGAAAAATTATCATTTATTACAATTCAATATATATTAAATTCATAGTAAATATTGGGGTTATGGATGTTTATGTTCAAATGACATTCGGTTTATTCTTGGGTTCTATTTATACTTTTTCGATACCACGCACACTACCTTTTAAGCATTTTATTACCCTACGGGTTTAGCTTCTTCAGCCAGAGACGTTTAATGGAAGAAAAAAATTTAACTAGAAATAACATTATTAATTACTATAAAAAGCATCGATTAAAAGATAGAAAACATTGTCAACATTCAGACACATACATTCAACACTTTCACATCACAAGAATTCCTAATAACCACTGAATATAAATAAACAACGATACCTGGATATTGACAATACAGGTTTCTATAACAACGCTCCGTTAAGGATGAACTGAAGTCATGGTGAATTAAAACTTCCTTATCGGGACAACAGAGAAATAATACAGCGTAGTCCTGGTTTCCGAAAAAATAAGAAAGTTGTTTGGTTGACGACGAAGAAAATTGACATGATAAATAAGTCAACAAAAAGTTTAAAATATATTTGGACCAAAAGGATTTTAAAAGGAAGTACCAGTGAATAAAAGAACATTACCACACCGGAGAAGAAAGATTAAAAAAAAAAAAGGGAAGAATCCATAGAAAATAGAGCCACACCGAAAAAGAAGTTAAGGGAGGAAATAATTCATAGAAAATAGAGTTGCATCGGAGAAGGAATTCAAGAGAGGAGACATAGAAAGAGCCATCATCGAATAAAAAAATTACAGTCACACATACACAACACTAGGTAATTATCTTTATTTTATGTTAAATATTTCTCAAAATTTATAAATATAATTTGTTATAATTTATGCTCTTTATATTATTAATTAAGAGTTAGGCTGCTGCAATTTTATTTAAGAAATTAACTACAATAAACTACAATATTCTAAGTTTTTCTGCTTATAAATCAGCATAGAAATTGGAAGCAGAACACAGATGTCGCGATAAGACGACAGGAACGATTGCTGCGATCACTTGATAATGACAAGATATCTTTCGGGATGTATGTTTGCGCATGCGTGCTGATTTTTATACAAATTGGTTCTGTGTTTGTCTTGTGTTACTGGTGTATTCAGAGAATCAGGTCACGAAACTACCGGGATCTCTGGGTATTTCGCCAGGTAACTTTTTTCAGTAAGGTCAAAGTCAGACGAAACTTACTTTACGGATCACCCTCGTAGTTTCTTATCAAGGAGCTCAAGGTTTTCAAGTTCAAACATCAGCTTTGAATTATTTGCACTAAATTTGCAACTTGATCAGTTCAGTTACAACAAGAAGAGGCAATCGGAAGAAAATGCATGAGACAACGGGCCCCACGCTAATCAAGCATCCGAAAAGGGAACAGAATTTACAAAGCCCACGTCGTTATTCTTGGGTAATGCTGAAAAGTAAATCAATTTTCTTCCGGAAAAGCAATTCTACCTTTACCTTGATTCCTTAATATAGACCTTAAATTGTTAAGGTCTGTAGTCTTGTTTATTTGCCATTTAAATTATTAGTTCCTGTAATATTCAACATTGAATTGGACAAATATTTTTAATAGCAGCTATGAGATAAAAGCCGGGATTGTAATCTATGTCACCTAATAATAAATATAATATATATAATAAATAAAATTAATATTTTCACATTAATATCATCTAGCCGTTATTATTAGAATGAACCTGGTCCTTTCCAACAAATATTATTATTCCTGAGATATCCAGTGAATAGAATGTCCGTTGTATTTGCATTTACGATTGTTCTCTACGTCATAAATGCATTTATATTTATTAGCTCTGGTATTCAAAGAAGAAGATATCTCTTCTAAGGATTCCTTGTGGTAATTAGTTGCGGAGAGTTTCACTCTGCCAGTTTCGAATATAAAACCCCTCATAGATTGTCAGTTAGTATTAAGATGCAATTCGCGCCGAGCGGAACGTTAGAATACTCGGCTAAAATTGACCTTAAAATGACCTTGAAGGCCGTTTTTAAGATCAACTTTGAGGTTGACATTCGGTTTCTCGACAATCTGTATATTATACTTTTCACATTTTGCATTTTGATATTACCATTTTATGTTTTTGTATAGGTACTCTACTTTGCGACAAGTACCAATGTTAATGATTTCTAACGACAAATAATGAAATATTATAGTTATTATTATTATTATTAAATATATACTTTTACTGGGTGATTCATTTTTTTATCTCACAAAATTCATATTGTACTGAGAATTTAGTTAAATTTCTTAAACAAAATTGCACCGGCCTAGCTCTTAATTAATGATATAAAAAGCATAAATTATAACAAATTCTATTTATACATTTGGGATAAATACTTTAACATAAAATCAAAATAATTACCTAATGTTGTGTGTGTGTGAGTGAATTTCTCTTTCAATGATGGTTCTTCTAATATCTCCTCTCTTAACTTCTATTCTCGATGCACCTTTAATTTCTATGGATTCTTCCCCTTCTTAGATTCTATCTTCTCTGGTATGGTGAGGTACTTTTATTCACTGGTACATCTTCTTAAAATCCTTTCATTCCAAATATAGTCCTTATTTGCTGACTTATCTATCTTACCAATATTATTCGTCGTTAACCAAACAAACTTTTTATTTCTTTTGGAAACCAGGACTACACTGATTTATTTATAACTTGTCCACGAAACGAAAACTTCAATTCACTTTGACTCCAGTTCATCGAGGTATATAGCTGTTATAGAAACCTGTATTGAATGTCGATGTATCCTTAGTTATTTCCAGTAAATTTTTATGAATTCTTGTAATGTATAAGTGTTGTATGTATGTATCTGAATGTTCACAACTTTTTCTATCTTTTAATCGTTGCTTTTTATAATACTTATTAATTTTATTTCTAGTTACATTTGTTTCTCCCATTAAATTTCTCTGGTTGGAGTAAAGTAAGAAGCTAACACCCGTAGGGTAATAAATTGCTCAAAAGGTGGTGGGCGTGGTGTCGACAAGGTATAAATCGAACCCCAAAATAAACCGTATGGCAATTGAACACCATAACTCCAACATTAACTGTGAATTTGATATCTTGAATTATAATAAATGATGAATTTTCTAATGGTAATTAACCATTCGAGTTACACTACAATATACATATTATTATTATCATCATTGTCATTATTAATTATGATTGTCATTACTATTATTATTGTTACAGAATTATCCACGAAAGTGGGTTTACGAGTGAAGACTTCAAACAGTACCGGCCGGTCGTCTACAGTAACACAATACAATCGCTTGTGGCCATACTGCGGGCGATGCCGAACCTGGGCATTTCCTATGGAAATAATGAAAGAGAGGTGAGTCGATCGTATCTCAAAAAATACTAAAAATTCCCATCTTGAAACATTCTTAGCGAGCGAAAAGCTATACGTATGTAGATCTTTAATCGAAAAATGAGCGAAATATTTTGACTTAAGTAAACGTTTCGAAAGTGGGTTATCATCCTCATCATCCGAAACTAATTTCCCGTATTTGGATACTTTTATCATAGGCCGAAAAAATCAGAATGTGGTATGCAATGCGATATCGGTTTTGAAAGTGCACTTCCATCCTCAATACTAAATAAATTCCCATTTTTACATGTTCTTATCGATCCCAGGATTGATGTTACAGGAGGTGCGATGGACTAAAAATTTTTGAATTTTTATTCCAGATTGTGAGATTAAGTTCTGCTTGGTGTAAATAGAATTTTAAGAATATTTTTCGAAAAATAAGTCGGCCTTGACGGTTAAGAAAAAAAAAGAAGAGATTGGACAAAAACGATGCCGCAACTATCGTTGCTCTTAATTCGATGAAAGAACATTCTAAACTATCATTGAGGGAACGTACACATAATTTTAATGTTAGTAAATCGGAATTAGAAAGGAATTTATAAAGCAAACAAGGTAAAGACATTCAAACCAAAATTTGTGCACACTATCGATAAAGGCCGTAGATTGTTATTTTGTCTTACCATCGGGGAGAAATGTATTGAAGAACGAAATTTTTATAAAAACATTGTATTTTCAAACGAAACAACTTTCACTACAAATGGCGTTTCCTCTCAAAATTGTCGCTGTTGGTCGACAGAAAATCCAAACTTTCAGATCAATTGTAGACGACAGTATTACCAAAAAATGAATGTGTGGTGTGCCGTTCCCTATCGTTTTGGTATTATTAGACCTTTCTTCATAGATGGGCGGTTAAATCAGAATATTTATGTACAGATACTTGAAAGATTCGGGGAAGAGTACTTACATCACTTGCCGCTGACAGAAAGCAAGCAATGTATTTCAAACAAGACGGATACTCTGCACATTCGACAGCAAGCGTAGCTGAATGGATGAATTTGGTGTTTGGAGAAAAGTGAATAACTAGAAATGGTCCGATTGCGTGGCCTTTAAGGTCTCCCTACCTCACAATATTAGACTTTTTCTTATGGGGTCGTCTAAACAATTGGTTTATTTTCAACTAGTACCCCGCAGTAGAGAAATATTAAAGGGAAGGATAAGAAACAGCGTACAGCAAATACACATGGAGAAAATTCGTCACAGTTTCAGACAATTCATACATGGCATAGAAAAATATGTACAAAATGGCGGCAGTTATCTATCTTCTATATATATAAAATAAAACAAATTTGTCCGTTATAGACTTCGAAACTATCCAACCGATGTGCCCCAAACCGGTTTCATTAGAAAGGCAATAACGCGAGGGTGACTTTAGACCATTAAAAAATGCATTCGGTCCATTCATGAAGTGGATTTTCGACTTTTCCCATACAATAATTTTTCCGAATACAGACTATCAACACAAAAAGATTGATCTGTCACTGTCATCAGAAAGTTTTATCATTTGTGGTTATCGCGTCGACCATGTCAAATAATCGAATTAGAAAATATTAAAAATCTCATAGACAGTAACAACGAGTAATTTTGGCTCCGAAGAATGATGACGTCAACAAAATAAATCATCAAATTTAATTCAAGCTACCCGGTGAAGTTGTCACGTACAAATCAATTGACACAGTTATAGATGAGGAACAAGCTGTCAACTTTCTAATAGAGTTTCTTAACTCTTTGGAACCATCTGGAATGCCACCACATATCTTAACTTTAAAAGTTGGTTCACCGTAGATGCTCATTCACAACTTATTGTTGGACCCACCGAAATTGTGCAACGGAACAAGATGGTAAGTGTTGCTGGTTTGAACCTAGAAAATTCCTGTTTTTCGCACGGCCAATTATATGTTGCTTGCTCCAGAGTTGGAACGTCGAAAAAACTTTATGTTTACACACCTACCGAAGAAACTCAAAACACGACGGGTATCTGCTAATTTTGAATAAATAATTGATTATTACATTATGTACAACAATGTTATTACGTTTTGTAAATTTAATTTGTGAGCAAATACATACAATTTATTTTCTTATATAAAAAAAGTGACGTTTTAATCAAAGTAGGTAAATCTTCCTGAAATTTTGTACAAAGCCATAATTTCTCATTCTGAACATTCTTAGTTACATTTTGACATATCGTCAACAAAAAGGGTACGTTACCTGAAAAAGAATGTTTTCCCTTCACCATTAAGGCCGACTTGTTTTTCAAAAACTGAAAATATTCTTAAAGTTCTATTGACACCAAGCAGAACTTAATCTCCTTAACTTAAATTAAAATTCAAACATTTTTAATCCATTGCACCTCTTGTAACATCAATCCTGGGACACACTGTATGTATACTCATGTTCCCATAAATCTGAGATAAACGTCATTTTTTTATTTTTATCCGGATGTGATTTGTTCTTCCATGGCACAGCTGATACATGTACAACATTAACTCTTTAGTATAGTACCCTTGCTCACATCCAACAATTTAAAATTTCTTTAACGTTTTGTTAAAATTAGGTTGTCCTAGATTTATCTGAGCATAACTGTATATACATACGTAGGAAAATGGAAGATTTCGTGTTTCGAAAGGCGAAGTAAGTGTCATCCTCAATTAAAAAGTAGGAAAAAATATTTCCTTCCTCTCTTCTCCCTTTGTCTGTCCGAATGTCAAAAAAGCAAACGAGAAAAAGATTTTAAAATTTCGAGTTAAATTTAAACCGAAACCTAAATCTCGTTACACAGACTAAATATTTTCTTTGACTTGTCATCCTCACTCGTAATCCGAGAAAGATTTCTTTCCCTAACGGATCGCGTTAATCGAAAACAACTTTCCTCCTCGTCCTTCCTCCCTCTCCTCCTCCATTTTTTCCCGTCCAAAACGCCATTTTCATCGTGTCTATGCGCGAGCTAAATCCGTACATCCGCACGGCCGACATTATTATTGTTATAACGAACGTTAAGTTAAGCCATCGATCGATAATTTTGACGAAATAACAATCCCGTTCTATTAATAGCAGCTCCGGTGTCTTTTTATCCTGCCGATTACCGAAGAGGATTATTATTAGCGCAATTATCTATAATTATCGACGTTGCGTCGAATGCGCGGATCTAAGTTTTGGGATTTGAAGGCGCGGAGATCGGAGCGGTGGCGGAATCGCGCGAAAGAAAATTGGGGAGGGAAAATGGAGCAGCGACAGTGATGTCAGTGAATTGTTTAATTTTTTAGTTTCAATTTCATTGTTAACTTCGAAAGACGAATGAGAATGCAGCAAAATTGTGTGGAAACTAATCGACATTTAGGCGTTTCAGAAGATAAATTCTCATCTGCAGAACTCAGTTGAAGTGTCCTTTTTGAATAAACCAAAGAGTACGCGGAGTAACTCCATTAATGTTTTCTTACAACGTAGTATTCTGACCAATAATTTGTTTGATCATTATACCCTAAACCACTTTTACTGTGACTTCGACTTCTACTCCCACTTTCCGTTTAAACGAAGTCGTCATCGTCATTGTCGTCGTCATCATCCACAGGATCTTTATCCAAGGAATCTCTACTTTCACAGCGACTAGGGGAACAACCGTGTCTATGATCGCAATTTGGCCATTTTTGTCTCCTCATTTTCTTTCCTTAATTATTTTTTAAATTCTTTTCTATAGTGACTTGTCGTATTCCCACCTTTCCCCTTTTCAATTCAGCTTTTTAATTTTAGATTCTTTATCTTGTATTTCCTTAGTTGCGTTTACAAACGGGTGCCCTTTCATTGACCAATTCATTACGCCATCGTTGACCAGCCAATTTCCCCGCTGAGGATGATAACGAAGTTGTCGAAATCGGCGCTTGTATATATAATATATTGTATATATAATATTCAAGTCGGTATTTAACCAGTAAGGATAAGGATTTTATCATCTTTTCCTCAAACCGCTGCCATCCTAATTTTTCTTAGTTCAATTTTTTTCCTCTCGTGAGGAGCGCGTAGATCAGGAATGCATGGATGGCAGTTGGCATCATATATGTATGAATAGGATAAAAAAATGTCAATGCTGCAATTGGTAGAATTGCCAAATCCGTTTACCAAAATGATCTAGAAGGCGAAATCGATATAACTGTCAAAACGATACGAGAAAAGTTGAAAGTGTATGTCAAAACAGAATGATTAAATTTGTCAAAATGACAACGACAGTATCAACTCGCTTACCACAGTTGTCTATTTATTGACGAAGTCTCACATATCACAACAAAATTCCCCCAAATGTCATTCATTTGGAATGTTTGATTTCATTTCTTTGACAATTGTCAAAATCCAATAGACAGGCGGTTTTGAAATGATTAAGAACTAGATTTGAAAAGTATGTCAAATTGATTACATCAGAAGTGGCATATGTGCTTGTCAAATTTAGTAAAAATGTCATATTTGATGCAGAAAATAATCGAAATGGTCTCACTAATACAGCCCGCCGGTTTAAACCGATTCTAAAATTTACTCTAGTAAAATGTCAAAGTTACCTAACAGGCGAAATCTTACAATACGATAAAACTGTCAAAGTGATCCGAGAAAAATCGACAATGTGTCAAATCGGAAATATTAAATCTGTCAAAATAACAACGGAAACATCAACTGGCTACTACAATTATCAATTTATTGACAAGGAGACGAAACTGCTAAACGCATGAAATTCGTCTATTGAAATTGACAGAACTGTCAAGCCACATACCACAACGAAATTGTCAAAAACTTCCCAAACCCTCGTTCATTTCGAATGTTTTGATCTTCCTCCTTTTAAGATTGTCAAAATCCAAGAAACAAACGGCTTTACTGAAAACTCTATTAGCGAAATATTTTTAATGTATTACGTAAAAACGGACATATTTACTTTCTTAAATTTGACTAAACTGTAGAATTCAGTTTTGTAAAGGGACGAAATTCTTAGACAAATGAAATCCGCCTATTTAAATCGATATAATTGTCGGATTTACTCTGATAAATTGTAAAAAATGTCAGTGCTATCAAACTTATAGATCTCCTCAAAGTTATCAAAAGATGCTGTTGAACAACAAAGGTGTCTACGTTTCAACAGATTCCCAATTTTTCTATCAAATTTATTGAAGAAAATGATATATAACAGGCGTAAGTTACTTCAAGATTTGTTTTTCAAAATTGTCAAAAAAGGAATCCTGTTAAACGATAAGGATCTGTTTGACACCTTCCCCAAATTACTGCTTCGCGTAGATTTCTTCAAAATTATTAAAAAAACAAACAAAAAAGACCTCTGTATTAAACCTCCTCCCAGAATCGGCTGAAACCCACTACTAGTAGCCATTTTGAAAATGTCAGTGTTGTTAAACCTAAAGATCTCTTTAAAGTTATCAAAAAGAAAATCCCTGTTGAGCAATAGACGTGTTTACGTTTTGCCAGATTCTCTCAATTTTTGTCAAATTTATACAAGAAAAGTAATAGCTTAGAGGTGTACGTTATATTCTTAAATTTAAAGATTTTTTCAAAATTGTCAACAAAGGGAATCTATTGAAATAGATAGAAATATTGAAAATACTGTCCCACGTAGACTTCTTCAAAACTATTATTTAAGAAAAATGTAAAAATTGGTATTAAACGGCTGTCATACTGAAAATATAGATTCTATCTTACGTACTCCTTATTTAACAGTGGAGCTGTCTACGTTCTGGCAGATTCACAATCTTTTGTCAAATTTATCAAATAAACTGATATCTAAGAGGTGTTCTCAAAAGTTCTCAAAAAGGGTATCCTGTCAAACGATAGGCGTGTGTTTGATATCTTCCCGAAATATTGTTTTTCGTAGATCTCTTCAAAACTGTTATTTAAAAAAATTAAAAGATTAGTATTAAATGGATGTCATTTTGAATAATCGATACATTCAAACGTAAAGTTTTCTCCAAGACTCCTCATTAAACAATAGAAATTTCTACGTTCTAGCAGATTCTTAATTTTTTTATTAAATCTATCAAAGACTAATGATATCTAAGGGGAGCACGTTATGTTCCTAAATCTAAAGGTTTTTTGAAACTTGGCAAAAAGGAAATCCTGTCAAACAATCGGCACATGTTTGACAGCTTTGCAAAATATTGTTTCACGTAGATCTTTTCAAGACTATTAAACAAAATAACATGAACATTGTCAAAAAAGGAAATCCTGTCCAACAATAGGCGTATATTTGACAGTTTCCCAATAGGCTGTCAATATAATAGAACTGTCAGAATCGCCACGCTAGTGTGAATTGGTTCAGGTATTTTTGCGATAACTCGATTCCTTTTAAATTTGTGTAAAAGTGTCAAATTTGGGTGGTTTTGAGTTTGTGAAATTTATTTTCAAAAACATGCGTAGTGGTAAAAACAAATGAAGTTCGTTGATCAAACGTACTTGTCAAATCTATTCCGGTAAGGTGTCTAATATAACGATAAAATCGTCAATATCTCTAAGAATACTTCAAACTTACAGAATGCCAAAACTGTCAAATTAATGTCACACGTCAAACTATATATATATGTATATTTCTTGATGTCAAAATATGCGGTTTTCCGAACTGTCGAAAAACAAGTAAACTACGAATGGCGCTATTGAAATCGTAATTTGGGTCAACGTATATAGGCTTTTAAGTTTTTCTTTTATTTCGGCAGTGCCACCATACGTCACAGTGGATTTAACAAATCCTGTGCATTTCCGATGTACATGTTGTAACTACGAATAATGTCGAATAATCCACAGTAAAACGATTGATAAATTAAGTTCGCAGGTGACAGAAATCGTAACGGAAATACAACACACACATACATACGTAATAAGCGATCAGAGCTACACACTTTAAATCGGACGAGAGGCGTTATCCTCGCAGGATCGCATCGGATTCGAAATCGGTGGCAAGGCGACTCGCGCCTGAAATAACAAATATGAATCCAGAAATATGTCGAATATATTTCTGGCGGATAAATATTTATAAAAGGCGATATGCGTACCGAAATATACGCGTGTGTGAATGCGGACGGTGCCCGACCGCGAGAAATCTGATTGATGAAACGTAGCAGATACTAAAAAGGCGCACCACCGTAAATATAACGGAGTTATCGATATGTTTATGCACCGCTCCTCGCTTCTTCGGTACCTACGGCACGGAAACGGAACTAACAGGACAGGAAATGAAATTTCTATTCGTTATATTTACGTCCTTTTAATAATCGAATATCGAGTTGGTCTCTTTTCCTCGCTTATTATCGCTGTCGTCTTTTAGACGAACGTTATGAATTGAAGAAATAGTTCGAATGATCTGAGAAAGATTTTGAAGTACACAACAAAGTCAGCAAGTCATCGAAAGAGTAAAGGATATGACCTCAGTCAGATATTATGTTAGTTGAGAAGATCCTAGCTGCTTGTCGAAGTGCACCACAACCTAAAGAAGACATCAAATGGGCGAAGGATAGGATGTACGTATGTTTTGACCAAGACCAAAACTTTCTTATCAGCTACAAGAGCTGTTAAATACTGTACGGTTCAAATCCAAGGCAAGAAAAGTTCTTCTGCCTGTTGAGAAACTCGCAGGTATTGTTTTGGAGTACATCACCAACTAAAGAAGGGATCGAAGGAATAGATACGAGTGTCTTGAAGTTTTTAGCCTAGCTGAACACTAATCTAATGGTAGTTTTGCGCTTTTCGAAATATGGCCAACTCGAAATGGCGATTTCAAACACATCAAATTCATATTTCATATGAAAAGATAAGAAAAAGCTTGCAAAGACCAATTGGAGTGGAGATTTATGATGATCATGGTGTTCCCTCGCACTTAACCTTCCTATACTCACGTCGAAATGAAAGACGTATACTATACTATATAAATCGGTCTCACAGACCGTATGCGTGAGTATAGGAAGGTTAACTCAAACGATATTGTCTGCCAAATAAATTAAGCCGGTTTTTCTAGATTTACTACGGTTTTATGTGAAGATTCAGTTTGTTCTTTTTACTTTCGAGATAAGAAATGCTTGAACAATTTTTGAACTTAGCTGCGCACAACGCGCACTATAGCCTATAACTCGTTTCATGCCAATTAGTAGCCTAAGAAGTGTCGGGTCTTCACATATAGATGGCGACTCTAATAAAAAGTCATACGATTTTAAAGAAGTACCATCTTTCAAAGAATACGTATCAACATTCATGACATTTCGACCATTAGTCATTGAGTTACAGTGGTTGTAGTGACGCTATGTTTGCTTTTGTAAAAAATCGGGGAAAAGAACGAGTTTCTTGTGTTGTTTAAACATTGCTTTTTGATGTGGGGAAAATACCGGTTTAGCACAGCAATGGTTAGATGAGTATTACGACCACTCTGCTTCATCAGAAACGACGATCAAACGTTAGTTTATAGAATTTAAATGCGGTCGTACAACTACCGATGATGCTGAAGGCTCTGGATGTCCTAACGAAGCAGTTACTGCAGAAAATATTTAAGAAATCCACAAAATTGTTTTGAATGACCGTAAAACGAAGTTCGTGACTTAGCTGACATCGTAAAGATATGCGTGGAACGTGTGGGCTATAATTTTGCATGATCATTTCAATATGAGAAAGCTCTATTCGAAATGGGTGCCGCGTTTGCCCAGCGCTGGCCAAAAACAACAACGAGTTCAATGCTCTTTCACCAAGACAATCCACCGTGTCACGAGTCGTTGGTTGTCAAAATTGCATGAATTAGGCTTCGAATAGCTTTCGCGTTTCCCGTGTTTGGAAGATCTGGACCTCAGCCCCTACTATCTTTTCCCTGACCTTAAAAAATGTTTAAGTGAAAGAGATTTGGACCAGACGAAGAGGTCGAACAGAACGAAACAGATGCCTATTTTGAAGACAAAGACAAATCGTTCTATAAAAATGGTGTAGATATGTTGGAGAACCGTTGAACTGATTGTGTCATTCTTGAAGGAAACTATGTTAACGAATGATATCAATTTTTAGGAAAAACCCCATTTTCTAACGTTAGACCCGCGACTTTTCAGACGACGTATCATCTACTATTCTCCCGGGGGACTAACGTGCGATATTATTCGAACGTCCCACGGGAAGGTGGGATGATCGCCCCGGTCACTGCGAGGGAAAAGCTCGAGTGCCCTGCAATTATCGCCGTGCCGCTCGGACGGGGTCAGTTTGACGTCAATTATAAACATCCCCCTAGGTAAACGGCGAAATATAACTGAGTCCGAAGAGTTATATTTGTCCTACCCAACCCTGTATAACACCTACGCACCTACAACGTGCATGTTTCGTTAACTTCGATCCTTTCGTTTTGTCGGTCGCTTCGGAGGCGGCTACCGTGGCGGCGGCGGTAACGACGACGAGGCACCGCTCGCTTCTATGTCGTCGCTTTGTCGAAAGCGGGGATATCACGCGAAGGTATAATTAGGTTAATTATTTAACACACGAGCGACGTGTGTGCATACTACCCCAGTGAGTCATTCCGGCGACCGACGACGAAAACGGCGTAACTATTGCGAATTGTATGGAAATCGGGAGCGATGGAAACGGTCGAAACGATGTAAAAGGAATTGTTATGTATCGTTTTCGTGACTTCGGGATATAAAAATTTCCTCGATCTTGATCCGCGGCACGTATTGTTGCGGTTGTCTAGGCTATCGTCGATGATAAAAGTCGACGATCAAGAAAGAAATTATTTCTTTCGTAATTGGTTCGGCGATTTTGTCGAGGAAAAAATGATTTTGTTCTGTTTGATGCTCGTGCTTTCGAATAAATCAAGGGATCTTTAAGGTGAAACGGTTTTCTGGATACCGAATAAGTACGAGGTCTGTTCAAAATATATCCGACTTTTAACCAGGAAAAATCGAACTGTTCACTTATGCATATGAAAGCTTAATCGCCTTCAAAGTGCTCTCCTTTGGACCGTCCACACCTATCCCAGTGTTACTACCACTATTGGAAGGCCGTTTTTGGAATGCCGTTCAGCTGGTCCGTCGCATTCTGCATAAAGTCCTTCCGAATGTCAAGTCTTTTCCCTTTCAACGACATTTTCAACTTGGGAAACAGCCAAGAGTTACAGACATATCGGGAGAATAAAGCGGCCGACGAGCAACTGCGGTGCTGTGTTTAGTCAAGAAAGTCTGAATCAAATGAGGGGAATGTGCCGGTGCGTTATCATGGTGCAGCTGCCAAATTTCCGCTATCAACAATCCGGTCTCTTGCGCCGAGCGGTATCACGAATCACGAAGACGACGGATGACTTGCCGGTAGTACTTCTTGTTAATGTTCTGTCCGTAAGGAGCTTACTCATGATGAGCCCCTCCACGATAGTCGAAGAAAACTGTCAACATCACTTTCACATTGCCGCGAACTTGTCGTGCTTTCTTTGAGCTCGGAGATGTTGGATGCTTGTCTTGGGAAGACTGCGCTTTTGTGTCAGGGTCATATCCATAAAACCACGACTCTTCTCCAGTGATAACAATCTACATGAAGTCTGGGCCATCATTTGCCGTGTGCAGCATGTCCTACGCAATTTCTGCGCGCAGTTCCTTTTGCTCCGTCGTTAGCAACCTCGGTACGAATTTTGCCGACACTTCGGAAGTCCAGATAATCATTCACATGCTGCACGGAACCAATGCTTATCCCAATCTGCAAGACCAAAATGTTAACCTTCTGAATGGTCTCGTCGTTTCGGTTTGTTGAGGGTCTGCCAGAACGTGCGACTATCCTTGAAAAGATTGTACCGGTTCCTGGTGTGTGTAGTACCCATGGCACCGTCGCCGAAAGATTGCTGAATCTTCCGAATGGTGTTCGCTTGAGTTTCTGACAAAATTTGATGCAGTAGCGCTGCTCCAGTCGTTCCGTCATTTCGCGAAATTTGCAAACACGACGAGCCACCAGCACACTACCGCACTCACGTACTTACCACTGCGGAAAATTACGAGCTACGCGCACGGAATATTTTACACCCATGCGCAGGAGAGTACATTTTGAACACCTCCGCTGAAATGCAGGGAAGAATACTTTGCGTCGTTGTTGTTATGTTGCCTTTACGTGACCGCGTAAACCAACCTTAAAGCAGCCTGAAATCGGCTATTGTCGCGTGTCTAGTCTGTGACTCATAATATATTAAAAATAAATTGCTGTATAACGTTACCGTTACATATTGAATTCTTAATTTTCTGTTTTGTTGCAAAACGTATGGTTTTAGTACTCAATGTGTTAAATTATAATCTAGTGTGACGTTCTAAACGCTTTTCTCCCTATTACCTGGCATTTTCGATTATCCGACGTTGTGTCGGATACACGAGAGGTTACTGTATTGTATGGTAGAATTATGGGTACTAAACGTAACGAAGTTTAAATGTAGATAAAAATATTGACAGCACTATTAATAGTACGATAAAGGGGCAACAAATTAAATGTCATATTCCTCATTGTTAGTCACTTAAGCGTTGCAACGCCGATATAAAAACGCCGCGATCACACGGGGTATAGTCGCATTGCATGGTACGACGACGCCCTTAGGAACCTCGAGTGATTGTGATAAGATGAATTACTTGTGCATACGTATGTGTAAATAAATTACTCCAAAGACTGTCTACTATTATTATTTATTATTACTATTATTCATATTGTTATTACTTCAACGTGTGCTCATCAAACGTGAAGGCGAATAATCAGTAGTCTGTAATTTTGTGCAGAGCTGTTGTATAGTTTCAATTATTTAAAAAAATTTAATATACAAATAATGACGCATACGTTAAATAGCGCAATGGTTTCGGATAATAGTCGAGAGTGTTCAAGCCGAGTTTTTAAGTGTACAATAATCACCTATTATTGTTTTATTTTCGCATTTAACATTGATAAGGCTAGCCGCAGTTGAACCAAGAATGAAATTATTCAAATTTTATGAAGGATGGATGGTTAAAACCGGGTTGTTTTATCACGTCCGACAAAACCCTGGACGAATAATCACTTACTCCAGCTTCTACTTCGAGCCCTGATTCGGAATCAGTACGAGGTGGGAATACTAAAAGTTATAATGAACTACGGCCTCCCCGATCGAAAGTAAGAGGACAAAACGAAGATATGACGGTCACTATTTACGAATGTGTTTTTATTTTACCGGGGATGAATCACAACCTAAAGCACTTTGCGTAATTTGTATTGAAGTCCTACCCAACAGTAGTTTAAAATATTACCTCAATCACTTACGCGTTGCGACAAAAGATTCCGTAAAATTGTCGAGTCGGAGCGGACAAACGATCTGTAACGCGGCGAGACGCTACGCCGCTGGCAATACGAGTACAATCTCGTCGCGATCCGGAAAAATCCGATTCAAGGTGAATAACGTTCGTCGATATAAAAACGCCGCGATCACGCGAGGGAGAGTAGATTCGAGGGTTTTTTCAAGTCAAACCTGAGTTTAGCCAAGATTCAGTTGGTATTTATTGGCAATAACCATAATTCCATTTTGTTTTCAGCCTTACTAAGATATGATAGGAGTGTCACGGATTTTCAAAAATTTGAGAACGAAAATGTGTGAACTGTATATTATGTACAAAGAAAGCATGTTTTCCTTCAAAAGTACATCGTATCATATCCTGCGCATCATTTGATCTAAAGCAAAAATACGTCAAACAAACCGAAAAAAACGATAAATTTTCCATTATGCATAAGGCGACATCGAGCAGATATTTCGTAGATGGGAAGCTTGGACTTGGGTTTAATAACAAAACAATAGCGTGACCATACATGTTGCGACTATGACGCGCGTATATCACGGATGGATCCGATAGAATTCTTACGATTCCCCAGCTCTATAAATGGATTCACCACTGACCTTTCGTTCCGGAAACGGAGGCGTCGAAGTCGGATTTCTTTCTGCGGATGGGATATTTTGTTCGATCGAAGAACCTACTAAAAATGACCATTTTTACGTAGCAACGCAAAAATTTATAATAAAAGTCTTTTCTGGACTTCACGTTCGCGATCGAGACGAAGACGTAAATCTTCGTTCTTGAAAATCCGCGTTAATCGAGTTTATTCTTAGCGGGGAACGTTTATTTTAAAATTCAAACATTTTAGAATCTCATATATCAAGAACCGATATTAATCGAAACGTTTCTTTTCCCTTCCTTTTGATAGATGGACGGCAAAATGGTTTTCGATGTTATCCAGCGGATGGAGGACACCGAACCCTTCTCGGAGGAACTGCTGGCTGCTATGAAGAGACTGTGGGCCGATACCGGAGTCCAGGAATGCTTCGGCAGATCCAACGAGTATCAATTAAACGATTCAGCGAAATAGTAAGTTGATAACGAATACATATCCCCTTATTTGAATTTTTGATCTTAGTTTTTCCAAGAATTTGTGTCAAAAACTTGAATTTTACCTTGCTACGCATGCACACATTATCGGTGAGTGTACAACTTAGGGATGGAATGTGGAGAGTGTGAACGGGAACCAATAAAAAGCATTACGTGAGACGTAGTCAATACCTCAAGAACATCCAATTTAAAAATAAAAATATACCGCTGCGGTCAGTGTCGATTTTGAGTGTAGATCACGAGAGTGCAAGCGGAAACGAGTAAAGAGCGGGAGCTTGTCTGGCACCGGAATGCTTTTTATTCGTTATATTTCGCACTACCGTGAATCCAAACCCAAGATCTATCCTGGGCATAGTGGTATATTTGAAATCACGAGAGTTTAACGCTGCATCACAAGTTGCGACTCCCAGTTCAAACAAAACATGAATTGGTAGAGGAGAGAGACTTACCCGCCACGTCTTTCTTACCATAACTTTCAATCTCTACATTTCTAGCCACATCTTCCGAGTCCTCTTCAGCCCTTACCAGACATTTCTTTACAGCAGGAACAGGAATGCTTGTGTTTTGCTCTCTGTTTTACTAATTTGATTTCTGGAGTGCTTCATATTTGCACTGTTTCCTACCAATCCCAGTCCTGTTCATATGTGATGCTCTGGAAACTGGAGATAGATTTTCCCCAGAAATATCTCTGAATGAATATCTTGACTTTGATTGACGCGATCCTTAATATCTTGTCATGCATGTTACCAGATAGTCCCGGATTAGTAAAAATAATTTCTTTAGCTTGATCCTGCTGGTTACTACCGTCATTTGGTATGTCAGTAATATCTGCTGGACAAAACATCAAATCTGAAAGAACGTTTGTATTGATGGTGTAAATTCCTGTAGAAGAAAAACCACTTGTCGCAGTTTTAACAGTAGCTGCTTTCATATATGCTAGATTGAAAATTTCTGCAAGTATGTGATGTCCAGAGGCTGCACTCGACGAGTACAGTGTTGGCTTAACAAACTTTAGGAAATGTTTAAAAGCTATTTGATAAACACGTCATTGTTCATCCAACCTTTTGCCTAAGTCAACCCAATTGTTCCAGGTGGTACGTAGTCCGTCAACTGGTTCTTCGTATTCTTACGGATTCAAGACACTACTGTTCTATTTTGCCCTGTTTCAGCACTACTCAGTACTCCATCTTGTTTTGCGCCCCTTTAACCTTTCATTGCGATCATATTTTGATGAAACTATTGACACAGCAGATTCATCGACATTCCATATATCGCCTGGTTCCCTCCTAGTTCCCAAAAGTTTTAACGTGGTCCATTAGCTTAGTTTCCAAGTCTTTGCAGAACGTGACCTTGTGTCCACCTAAGTAACTTTTGCAGGGACCCTTAGAACTACTTCCCCGTGTTCTATGCCGATAGCCAATCCATTATTTACATTATATAGATCCATGGCTGTCTCCGTATTTTGCTCTTCTTAGTTTTGCTTGGTCGGCTTTCGTTGTTACCGTTCCATCACTGTTAAAACCAATTTAATTTAAACAAAAAAATCTGCAACGTTTATGAAAACCGGATCGAAAGAGAGTGCATGCATTTGAATTACTTTTGGTAAAACATGTCTTATGCCATCTCAGACATTTTTCTCCTAATTTTATCTAATTCAGCATATAAGAATAATATAATAGAAATTCTTCCACTTATACTTTCAATAGATAAAAATACTGACTCCTCCTTTGTGTGAGCTGAGAGCAGTAACTTGTGACACAGCGGTAAATTCTCTGAATTTAAAACATACTTCCGATCTTGTAAATTTCTTGCAAGTTCAGCAAATAAAATTATCTGATTATCAAGAAACCTTCGAAAATTTCTGTAATTTCTTTTGCAGTTTCTGTTGTGAATAAATACATTTCTGTGGGACTTCTCGGGCATAGTTTCGTTTTGATCTAGCTGACTAGATTAGACTTTGTTATTTTAATTTATCTTTATTGTCATATTACTGGCATTAATATCACCTCGGTAAACTCCTCCCCGCACAATTATTTAATTAAATCCGGCGACACGTGTTTCCTTAGCAACGAAGCTAATCTCCTCAAACCGTATCTTAGCGAATAATCCGCGATTTCTTCAATTCTATTCATCGTATCTTAGTTCAATCCAACCCGCGACGTTCGCTTCTAAATATAATTTGCGATGTTCGTGTTACATTCGTTAAATCTCGTTCTTTTTCCAGTTTCCTCGACGATCTAGATCGATTAGGAGCAAAAGACTATCAACCCACCGAACAGGATATCTTAAGGACCCGCGTCAAAACCACGGGCATCGTAGAAGTACATTTCTCCTTCAAAAATCTCAATTTCAAGTAAGTGTTAATTCTAGAAAAATAATAATAAATAAAAATACATTTTTACCCTGGTCACATCAACTATTATATTTCCAAATGCCTATTTCGGCAACAAAGTTATCATCTTTGGTGAAGATGTACATATATACGTCTTTGAAAGCGTAGAAGTAGAAAAAACACAACGTATGTACATATATCGCTAATCGTACTGCCACGCAGCTTTCATGTCACTTCTGTAGAAGCTGGCAACGGAACCGACAAAACGTTAGAATCACGCCATTTCCAGAAGAGTACTTAAGTACTGGAGATGTTTCGAATGTTTTTGGGTCTAATTTAACTACGTAAATCTTCGTCAGAGTTTCGACAAGGCTAGTGGCTAGTGGCAACAATACAAGGCATAAACAAAAGGCACCAACACTGGGGACATAAGAACACAAAGAAATGGGAGGTGGATTTATTAGAAAATGGCAAAAATTAGAAGAAACAATTGCAAACAGTCTAGAAAATGCAACAATAGGCATACAGGAAATAGAACAGTCCTGACAGGAGCTGAAGAGAAATATAACCAAAGCAGCGAAAAAAACACGAACGAAACATAAAACGGAGAGGAAGAAGTGGTTTAATCGAAAATTTGAAAAGGCAAGAAAACGAAAGAATGTATCCAGAATGGACTGGATTAACACAAGAAAACAGGAGGACATGAAGGAACATCAAACGGAGAGAAACAAAGCAAGCACGATATACAAAAGCAAGAAGAGTGGGTGGATAAATGCCAAACTAGAAGGGATAGAACATTCAAGTCGAAAAACGAAGGGCACTTGGGCAAATGGGTCTTAGGAACACAAAAGCTAAAGTGAGATACATGCGAACAACAACAAACCCATTTAAAGTAAACAAAAAAGTAAAACAAGGAGACCCGTTATCTCATATATATATATATATATATATATTCAATGTAGCTATGGAAAGTGCCATTAGAAAAGCAAAATTAGACAAAAAGAATATAATGGTTGATGGATTGCAAATAATAGCTTATGCAGACGATGTTACAATAATTGGAAGCACAAAAATAGGAATGAAACTAGCCCCAGAAGGTCTGGAGAGGGAAGCACGAAAACTGGGTATGAAAATCAATGAAGCCAAACCAAAATAGATGAAGATAGGAAGAACTGAGACCAATACGCGAGGCCATCTGAGAATACAAAACCACAAATTTAAGGAAGTTTCTTCGTTCAATTACCTAGGTGTAATAATAGAGAGGAATGGAAGAGAGAGGGTGAGACAGAGAATCCTAAAAGGACTACAATCGTTTGGACGAGATAAGTCACTACTGAAAAGCAAAACACTAAGCAAGAAAACTAAAATGAAGATTTACAAGACTTTAATAAGGCCAGTCGCCACGTATGCCATGGAGACCACAGCAATCAGCAAAAAGAACAGGAAGACCTAAAGATAACAGAAAGAAAATTTTTAAGAGTAATATTAGCGTCGCACGTTACAGAACAGGGAGTAATAAAACCGAAAACTAACAAAGAAATAGAGGATCAACTTGAGGGAGAAAATATCATAAGATACATTAAAGCTCAACGGCTTCAATGGGCAGGCCACGTCATGAGAAGGAAACCAACGGATATGAAAAGATAACCTAATAGACTCTAATATAGCCCAGAGGTAGAGAACGACCAAAGAAGAGATGGGGAGATGCTGTGGATGAAGACGTAAAGGCGATGAAGATAAGCGGGCAGGACATCAAAAGCAAGGGACAGGAAATAATGGACAACAGTAACACAGGCCGCCAGGACTCATAGTACTTTAAAGCACAGGGAACAAGAGGATTAGTTCACCTAATCAAATAGAACTTCAAAAACGTGAGAAGACGTTAGCCATAGCCCAAAGGGCTGAAAGGCTTGACGATGATACTTCAGCTACTTGATTGATACAAATGTCTTTCCGTGCCGCCGATTTTGCAATCATAGATAATCTAAATAACAAAGAGCCAAAATTACCTTCTCACTTGAAGAGGGCGTGAAACCTTAAAAATCAACGCCCGCAAAGTGTATTTGGAGAGACTGCAGAATCTGAAAGTACGATCGACGGGTCGATCGAACTGTTCGTGTGAAATCAGTGTTAGTGTAGGAATAGGTACACGACAGTTTTATGACATTTTACACGAACGTTTAGGCGTGAACAAGGTTTGGGTCCGCTGTATACCGCGGCTATTAGGACCGGAACAGAAACTCGACAGATCCAACAGAGAAAGCCGCCAACTTCAAGAGCTTTTAGCACGTTACGGCGGTCAATTTTAGCAACGGATAATAACTAAGCATGGACATGTTACTTCAATCGCGGAATCTTCAATAGAAAGAATGGCATAAAGCAGAAAAAGACCTCCGGCTAAAGAAGGTGCAGTTCCGTCGGTTGGAAAAATAATGCTAAATTGTATTCTCGAATTGCAAGGGGATTATTTTTATAAATATTCACGGAAAGGGACTACAATTAATGCAGAATATTATTATAATCTTTTTATGTCCAATTAAGGCAGGCTCTTTGCAAGAAATGGCCTGGAAAGTTGCTAAAGCGTCCGTTATTTCCGCAGGACAATGCAAGACCCCGTACCGCACGAAGAACGAGGGATGTTTTAAACGAAATGCGTTGGGAATTGTTTCCACACGCACGGTATTCACCGGATCTGGCTCCTAGTGATTTTCATCTGTTTCCAGATTTGAAAGAACCACTACGGACTGTTTGGTTTGACACTTTGAATGATGAAAAACTGCTATAAATAGGTGGATTGCAGATACTCCGAGGAAGTTCTTTAAGGACGGTTTAAAAGAATTCGTTTCACGTAGGGATAAGTGTACTCAATTATATGGAAATTATAGTATTGCAAAATTTCTTTGTAATTCTGATGAGAATAGACAAAATAAAAGAAATTATAATCAAATTCCTACAACTTTCGAAACATCCCTCGTATTTAATGATATCTTATATGATAGTTCCCTACCACAATTAGGTCAATTAAACAAGACTGGTTTGAATGATAGTTATATTTCCAGAACGATTACAAACGTTTTCGGAACACCTTCCAAGGTGTTGGAAATATAACTATCATTCAAACCAGTCTTGTTTAATTGACCTAATTGTGGTAGAAAACTATCATATAAGATAAGTATAAAAAGGGTCACGAAAAATATATATATATACATTTGTATTTAATGATGGCAAGTCTACATTTTATTGCTCGTATACCAATTGGCTTGGTAAGGGTAGCAACCGCTTTATTTCAGCTTTCTCAACTTATTGTTTATTTTTGTTAGGAAAACCAACAAGTCCAGTTTTTTCTACTTTTGGAATGGAACGGAATAAGTTAATTAAATGTTGCCATATCAGTACCGACTCCTTTGCGGTTTTCGATTTCCTTTCTCTCCCGTTCTTAATTTAATTTAATTAGACTAATTTTATTTCTAATCGGGACGTAAGCAATCGCTTTGATGCAAAATGTCGCGAGAATGCGCCAATTTTAAACATCGTCATATGTTAAAGTCCTCTTTTCTTTTTGTATTTCTGCTCGGCATATTTTTCTCATTTTTACGTTTCGTTGTCGTATTTATGTTCTTATTTCTTGTATCTTTTTCAGAACGATAGCTTTTCAAAAACGTTTATTTCCTGTCTATTTCTAGATTATTCGACGTCGGTGGCCAACGATCAGAAAGGAAAAAATGGATCCACTGTTTCGAAGACGTGACGGCGATAATCTTTTGTGTTGCAATGAGCGAATACGACCAAGTTTTGCACGAAGATGAAACGACGGTAAGTTCCGATAGCATATCGTAAAATAATTCGTAATCTTAACAGAACGATTTAGATATCTCGTGTGTGTTTCCGATAATTAAGTCGTCGGCGGATGTTAATCACCGTTAAGTATTACGCTAGATAAGAAAAAAGAGGTAATAGGAGGGGCGCCTTTTATGTTTTCACAAAGGACCACTAGGTGACACTATTAAGATGATGTGTCATTAATATTTTCGCCAAATTTGACATTTATTATTGTCGAAACAGTGCCAACTTACAAATTAACCAAGCGATTTCTTTCTCAAGGAGTTGTCGAAGCCTTCAAAATGTTTTTCAGGTACTAACTTCAGAGTGGAATAAATGTTTCGAGAATCGGTTTGAACGCATGCAAAAGTATATATGTACATCTCATGGGCGAATATTTTGAAAAACTATGGAACAGTTAGATCCAAAAAAATTCTTTCCTAGTCTTTGTAACAACTTAAAAGCCGCCCCTCGTATAAAACGCTCCGGTCAACTAATTAGCATCGATATCCAGATTGTAACTTATAGTAAGTTAGGTGAGGTTTTACAATAAGTTGGTACACCTTTCCATAGGAATCCAATTATAGAAAGTGTGCATTGATTTAAATGTCAAAATTTTTTCATTAATTCCCGTTAGCTAGTGACATTTATTCATTTTTAAAAATTAGTTCAAAAAGCAGTCGGTCACGTAATTAAGCACGGTCGTTTTTTATCATTTCATATAAAATATTGCACATTTCTGGTAAGATTCTGTACTTCTTAAAGAAATACAACTACTTTGTTATGTAAGATTGTATTTTAGTTGTTCAATATAATGGGTAAAAATAAATCCTGTAACGAAACTGCGAGAGCCATAATAGTCAAATTTCACAACGATGGAAAGTCTTATTGCGAAATCGCGAAATCTTTAAATATCTCAAAAGAATGGTTTTCAATGCTGTACAGTATTTTAAGAAAAATAACACCGTTAAAAAAGTGCCTCGAAAGCAAAGATCCCGAATAACGTCCGTTAGAGAAGACGAACTGATAGTGCGCGAATCCAAAAATTCCCCCAAAAAACCTCAAATGAAATCCGCGTTAGTGTTTTTGGGGAAAACGATAGCTCTCCATCTGTAGAAACAGTAAAAAGGCGTTTGCGAGAGAAAAGTCTATTTGGGAGGATTTCTCGGAAGAAGCCACTGTTGTCGGAACGAAATCGCAAAAAAAGGTTAGAATTCACTAGAAAATACCGTCATTGGCCTGTTAAAGAATGGAAAAAGGAACTTTTTCGGATGAAACGAAAATAAATAGACTTGAAAGCTTATGATCCAAAATATACCCGTCCTACGCTCAAGCATGGTGGCGGTAACATTATGGTGTGGGGTGCTATGTCATGGCGTGGGGTTGGACCCATTACAAAAATCGAGGAACGTATGGATCAGCATCAATATGTTTCTATATTGAATGACGTAATGCTCCCTTTTTGCGATAACAATATGCCCGTTACATGGATCTTTCAACAGGACAGCGATACGAAACATACCGCGCGAGCAACAAAAGGTGGATGGAAGAAAATCTAGTAACATTGTTAGACTGGCCTTCATGTAGTCCTGACTTGAACCCCATCGAGAATCTCTGGGAGCATTTAAAGAGAAAATTTCGACTACACAAAGTGGGAAATTTCGCAGATCTAGTCACAAAAGCCCAGATGGAGTGGAATGCCATTTCCAAGGATGTCTGCGAAAAGTTAATCGAGTCAATGCCTCGTAGATGTGAAGAAGTAATTAAAAATAATGGATTTGCCACAAAATATTAATTGTAAAAGAATTAAATATATTTTTTGACGTTGAAACCAAAGCGTTGTTAATTACGGACCGACATATTAAGCTAATTTCAATTTAAATATTAGAAAAAAATGAAACATAATTAAAGTATATTTTAAAACTAAGTTGGATTTAATTAAGACCTATTACTGTGTAGCCTATAACGAAAAATGGTCAATTGTGTTGGCGGAAATTTAGAGTTATTATTAAAACAAATTTCAATATAGGTGCGTTGCTAATTAGTTGACCGTGTGGGGAAATCCGGGTCCATTTTTCTATTCTTCGATGAATTCTTTCCACTTCTTATTGTCAAATGCCAGTTCTTTTGCGTTTCTTGGAGTTTTTCCTTTCTTACACAGGACCTCCTCAATGCATTTGTTGTATGTTGGCCTTGGTCTTCCTATTCTCTTTTTTTGGAGTGCCGCCATCCACACTTGCTTCACCTGTCTATCCTCTTCTAATCTTTGTAGGTGGCCCCACCATCCTAGCTGTTTTTCTTCTATATATTTCGACATCGGCTGTATTCCCAGTTCCCTCGTTCCTTATTCTATCCAGTTTGGTTACCCCTTTTACTCTTCTTAGGAATCTCATCTCCGCCGCTTGTAGTTTGCTCTTATCCCTTTGTGTTAGTATCCATGTATCGCATCCAAAAGTTAGAACTGGGCGATATATGGTTTTGAATACTCGGAGCTTGGTTGATTTGGATACTGTTTTATTCAGGGACCAAATATAATTGTTATTTTTATTTCAGATAAAAGGTTACAAGAAAATTCATTTTATTTAATATTGGGAATTTTTAACCATTATCATTGCAAATATATTATTTTGGTTATCGTAACCAATTAAAATGAGAAATATTTTTTTGGTTATAAGTAACAATTATATCAACCAAAATAATTTTTTGGTTTCAGATAACCATTATATCAACCAAAAGATTTTTAGGTTAGAAATAACCATTACAAAAAAAACGTTTTTTTTTTTTTTTGTAATGGTTATTATATATATTATATGAGCAATAAATTTAATGCAACAACAACACATGAACAAGATAACACAACAAATCTGTGGCAGTAGTAGCAAAACTAAGCACAGCTGAAGGCGGTGTATGTTTTTTTATATTTTAAAATCTTTACATAAAACCTAATAAAGGTTACATACAGTCAATTGCAATTTTAATAACGATTTTAATGGATTTAGAAATCCCTATTCAACATTTTAAATGAAATATTCCCACTAAAACTTAATGAATTAATTTTTTATTATCAATTTCATCCCTGATAACAAAAAAAGGATTTTTTGTAATGGTTATTTCTAACCAAAAAATCTTTTTGGTTGATATAATGGTTATCTGAAACCAAAAAATTTTTGGTTGATATAATTGTTACTTATAACCAAAAAAATATTTTACATTTTAATTGGTTACGATCACCAAAATAATATATATCTTATAAAAATGGTTAATTATAACGATTTTATAAATTCATCAATATAAATGGTTAAAAATGACTCTTTTGTCGTTTATCTTATAATTGTTACGTCCCTGGTTTTATTATTTATGATAATGTTTGTAAGTGACTGATATAATTTTGCCGTTTTCTATATTCTTTTGTTTATTTCTGTTTACATTTTTCCGTTGCTGCTTATTTCTACCCCTAAGTACTGAAAATTGGTGACTTGCTTTATTTCATCATTATCAATTGTAATCTTCATTGGCTTTTGTTACTTTTTTCCTACTATCATCACCTTGGTTTTGTCTTTGTTCGTATCCATTCCAGCTCTAGTTCTGCGTTCCATACTTCCAAATTCTTTTTTAGACTATTCTCTGAATCTGCCATAATCACAACGTCGTTGGCAAAAGCTCCAGTTGAGACTCCGAATTTTCTCATATTCCTGTACCCCACCAATATCTTCTTCCCTACTCGTTCAGTTTTCCTGTACGTAATAAACAACGTTGGGGTTAGCGCCCCGCCTTGTCTTATTCCGCTAGTTCTAGTTTTAAATAAATCTGAATTTTGCTTGTTGTGGATTATTGTATTGGTGTCATCTTCGTATATATTTTTAATGATTCTTCTCATTTTACTTGCTGATTCCTTGTCTTTTAATATTTTCCATAGCTCTCTGCGCGGTACCATGTCGAGTGCTTTTTTCATATCTGTGAATGCCATGTAGATTGGTTTATTGTGCGTGCGTATCTTTTCTGTGAGCTGTTTCATTGTGAAAATCTGACTTTGGATACTTCTTCCTTTTCTGAAACCGCTTTGTTCTTTTGACAGTTGCTCTTCCATTTTATGTTTTAGTCTTGTATTTATTATTTGTTTGTATACTATCAATCTTACGCCTAGATTAATGCCCCTGTAGTTGTCGCAATCCTTAGGGTCTCCTTTTTTATATATTGGTAGTATTAGAGCAGTTTGCCAATCCTTGGGTGTCTTTTCTTCTCTCCAGGCCTGGTAAATTATTTGTAATAATTCTCTTCTTCCATTATCTCCGAGATTCTTGATCATTTCAACTTCGATTTTGTCTCCCCCTGCTGCCTTTCCATTTTCTAGTTTCCGAATTACTTATTCAAGCTCTTCTGTCGTTATTTCCTCTTCTTCTCCTTCGCTTTGTTCATACCTTGCGGTAAAACATCGGTTAGATCCATCGGGAGGTTATGGAGCATCGCTACCGGCAAAATCCAAACAAAATGGAAACGACACCATTCGAATTCTCCTGATAATGCGAAAACTTGTTGTTACCCCTAACGATGCTTGAATAAAAATATTGCACCTACCAGTCGACGTACTCCGCCAAACGCAGATAACCTCATCCAGCTTCCATAAACGAAAATACCCAAAAACGTATACCGATCCAGTTGTCAGGGAGAGGCTAGGCAACTCTAGCAAACCAAATTCTCCCCGAAACTTTGACCAACCTCGTCGTGATTCCAAATTTACGACTTGCCGTGTATATTTAAAGGCGCACTCGTGCAAAAACACCAGGCATCTGGTTACTTCGTGATACAATTTGTCGATTTTGCTAGTCGAGAGAATCTCGGAAGAACGTCGATCTATTCGAAGCGACGCGCTTCGCTTATCTCGAACGAAACGCTAGCACGCCGTTTCGTACTACCACGTATAGGTAGGTAATATACTGCGTATCTCCCGTTTCGTCGATGACGATTTTAAACTCGAAACTTGAAACTTCGTCGTCGTGTAGGGTACTCCACTACGAATATCGCAATATCCTGTGTACACCGTGTACGTCCTATCGCTCCAGGACACGACGTACATATAATACATACGAAGAGATTCCTCTATTGTTGCATATACGTAAGATGCAGCACGTGTACGAGTGGCATGTATGTAGGTTAAATTTTAATTGAAGAAAAGAGAATGGAAATTTAGCCGTTTGGTATTGAGGAGAATGATGGTATTGAAATTTCGAAATTTGAACTGTAGCATAAACCTGACATCTAATGCTAGCCTTAACCTTCCTATACTCACGCATACGATCTGTGAGACCGACTTATATAGTATAGTATACGTCTTTCATTTTGACGTGAGTATAGGAAGGTTAAAATCAGACAGACCGGCTAGGTGCAAGAGCATTTTTACGCAAAATAGGGTCAAACATTTATTTCTCATTGCCTCTACTTTGTATAAATGCATAAAAACAGCACTGTCTAACTGTTCATGTCGTGCTACTTTCACAGTTTTTCTTTCTCTCAACCCATCCTGGCTGACGTGGTGTTAGAAATCAAAACTTTTTTGGAAATATTGCTTTTAATACTCGAAATCCTATATAATCCTATATTTTTTTACACTATACTCGACTCGCCGAACAAATGCAGTAGTAAATTATGGCAACAATGTGTGTTTAATAGGTCACATAACCAATAACGTTTGTAATTGGTCGATCAGGGTGGCCGCTTACAATAGAATAAAAATCGAGTCCATATTGCATTTGGAATATTAGATTTTATTAGCTTTCTTTGTAAATGATCCATTATCTATTATATTTCATAAACCAGTGTTTCTGAAGACTATTTATCGATCGTTCTAGTGCACCAATAATACATTATTGTTTTGTAGGTTATACATTATTTCTTGCTATATTATCGTATATACTTACATTATGGAAAACTCACCTCCTAAGAAGAGAGTTTCAAAACATTTTACGGTAGAAGATAAAGAGAAGGTTTTGAATATATTTAAAACATTTCAAGAAGAGCCTAGCACTTCTAAAATTGTTAGTGTTGAAATGACAGCCAAAGCAGCAGGTATCTTTCCAAAAACGATAACCAAATCATAGTAACTATTATAGTATCTTTTACAGGAATTACTGAACGCAGTGTTTACAATATTGTGAAAGAATATAACACTAATCACGAATTACAACCACCAAAAAATATAGAAAAAGGGCTGTTTTAGACATGGTGGATGATGAAATGAAAAATGCTATACGAAGAATTGTACATTCATTCTTTTTAAAAATGAACCTCCAACAGTTCAAAAAGTTCTCACAGTGATAAATGAAAGAGATGACATTCCTAGTTTCAAAATTACGACTCTCAGATCATTATTAAAGGAAATAAACTTTTGGTACAAATATTTATTACTTTAAATTCTATATACTAATCATAAGATAATTATGTTTGTAGTTATAATAAGCGAGCTCGAAATAGTATTTTAAAAGAAAAAGGTGACATTATTATCTGGAGACGGAAATACCTTCGTGAAATTAAGAAATATCGTGAAAATGGTACCCCGATATATTACTTGGATGAAACTTGGGTAAATGCTGGACATACTGTAAATAAAGTATGGACAGATATGTCTGTTGTCACTGCAAGACAAGCATTTATAGAAGATTTAAGTACAGGTCTTAAAAATCCTTCAGGCAAAGGCAAAAGATTTATAATTGCACACATTGGCTCGGATGAAGGATTTGTAGAAAATGGTTTACTCCTTTTTGAATCAAAGAGAACAGGAGATTATCATGAAGACATGAACGCAGACAGGTTTGAAGAGTGGATGAGATGTATTCTCCCCAATTTAAAAGAAAATTGCGTTATAATTTTTGACAATGCTCCGTACCATAGTCGTAAATTGAATAAGCCACCTACAACTAATAGTCGCAAATTAGAAATGCCAAACTGGATGAAGGAAAATAGTATTGCATATGAAGAAAACATGGTAAAAGCAGAATTGTTAGCTTTAATTAAAGAACATTTATCTGGCCCTCCGAAATATGCTGTTAATGAATTAATAGAAAACACTAATAGAAAGGTACTTAGACTCCCCCTTATCACTGTGAATTAAACCCGATTGAACTAATATGGGCACAAGTGAAGGGGTATGTTGCGAGACATAACACCACATTTAAATTGGCAGACGTGAAAGAATTATTTCAGTGAGGTATTGACAATATTTCTGTTGAAAATTGGCAAAATGCTATTAAACATGTTATTCAAACAGAGAAGGAAATGTGGGAACTTGACAATCTCATAGATATACACATAGAGCCGTTAATCATTACAATTAATGATGATTCGTCTACATCATCTAATAGCGAAGAAGATACATGTTAAGAACGTTTTAGTGTGTCATAATTAATTCCTTTACTGTATTAAATTTTTTGTAATATGTATAAAATTTATTATTTTTGATTATACCTATTTGTACAGTGAGTTAATTTTTTAGGATACTGTTTCTTATATAAATACGTACCAAAAAAATATTAATTATTTGTTTCCTTATTTTGTATTTATATATTACATAGATCTTCTTAAAACCATTGTGTATTTTTATTTACTATATATAATTCTATATATTGGAGATGCATAATTTAATTCAACAAAACATACTTGAAGAAATAAGAAAATTATTTTATTATTTTGCAATCTTTATTTATGTCAAATACAAAATGAGGTTATTATTTTGATATGTTTACATGTGATTTATGCTGTGTGAGTCGGACATTTGCATTGCAAGGTTGCCATAATTTGCTACTGCATCTGTTCGGCGAGTCGAGTATAGTTTTCACTTTCAACATTGTAAGTGACTGAGCCCATAACCTATTGTTTCTAATACTCTGGAATCCTATATAAAGTTTATTAACCTAACTATTGTTACAATTTATTACAAACAGACGTTTGGCATCCATTACCACCGCATAATATATTATAGATATCAGGTACAAAACTTTTTCTCCTACTCTGACCATCCGTATACGCGTTTCACGGTTTGTACTGATAATTATAGATATCTATATTGTATTAGCGACATCTGGTAAAGAAGGAAAGCATTACTCTCGCAACAGGAAAGTTACTAATTTATTTTATAATTTTTTTACATAATCGACACTACCAAATTGAATGAAACACTACTACGTTCTCGAAGTACCCTATTCTTCATCGTCTTCAACGTTCTTTCTCCTATTTTCTCACTACTTTTTTTTTATTTACAGAACCGAATGCAAGAAAGTTTAAAGTTATTCGACTCTATTTGTAACAACAAATGGTTCACGGACACCTCCATCATCCTCTTCCTAAACAAAAGGATCTCTTCGAGGAGAAAATTAGGAAATCTCCGCTGACGATATGTTTTCCGGAATACGCAGGTACGCCTCCGCCTTGTGGGCCCAAGAAGGCCAACGTTACACGCATAAATAACGCTACATACGTATAAATTGTCATTTTTTATATCTGTCCTACCCTACAACTGCACGGAGCATATTAACACCTTAATTGCCACCGGATTGCGAGAGTTGTAAGACACAATGAACATAGGATAAACTCCACGAAATAAGTAAAGTTATGTTCGACAAAGTGATAATTATCAAACAAGTGCCATATCAGATACCCTACGCGCTAGAATTTTATAGCCCTATCTATCTCCACGCTGCATTCTTAACGCAAACGAAGTACTGAGTTTACGTTAACAATGCAATAGGTGGCGCTCTAAAAACTGGCATGTCAGATACGCCACGTTTTATATAATTTGGGCGTCGTTATTAGTCAATCAAATTTGAGAATTTTACAGTCCTATTATCTATCCCTACACTGCATTCTTAACGTAAACGAAGTACTGAATTTACGTTAAGAATGCAGTAGGTGGCGCTGTAAAACAAACCACAATCAATATAGGACAAACTCCTCGGAATAAGTAAGGTTACGTTAGACAAAGTAACAATTATCATCAACTGCCACATGCGATACGCCACGTTTTGTGTAGTTTGAGCGTCGTTATTAGCCAATCAAATTTAAGAATTTTATAGTCAGTAGTATAGTCACTTTGTAGGTGAAAGTTCAACTTTTTTATATTTCCGTTATCGCTGTGTGTACTTCGTTCTGTTGTTTTATAATGAAGTTTTCAATCTTCCCTTCGTACTTAATATAAATTTCAATTTTTCTTTTTTCTTACTTACAGGTGCCCAAGAATACGGCGAAGCGGCCGCGTACATCCAAGCGCAATTCGAAGCGAAAAACAAATCGACAACCAAAGAAATCTACTGCCATATGACATGCGCAACGGACACCCACAATATCCAATTCGTATTCGACGCCGTCACAGACGTTATCATAGCCAACAATTTGAGGAACTGCGGCCTCTACTAAGGGCGTCACGCGTCTCCGCCGCACTTTCTTATACATATATATATTATATATATAATATACAGAAAACAACAAACAAAGAAAAAAAAACAGAAAGGAAAAGAAAAAATAACAGGAAATCAGACAAAAGACAGCTGATATAGACGCATACACAACAACACACACAAATATATCGCAATTTTATAATAATATAAATTAAATTAAACGAGTGACCGGAACAAGTAGGTTTCCGCAGAACAACAAACCGGAAGTTCTTCAACGTAGGTTAAGGAAGCTCTAGCCCGTAATTAAACCTTATTTCGTATTCCGCGCAAAGAAATGGGAGGAATCCGTTTTTAATAACAAGAAAAAAATTGTTAGTAAGAACAGCAACAAACAACTTTACCTAACTTTTACCATAGTTTTTATTATTATTATTGTATATTCGCGCACATCAAAGAAGAAAATCAGATCGAAACCACTTCGTATATTCAAAACTTAGGAAGATTGGAGGCTGAGGGCAAGGCAATAAGAGATCCGATTTACGGTTTGCGTTTTTGCCAATTTTTCAACGACGCGTCAACCAGAGAACAATAAATCAAAAATGAATTTAAAGAAAATAATAAACGAATAAGTGTTTTGAAATTGTTCGTTTGCGCGTATACAGTCCGTTCGGGATAAAGATGCTGAAGCATGGTAGTATAGAGCGAACAAATTCAACTGACCGTCACCTCGCCAACAAATTTAAGTTTGGGAACATTGATGTATTGGTACTACTGGTCCTTAACTTCGTTAACATAACCGTAATTTGTCGAAAAAGAGAGAAATGACAGATGTCAACAAAACAAACGTCAGCAACTGAAGAACGCGAGAATTTTTCGATCTAGGGATATTTTACCATTAACTACCTTCGAAGTTGAATTTGCGCACCCTGTATATGAAGAGCGATTCAACTGCTGAAAAGTCATTTCAAAATTTAAGCTGGGAACACTGATGTATTGGTAGTTACTGATTTCATAAATATAACCTCGACTTGTCGAAAACGCACTGTCGCTATAGCCGGCTTACATGGTTCTAAAAAAATATAAATAACTAGATTTGGGTATTTTTGAGTCGTTAACGCTCTTCTCATTGTCAGGAATTTTGCTGTTTAGAGATTTTCTGCTACCAACCGGTTTTAGAATGTCAAATTTTGCATTTAAGTATTCTCTCGTTTTGAAATCAATTTAGACAACGTTTTTGATTCAACTGAATATTGCTAGAACTGTCAAAAATACCACGGTTGAGGGACTTTTGTTGTTAATTGCCGTTAAAATGTCGCTTTCGTCAGGGAAATATAGGATTTAGCTTCATAGTGTTATGTCTTGAAATTTTGCCTTGTTAGTGTTGATTGAACTGTTAGGTATATTTTCATTTGGGATTTTTCTTTACCGTTAGGTGTTAATGTAAACGGTTCTAACGAGTATAATTAGTTATTTTTCTGCTACCAACCCGCTTTAAACCGTTAGTGACGAATGTCAAAAATGTTACAATCTAGGGATTTTTGTTGTTACTAGACTTTAAAATGCAGTTTTTGGGAAGTTGATTATTTCTTCAATGGTACAGAACGAGCAAATTCAATTGAAAGCCATGTAACCAAAAAGGGTTGGCCATACTGATGTATTGGTAACAATAATAATTGTATAAACATAACCACAACTTGTCAATATAGTATATAGTAAAATGTCACCAACTACAGTACGTAAGAGTTTCTCCCTCCAGGGACATAGACTATCAACTGCCTTTGTAATTGAATTTGCTCGTCCTAAACATGAAAAACGATGCAAATGTTGGGAAATTATTTCAAAATTTATGATGTATCTGTAGCAATTTTGATTAATTTGATACACATAACCTCAACTTATCGGAAACGCTCTACTATAGAAAATAAAAACTGAAGAAGTAACATGTCAATAAAACTAAAATATCCCCAAATGAAGAATGCAAAGGTTTCTCTATCTAGGGATATTTTGTTACCAACTACCTTTGTAGTTGAATTTGCTCGCCCTGTATATGAAGAACGATTCAACTATTGGGGAAATACTTTCGAAATTTCAGTTGGGAATACTGATGTATTGGTAGTACTGGTTATTAAATTCATTAACATAACCTCAACTTTTCGACAACGCCCTCCTATAGAAAACTAAAACTGAAATAGTCACTCGATAGATGTCAACAAAACTAAAATGTCTCCGAATGGACAACGTATAAATTTCTCTATCTAGGGATATTTTACTCCAACTATCTTTGAAGTTGAATTTCTTCGCCCTGTATATGAAGAATGATTTAACTGCTGGCAAATTACTTCGAAATTTAAGTTTTGAGACACTGATAAGTTGGTAGCAGTTTTTTCTTCAGCATATCTTTAACGTCGGTAGTCAACATTAAGTAGTTTCACCGCCCAAAATGCAGAATTATTTCGACTTCGCAATTTTAAAGCAAAGTACAGGAGGGACGCTTAAATCTAGGGACTTTCGACTGCCAAAATAATAACACTTTTTTCCAATATCTAGTGCCTAAAAACCAACAACTGATTAACGAAAGATGAAACTTTAATAATTCACTAGCGGATTATGTGAGTCTGTACAGCCATCCACATAAATCGTCTGATCGTTTGCGTGCGACTGGGCTATGCAATGACCCGGTCGCACGAACGATCAGGCACATCTTGCAGGTCGATTGTGTTCGTCTCGTAAACCATCCCCTCATTACCAATACAGAAAAACATAATGATTAAATTATTGCACGAGAAATGATAAATTCGATTTTTCGTGTCATCCGTGCTTCTGGCACCGCCTCATTTTCCCCAAACGGACTGTATATAAAGCAAATATCTAGTGCATATATATAAATGATCTAATATTATTGTATCTACATTATTATTACATTTAATAATATTCGGACGTAATAAATTAATAAGCGCTAAAGTTTCGAGTGAGAAGTGAACGAAACAGAAGAGACAAGAAACGGGAGTGAATCGTAATGTGTTCTTTGTATTTAGCTTTATATCATTGGCTGAGGAAACGTATTTATATAAAATGAATTGATTCATATGTTCGGCGGTGGTAATAATGATGGTGATGAGAATATCAAAAAATTATTACTTATCGTTACTATTATTACTACCTGCTATTTACTACATACATAGCTTGTCTTGTGCTTTATTCCAGGATTACTTCAAAATAAAACAAACGAAAGAGAAAAATCGTCTTATAGGTACGATACTTTCAGCAATGTTGAGTAAATATTTTTTTACTACTACTACTACTACTATTATTATTATTATTATGAATATTTTTATTATTTATTATATTTTTGAAATAGCATATATTCGTTGTTATTATATTTATTTATATTATATTAATTAACTAGGAAAATCATTGTTAATGTGTAGTGTAGCGTAGTTATTATAAATGTTATATTTCCATTCTATTACCGGCCGGCGGTGTCGGAATGAATCTGTATTCCGCTCAAACTTTTGCATTTTACATTACGCACATCCAGTGAGGATTTTTTTCTTTTAAGATTCACAAAAGATCCAGGGTGTAGTTTTTAAAAAATTTAATCGTTATTTTAAATTTTTTAATTATCGTTATTTTTCAATTTTTTTTAATAGTTGGTTTTAATTTTTTTAACTATTTAATTTTTTAATTATCGTTATTACTTTAAAAATGGTATAAATTGATAAATGGCTAATTTCACAAAAGAAGAAAAAATACCAGAAACTACATTTTAGTTAGAGATAAAAAACGTAAAAAGTTGTTTTGAATTGTACACACAACTAGTTTTTTCAATTCTTATCGAATTAATAAAGCATTAAAAAGTTAAGAAGTTCCGTGTTTTTCTTATAGTTTTTGCCGCTTTGAGAATTATAAAACAAGGGACTTGGATCGCGATAGAAGAAGAAACAAGAGAAAAATGGGGAACGACTACTACCAATTTTCTGTAACAACCTGCAAGCGATGGTTTTCTTTCCCTTGGCAATCCAATCAAATAACACGTAGAAACACGAAGTTTTAAAATACGAAATCAACAAGTCTACGATGATTTCTTCCTTAACAAATTACGAATTAGGAATATAAATGCAGAAAATTTAACAATTTCAGAAATTGTATTATAATAATATTTTTTCAAATAAATGCAATCTTTTGGGGTTGTGGCTAAAAAAAGTAATAAGAATATGAAGTCGAGGCATATATTTTAAATCTATCAAGTATTTTCAAGAAATTACAAAAATTCATATATTATTCTGTAAAATATTAGAAAGGAAAAATTGCAAAAAATAAGAATTTTATCTTTAAATGCAAATCCAAAGCAACAAGTAACTAATTATTAATATCAATGAAAGTTTTAGGTAATAAATTGTAAAATTAATCAATTAAATCATATTGCGGTTCTGAGAGTTCTCGTGGAAGTGGAATTCGTCTTCCGTTAGGCGATTATAATAAAATAATAATAAGCTATTAAAAAATGAAGTGTTACATTTTAAATGAATAACAATAATAATGAAAAGGATTACACCCTGGATCACATTTAATACACCAAAGAAAGATTAGAAAATTGTAATTCGCACAGCTTGTACAGGACTGCTAGTGATACATCTCGATTTCCATTAAAACTTATCTTATATGATAGAGATCTACCACTAATAGGTCAATAAAACAAGGCTGGTTTGAGCGATAGTTATATTTTCAGAACGTTTACAAACGTTTTCGGAACACCTTCGTCAGTGAAAATATAACAGTTATATTTTCACTGACGAAGGTGTTCTGAAAACGTTTGTAAACGTTCTGAAAATATAACTATCGCTCAAACCAGCCTTGTTTTATTGACCTATTAGTGGTAGATCTCCATCATATAAGATAAGTATAAAAGGTCACGAAATATATATATATATATACATTTAATTAAAACTTATATATAATCTTCGGCATGATGCATCAACCCCATTAGTGGACAAGGGATAAATAGTAGATGCGAATAGTTTCTTCACGCTCATACCTATTTTTATCGAAATCGAGACGTGTCACCGTTGTCAAAGGAATAGAATATAATTCGCACAAAATTCAAGGACTGTATTATAAATTTCAAGGCAAGTATTCTCTCTTTTTTTTTTTTCTTTCTAAGCGAGGAACAATATTTTTATTTTTTTATTTTTGATAAGCGAGAATATGTTTGTTTTAATAAGCAAGAACTATATTTGTTATTATTGTTTTTCTAATACGGGAGAATAATTTTTTGTTAATAAGTCGAAACCACATTTTTTATTATATATTTTTTTAATAAGCGGGAGCCAACTATTTACTTCCGAATATCTTTGTCTCGCAATGAAAATTTTTTTCAATAATAATATATATACATACGGCGCGCACTTAGATTTGGACAAAATCAAAACACAATTACCTTCTGTTATTCTTTTAGTTGATAAGTTAATATACACGTATATGCCTTGTTCGTTGACGTTCGTTGTTAAAATTTTCGAAAACTCAACATTGCGTGAAACTGCCCTTCTTCCCCGATCAAGGGAACGAAACGATAATCAATTGATGATGGATGATAAAGATGCACAAATTACATTATATTACATATATATATACATATATATAAATATATACCTTGTGCCATAATAATTATGAATATATATAGAGATTGCATTTATTAGATAAGAAAAGATGATGATACCGATGATGTAGACTTAGAGAAAAAATGGATGCTTTATTTAAGTTATTTTTCCTTCCTTAATATTATTATTATTATTTCGTTTCTTTCCTCTATTCTCTTTTTTAATTAAATTATATCTTAATAAAAATATACATAAATATAAATATATAATATATACATTACACACGAGAACTATTTATGTTTTTATTATTTTTTTATCCAAACAATCATTGAGTTGTAATTAGCGCCCAGTCTGGAGCTTAAAAGATATGAGTGGACGTAATGTCATATTTACATATAGGATCAATTTTATATTAAGATGATTGTGTAAGTATATGTATCGATACATAATATACATACAGATATATATATTATACATAGATGTAAAAAAATAGTTCAGACGCGACACGTACTACTACTTACTATGATGGGGAACAGGAGGAAATTTTCAGCTCAAATTTAGCGATTTTGGTAACGAGGAATTTAAACGTAATATAAGTACCTACATATAAAAAATCGTTTTGAAATTTTCAACTTTTGATCACTATCGCGAATACGTCGCTTAGACACAAATGAAGAAATTGGAAACAAAAATAACGTTTTATAACAAAAAGCAGTTTTCTACCTGTATTAGTCTGTGGATTACTTACTTACTTAATTATCAATAATCGATGTGTGCATATCGAATCAGCCGGTAAACATCGGAAGAAAGTCGCTTTAAAGAAGTAACTATCCACAAATAAGTACCTACTACAACTAACACGAAACTTTTAAACTTAAGTTCGTTTTTTAAGGGGAACACAAACTTTGCTATTTCTTCTTCTGACTGAAAAACAGGGCCGAAAGTTTAAAGATTACACAAAGAAATGTAAACGCTAGTAAAATTCGGATCATATGTTAAGCGAGTTGATATTGGGATAAAACGTGTTTGTTTAATTTCACGGCTAGCTTGCCAACCTGCATTTAACGCTGTGTCGAACGATCGCCGGGTTTTTTCACTTAGCTATCGACAAATCTGTTAGCGATACTAATCCAGTGTTTTCAAAACAAAACTTTTCTTCGCCCAATCTTTATTTGCGCTTCCCAACGGTATTCCTTCGAACAGCATGCGGTGGGTGGTTACCAAGACAGCCGGGGAGGACTTCAACGCTCGATGTTGAGATGCCGCACGCCCCATGCAATTTTAAAAGTTATAATCATTTTTTACGTCATCGTATGTGTGAGTTTTGTCAGATCTTTCCTGCAACTTTTAGAAAATTATGATTTTCCATACCTCGCCGCGTAGGCAAGGAAATTTTGCTAAGGGTCTCCTTGTCGCATATCAAATCATAGATCCGTTCACGCTGATTCCAAATATATATGCATTGTTAGGTCTAAAAGATCACTTGAGGAATTATCGGTCTCCGAAGCGATCAATGGACCGAGAAAACGTCAAATTTTGGAGTTTCTTCCGCCCAAAACCGTTTGTCGGAGGGGAAAACTGGGGATTGCTGGGTATTTTTCATACTCCTTCCAATGATGTTTCTTTGAACAACATGCCATGAACGGTTACCGAGACGACCGTTCAAATGGAATCCTCCATTTGCCCTGCACGTAGTTCCGACGCCATATTTCCAATCCAATTTTAAAGGTTATATTCGTTTTCTACGCCGTCAGAAACACTTGTAAGAGTTTTTAGATCTTTCCTACGACTTTTAAAAGATTCTGCCTTCTCATAGCTCGCCGCGTAGGCAAGGAATTTTTCGAAAGACTCCCTTCTCGCATATCAAATTGTAGATCTTTTTACGATAATTCCGAATATATACAATTTCAGGATTCATTTGTCGTTTCTTTTACACTCATTCACTTAGTTTTACCTCGTATAATCTTATAATTTGACCCATTAGTTGTGAAAAACCCGGTATATCGACTCGAGTTTTTAGTCGACCTGGACGCAAAATCGTCGATTGAAACCGTTTTCAACAGAAACGTTTCCAATTGAAAGTCATGGTAGAGGATGCTCTCTTAATATACTTCAAAGTATTGACAGACCTTACGATACATGCAAACGTTAAGCGTGGGTCGAAAGTAGATGGAGAAAAAAAAAAAGAGGGAAGGTAGCTGGACATAACCGAATTACGTTATAAATGCTAAAAGATGTGGGAGAAAAGATATAAAATCGTTATCAGGAATCACGGAGAAGCCATGCAGAATGGGAATAACAGCAAATTAGCAAGTTATCGTAACCAAACCACAGGAAACGAGACAAAAACGAATGAGAAAATTATCATGGCATTACTTTACCACGCCATTAAAAATCCACGAAGGAATGTTAGAACAAAACTTAAGAAGATAGTAGTAGAAACGTCTTTGAAACAGTCACAAAATTGTAATTCGTAGCAATTAGGTGACTCTCTACATAACGACCTCATTATGTTAGGTGCTTTAAATGGGTAGCCACAAAGTAGCTATGACATAGCTTATTAAGCACAAATGAGATTAAATTAGACTAATAAGCTATTACACAGCTATCTTGTAGCTGCCCAATGATTAAGTCGTTAACGTAGAGAGAGTCATCAAGATTCTATCAATTCTTCCTTTTAATAGGATTCCCTTACGAAACACGCCAAAGTCCGAAATTTTCGCGCTAACGCTTGATATACGCGAACCATCGAGGCGTTAACTTTGAAAATAATATTTTAGATAATAATAACGACTAACATGGTAATTAAATTACAAATTAAGAAAGTGTATTTCATATCTACACTGTAGTAGAAACGTAGTCCAAAATGGACGTACCTATTTGCTATTATCAATAACAAAAAAACTTATAGCATGTATGAATCTTCAAACTTACCTACTTACTTTTTGTACATACCACGTATACTACGCATATGCATTTCTGCAGTTTTTCTTCCTTTTTCAAATATCCACTGATAGACGTGAATACGGATGACATAAGAGCAAACGATGAACCATAGAAAGGGGTGAATTTCAGATGAAACACGATTACTAGACCCCGTAAGGTTTAAGAGGGTTGATCCCTCGCCAATTACGTCAACGACATACATGGCAAGTGCTAGGCCATTCGCATCAACAACCCGTCTCGTATAGGTGTGGGCGCCAATCGCTCATTAGTGGTAGGGGATGATTTTCGTATCAACCAGCTCCAAACTTTCCGTGGTTTAACGATTACACTATGATGCTGAGAAAAACTTACGTACACACAATCGAATTTATTTATTATATCAACTTTTATGTACATATTTGTACATACAGTGAGTCAAATACAGGAACGCACTTTAAGGTCACGACTGCACTGACAAAATGTAAATTTCCCCAGCGTACCTCATTTACCTGGCCGTTGTGATCGTGTGAATATCGAATACAATTGCAATCTTACCTTAGGCTGTACCTCGTCGGGCTTGCCGCACACCTCCCTCTCCCACACAGAGCTCGCGCGAGGACAAGCGCGTTCCAATATTTAACTCACTGTATTCTTATAAAGGAACACATTTGAATCAATTTCAAACCGAAAAACGTTGACAAGGCGACGGGATCGATTGTTTTCAACCAAGTGACAATTGTATAGGGTGTCGATAATAATGTAAAACGTACGTGTATAGATAGGTAAGCTGAAATGAGTATATCGGTGTTTACGTAGTTTGAGAAATAAGATGCCGTCGAAAATACAGTTGTTTATGTTTGTTATAATTTTTTTGATCTCGAATCGAGCGAGGGCGTTAAGATTGGATAAAATATGGGGAGGAATGGTGTTAAGGGATAATAATCAATTTTTCTTAGGAATTTCTCCATAATTCTAAATCCCGAATAATTTCAAATTTAAACTCAAATATATTAACTGATTTAATTAATTTAGTTTAATTGATTTATTTCTTTCATATTATTTATTTTATTTAATTGATTTATTTAATTTAATTGATTTCATTTAATTTAATTATTTCATTTAATTATTCTGTTTCATTCATCAGTGCTTGAGTGAAAAAGCATGCGCCTCACAATGAGAAGATGGAGTCTGTTACCTTCGATATGTTGCGAAAGTAAGGAAAATTCCACTAAGCTGGCCAGGAGCGGTACAGTATACGTATGTATACGGCTCGGTGACTCCGAACACTACACCGAAAGGTCAAAATGGTGAAAGGATTATATTTTTTTCAATAGTAATTCCAATAATAATGATAATAACTAAGTCGTCGCACTAAGCCCATTTTAACGAATTTCGCGAGAGGAATTGCGAGTTCGCATTTGGGGGCAATTTCTCCCAAATTGACCGATATCCAATTTTCAGCATTTTCGCTTTGGACTTATCAGTCGATTACGAGAATTTTTGAAAAAGGGGCTATCTTTTTTAATTTTTCGAGATTTACATTCCGAAGATGTGGACCAATTTCAAGGAACTTTGTAGGTCAAATGTAACTTAAATTTGAGGGGTCCAAGTAGCATTAATGATGGTTGTAATATTAGAAAAAAACCGCCCCTTTTCGTATCGTTCGCGGCGTGCTCGTCTTGCGAACCCCCTCTAAAGACGAGAACACACTAAGTTAACGGCGGCACGTTAGAAATGAACCAATTATTCACGATTTCCTCTGCGGTGTCCGTAAACATCGAACAGGCGACCTCGAGGGGTGTTAAAGGAGTCGCCAGAATCAATCTCGACAAATTAATGACGACGATATAAACTGAAAGAACCTAAATGTCAGGAAGAATAATAATTTAATGAATAAAGAACTATAGGAAAAGGAATAGGAAACTAAATGGAAGATATCCAAAGAAAACATGCTGGAAAAGGTAAAAGAGACCTGCGGAATGGTGAATATGTCAAACAAATGTGTAAAAACAAACAAAACTATGGACAAATAACTTAAGGCCGATGGATACTAACAAGAAATTCTTGACAAGTAAAAGTAAAAATTGCCTACTTATTATTTGAATTTGTTTCCTAAAAGTCGCGCAGTATAATAACATGTAAAATCTATGACATTGACAGTTATAAATATGTGTTCTATTTGTTTGATTTTCCAATTTGTCTTTTTCTGAAATGTGCATGTGTAGTTTCCAGCTTGCATAAATTTTTCTAAACAAAATACAACATGCACCAGTTTTCTGGCTAAATTTTAAGTTAAAAATGGGACTTCTCCATTGCTACTATCTTCTTTTTAACGCGTGTAATTATGGGATAGAGAAAACTTGTACAAAAATCTCTTGCTAGTGCCCATCGGCGTTTATAAAGGAAGATAAGAAAGGTAAAAAGAGAAATGGAAAAAAATACTAAGCGATTGCGAGACTATCGCGAATATCAAAAAAAAAAGGGAAGAGGCCAAACTGGAAGTTCCGAAAAAGCAAAGAAACAATTTTTGGTTGAATTTCGGACAAAAACCTAAGAACGACTTCAGAAGAGAAATGGAAGAAAGTACTACGCGATCTAGGGACTATCGCTAACATTGAGAATAAAAAGGGAAAAGATGAAATTGGATAAATGTAAGCAAAAAGTTTTTTTGCGTGAAGTTCGAACAAAAATGAAGGACGAATGTAGAGATAATCGAAGAATGAAAGAGGGCTTTAGAGAGAATCAAGAAATTTTGTACATCTACAGCACGTTGAAAGAGCTAAGAAGTGAAAAAGAATGCCATATCAAAAATATAGAAAAAACGAAGAGAGAACAAAGGAAGAAGAAGGGAGGAAAAAGATACTAAAGAGGAATTAGAAATAGCAACAGTAAAAGTAAAACTCGAGGAAACCACCTACTTATCGCCTATACCCGGTATTTTGCCAATTATTGCTTTTGCTCTTACTGTTTCTAATTCCTCTTTAATGTCTCTTTTCTATTAATGATCAATTAATCAAAAAATACTAAGACGAAGAAGGGAAAGAATTTCTAAGGAACTAAATGAAAAAGCGAGCAAAGAAATAATGCCAGAGAATTGGAAAACGGGATTATCTCACCACACTATACGGAAAGGGAGATAAGCGAGAATGCAAAAGTTATCAGAGAGTAACCCTAATGAGCGTATGGAATTTTGCTTTTTATAATTTCACTTATTGCTAAAACGTGATGAACAAGAAATCGATTACTACTAGGAAATATTGTTGATGTGTACACTCGAAACCACAAGTTTTTCCATTGTTTTTTGTTTGACCCTTTCAGCAGTAAAAAGTAGTAGCAGTACAAAAATCAAATGCTTGTAGTCCAAGGCGCATTTCCTCCTTGTATCGATTTTTATCCAATCTTTACGTATACGCTGCTAACACCACTATATTAATTATGTTTACTAAAACTTATCCTTTATATAATATAATCTAACATATCTTTTTCCACGTTAATTCTATAGCCATCGAAGTTACATTAAAATGCACGAATAAAAAGAAACATTCTGTATATATATATATATATATATATATTCAGTGTATCTCCGGATGAACACATGAGCAGTTTAAGAATTCCTTGAATCTTTGAGTTAAAATCTCATCTTGTGAGGTTCAGCCCTGCTTGGATAGAAACTATTTTATGTCATATATGTATAAGAAAATCAAGTATGGTTTAGAAGTCCTTTTTTGTAGTAGATACCACAAAATATTATTAAGCAAAATTATTTATAAAGGAAAACTAAATAAGATTACAAAATTTGAAAGCACGCTGTCTACTTTGACATTTTATTAATTAATTTTTTTGATAAACAAGATATTGAAAATAAGCCGATCTTGTTGAAGTGTTGCATACTTGCATAATTTATTATTCTGAACAACCTTTATTAAAGAAATTTTGCAATATTTTCAAGAAGGAACTTACTTACGTCATTAAAAATTGAGAAAATAAGTTTCAAAGTGGACAGAGCTAACTTTTTTATTATTACTCGGTTTTGTTTTACAAAACGATTTTTAATAACATTTTTGGCATCTACAACAACAAATATACTTTATCAGCATTTAGAAATGATTCTAATTTCAAGTCAGAAAGTGAGAGGAATTTTTATTCATGCATCGATCCAGACACACACTGTATATACATATATACAGGATCGATACAATACAATAGACTAAATTTTAAAAATTGAAAAAGAAAAGACATTTTTTTCTCTATAGGTACACACCTGTTTCCGCTTTAGTAACTTCATTATCTCTTCTCGTTTCTTTTCTTTCGATTTGCTTTACTTTTACGATGTTCATTCGCATATCCTCTTTTTCTTTTTCTAAGTCGATTAACGCATAATCTACAACACACAACTATACACAACACAAATACACATACATAGACACACACACACAAACACACCACAGCGTAAGAAAAATCGTTGCTTAGTTGTGAAATAAATAATATCGATAAGGTTATTATTCTACATTATTACATATAAATATATACATACAGAATTAGGAAGGCGCATAATTAATTAATTAATTATTATGATTAAAGATGATGATGAAACGATGTACATGTTTTCCAAGTAAATATCAGTATATGTAACGTTCATAACTGAGGTTGTTTCTCTCACTGTATGTTTGTTTCTCTGTGATGTGAACATGATAAATAAATTTTACCCATTTCGACGTCCCGATCTTTCTTTCGCCTTACATCCACGCCTTAAACGTACGAAAAATCAAAGTGTATACCTATACAGCCTCGACTAGGGTTGTTTTAACATATTTCCTGCCCGCGGGCTACTTACAATAAAGCAGCTGTTTTCATAAGAAAATAAAAGAAAGCGAAAACGAGAGCGCGGTGCGGGCGGACCAGTGAAGTTTTATAAAATCGAACTGATTTGAGTGTAAAAAAATTACCACCCCACCGAAATTGCCATCCCATGAGGAACAAAATTGTCGCCCCACGAGACGCAAAATAGGCGCCCTACGAGGCACACAATTGGCGTCCCACGGGGTGCAAAATTGCCATCCCACGAGGCACCCCAAGAAACTGATGCCCTGGGGCTATAGTGAATTCAGCCTTGTGGTTAGGATGGCTCTGGCCCTTGCCACATGTTCTCGACACCGCTGTATAATTGTGCTTACAAAAATTGCAGACAACTAATAAGAAAAACTAGATAACAATAAATTCGGAGAGCTTTGGTATGACGATGTTATTCTTATTCTCGTGGAAACAACACCTCACGTTGTCTACCCTTTCTTAGAAATGGCCCGTACACAATTCTACAGGGATATCGATAACATACGGTTAAGGCTGTATGGATGTGAATGATGAAGAATAGGGCTAAGTGGATTTGGACTGGGAAAAACGCCTCGATATATATGGAATGGGACGTAAGAATCGACGACCAAGTTGGTAATCTATTACCGCACCAACCAACGACGTACCGCACACCGTTCCCTAACCTTCCTTGCGAAAGCGCGGCTCACCATACGTCTAAACCAAAGCGGAGGGTGGAGAGGGCGGAGGGGTTGGCGTTTCACAGCTGTTCTCTCCTGAGCCCTTACCAGAGTCCGTGCATTATTTCATGAGACCGACTCAGTAACCAGTTTTCGTATTAAAAAGAAAGGTAAATATGGTAAAAAAGACAAATATACAATACTACCGTCCCAAAGGCATCTTCGTGATCTTTAGTAGTTCAATATTCTTCCGTAGTAGCACCGTAGTAGCATGCATTAATCGCGCCAGTCGGCAGTCATAGCGCAGTGATCGGCGGTCTTAGCGAGTCTGTTACCGATTGTCATTTAGTTCGCTTGGGTGCATTAGTGGTGAGATTTGTGTTTACACGCCATTATCCAAGATGCCTTTTCCGCCTTACAATGAAGATCGTCAAAGGACTAGCCACATGATGGCGCTGCCCTACCCGATTCGCGGGAGTTTATCAAGTCGTCTAATCCTATGGCCGGCCCGATTTGTACTGGTGAGATGTTACAACTCCATTATTATATCTTGTCAAGTAGCTGCAGTGAGGATTTTGAGGTTAGTAAGAACTGAACAAAATCTAAATATCTACAATTCTTTATTTTAAGACAGACATGACACGTCGACATTTTCAACAATCAAACAGGATACTCGCTAAAGAGAAAACCGACTACTTCCCGTTCTTCACCGATTATTGCAGGCATATGGATAAAGTGAGAATTGAAGAAGCTTGTCGACAGATTTAAACAAACAAAGTACGCGAAAAGTATTGTTGCGGCAATACTTACTATGTACCTATAGTCGAGAATGTGGGAACGTGGAAATTGGAATAAACAAAGGTTTTGGAGAAGAAACAAAAAATATATCTGTAGTAATAAAACAAGTATACAAAACAACGAACGTTAAACAACAATGGAATAAGCAGACAGGTCATGTGAAGGAAATGCAGGTGATGTTTGAGGGTTAGTATCAACAAAACTATATCAATTAAATGAAGCCTGATTGAGCGGTAGTATAAGATACTCAAATTTCTAGATCGGCGTCATTCAAAGGAGAGTCAGGATTTATAATACAACCTATGGCGGCTATTTCCGGTGCTGCTAGCGGCATGCGCATCTTGCGAGCCCCCGCTGAGGACCAAAACGTACTACACTAACGGCGGACGTTGACCACCCATTAACGATTCCCTCTTTACGGTGTCCACAAACGTTGGACTGACAACATTGAGGGATGTTAAAAAAGTTGCCGGAAAATGTTGAGCGGGTTAATAAATTAGGGGAAGGACTTGGTCGACGGGAGGTAGAGTTGACGAATCACACGTACAAAACCTAACCAAGTACTATCATCAAATTCTAGCCGCTGAAGTTTCAGTTTATTATTAGAGTTTATTAAAAAGGTGGTACCGAGTAAGGGTGTATGTCGCTGACCGCAGCGCGAATGTGTTAACCTACATAGCCGCCCTCCTACCTATTCTCCAATCTACTGAGTTCACTACGCTGCGTTCACCGACATGCGTCCTTGTCCGATACCACTTTTTTAAACAAACTATAATTATTATTCAGTCTATGTACCTATTTATACATTTACCAGATAAATCAAACAAAAAATATTTTATATGAACACGTTGACTGCCATTTCAGCCGTATTCGGGTGACCGCAAAAGTTCCGAACAGGGGCCGTCACTCGTATTCGGGTGAAAGCAGTAGTGCTGATCAGGTCTCATTTAAACGCGTTGACTACGTGTTGAACGATGTCTCAAAATAACGATAGAAACCGGGACAAACAGAAAAATAATGGGGATTCAGAGGGTCCAGAACATCGTCCTTCGTATATCCGCCGCATTACATCAATCGCTGATGTAGACCGTTCTTAGCGACATACCAAACGCATGTTCGACGAGCACTTGATTATGGATTAGTTGTTTTGCTTTTTATCTGGTAAAACAGACGATTTCTATCGGCAAAACTTTTTCGGTCGTTCGCCCCTTTCGCTGTCGCTCGCAGCGTGATCGTCTAGGGAGCGTCCCCGTGGGGACCACAACGTATTACGCTAGGCGGAGCGTTAGAAACGAATCATCCCTTAACGATTCGCGGTGTCAACAAACGTTGAAATGAAGTCGTCGAGGGATGTTTAGAAAAAGTCGCCAAAAGCAATCTCGGAAGATGACGTGTTAATAAGGTATGGAAAGAATTTGCTTGACGAAACGAAGAGTTGACAAAAATCAGACATAGAAAACTTAAACAATTACTATCATCGAATGGTTGCCAATAAAGTTTCAGCCTTATGATTTTAAAAATAAACGATTTTCATTTTGTTTTAGACTGTCTCAAAACAGAGATCAAACTGAGACAAAAAAACTGAGAAGACAATTGGTCACGAACATCGTTCTTCATATTTCCGCAGCGTGATATCAATCATTTCCGTAATCCATTTTTCACCGCATACCAAACGCTCGTTCAGCAAAGACTCGACTATGGACCAGTTTTTCCCTTTCATCGGGGAAAACAACCGGCTTTTATCAATAAATCTGTGGCGGTTGTTCATCCCTTTCCGGTGTCGTTTGCGGCGTACGCATCTTGTGAACCCCCCGCCCTGCCGCCCCCGAGAACCACAACGTACTACGATAACGGCGACACGTTAGAAACGAATAACCCATTCACGGTTTCCTTTTACTTTGATCAATTATTTCAAATAATATTATTTGCAAGCCCGTCTAATGCTTATTTCAGAAGCATGTTTTCGAACGACAATTTTATGCTAACTTTTATGTTGACTACGTTGATTTCGTTCTATTTTACAGCCTTCGTAATTTTGTAGCTAATAATTCGCTGAATCCTCTCATATTTGCATTCTTCGTTGTTGCAATTTTGTAAACGATCATGGGATTTACGACTGAAATTCTGCGAAATTGAATCTCAAGTTTTCGGTACTATTTGAATCCCTTTCTAATTGTAGTAGCATAAGAAACCATTTGATCTTCATAATCTAAAGCACACTTGGTAAAACAGCGCGCGTGGCTTGACCGATATTTTCTTATAAACTAGCGTGGCAGTCAATGTGTTAAACGTCATCTCAAAATAAAGACTCAAACCAGGACAAAAACCAAGAAGAGAGATTAAGACGGAGGTTAAACTCGATCCCGTTCTTCATATATCAGCCGCGTGACGTCAATCGCTGGCGTAGACCGTTCTTCACCCCACTCGTTTGGCGAAGACTCGACTATGGACCAATTTTGTTCTCTTCCATCCGGCAAAACAGGCGGTTTTTATCAAAAAACCGGTGGCGGCATTTCGTCCCTTTCCGATGTTGCTTGCGGGGTGCTCGTATCGTGAGCCCCCGCTGTGGACCACAACGTACATATACCGCTAATGACGGCACGTTAGAAACAAATCACCCATTAACGATTTTGTCTTTTCGGTCTCCACAAACGTTGCACTGACGACGTAGAGGCATGTTTAGAATAGTCACTAGAAACAATTTCGAAGAAGGAATAACGAGTTGGTAATGTAGGGGAAGGGCCTGGTTGCCGAAAGGGACTCGAAAATGAACCAGTTTTTATCTCCCTCATCTTACACCGCAACATACAAGGTTTTGATTAAAATTTCGATACAACATTTTATATTCAAATAAATTCCACTTGGATAAAACTTTATTTTGATAAATTACGACGCTATTGATTAGATTTCAGTTCTCCAATAAAATTTTATCCCGCGTGCCGTCCGACCCGTTACGAACTGACCCAGTACGAAGTCACGACGGATTTATCACAACTAATGAGCCAAAGTTATTGTTGGAGTGATTGTTGGTGGCCATTGTACATAAAAATACAATGTATCGGCCCGTCCGATTGGTGGCGCCCTCAGTACAGAAAACGATGCTTTTCTTGATACATGTCGTAATATGTATCATGTTATCACTTAATGTCAATTATATTTTTCATTTTAATTCATAACGCGAGTGTCCTTTTCTTTCGAGCTCCAAACCCTTCAACATTGATCTATAAGATTATATGAGGTAAAAGTAAGTTAATCAGTGTAAAAGACAAAAAAATTATGCAAATAAAGATATTGTTTGTTGAAACTTATTGAATTGAAAAGCTCGTCAGTCGTTGAACTGGGCGTTAGATGCCGCTCGTCAAAGTAAACAAACACATCCTATCCAGATATTCACTTAGGCGTGCTTTACATAGGGCCCGAATTTTACTAGCGTTTATATTTCTTTAGCAAAATCGTAAATATTTCCTTTTATTTTTCAATCAAGCGCTCGAACTGTTTCCTGCACTATCGACATATATGATTTAAATGAAATAATAAAATATAAAAGCAAAAGAAAGGAAAAATTGACGTCGCCAATTTCACTTAACCGTCTACATTCGCGTGATTCGATGTTTGGAAAGTATACTTTCGGTATTACCGTGAGTTAGCAGGCATGCGATCGATTCCTTCTTAGTGCGGTCGTAGATACGTTAAAACGATGCGAAAGTGGATGCCCTAATTGATTGAAACCTAATGTCCACTTAAACCTGCTAAACATATGACTCGATTTTTACTAGCGTTTATATTGCTTTCTCTAACATCTCTCTCTCTTCTAACATTCGTCTTTATTTTCAATCGCATATTCGAGCTATTCCCCGCTTAACCTTGCTTTGCATATGGTCCGAATTTTACTAGCGTTTACATTTCTTTTTGTAAATTGTAAATATTTGCTTTTATTTTTCAACCACGTGTTCGAACTTTTTGCCAGCAGTTTTTCCGTATACGATTTATCGCCCGCATGATGAAACTAACACAGCCCATTTGACCTTGCTAAAGATATGGCCCAGATTTTACTAGCGTTTACATTTCTACAATTAAATAACAAACAACCTAGTTGGCCGCATACTGTAAGGGTTTCTCCAAATGTTCCTTGCGAAACTTCTAAAATTAATTTCCTGTGATAGTAGGAAAATATTTTCTCGTACAAATTGTATCCTACTTAATTCAAACTTTCTTCTGTTTTAATCGGATGCATAAGTTGCGAAAATCGCGGTATATCTACAGTAGATACGAAATATTTTTCAGGGTTCCCCGTACTAATCGTGTTCGTGTGCGCCGAATGTACTTCTTTGATTTTATATTTCCAAAATAACGTCATGCGTTTTGATTTTCCTTGATTAAAATATGAAGGTTGGGATAATAAATGTGTAATTGTTGCATTTCATTTTTTTATCAAAAAGGAAATGTTATTCCGTTCCATTCAACAATTATCCAATTAATTCGACGAATAAACTTGAATGCTTTAATTTAACGACTATATATAGCATTTAACGTAGACATTTGTATAGCGTACGTGTGTATACGCGATTAAGAAGTGTTGTTCGTAGAGCCATCACAACATCCAGAGGCTATCAGTTAACCGTGGAAGCAAACACGCATCAGATAAGGCGAAATACCAAGAACGTTTATCGTATAATCATCGTTGGGATTTGCGTCGACGTCTTAGAACGAATTCGTCCATCTCCAAGATGAAGATATTTTTCTGGTTGTTCTGCCTCGTTTCCCTGCTGCAAGGTAAGATTTTAAGTTTATGTCAAATAGAGAGCAATGGTTAAAACACATATTTACGATTAGGACTGATAGGAATCGATGGGAGTCCGGTTTCTGCGGAAAAGATCAACAGACTGGGAAGGATTCTAAGATCTGCAAGTCCGAATAGATCGTGCCACGGGAATCACTGCCAAAAGTTTCCTAGACGTTGAGATTTGCGATTATCAAATAAATTGGAGAAATTGAAGGAGAACGTCTAAAAAATTGTACTTTTATGTTTGTAGGTAATATGAACCGTAATAAAAATTGTTTACTTTCCAAATGTTGTGTTTTGCTTCTTTTTGTTTTAATTAGGCTTAGAAATGTAATTATGGATATTTTAATGTAATAAAAAATAAAAAGATTATTCTACAAGGCTAATGTCCTAATAGTTGTAAGTTTAGAGATGAGTTTCCTACAATCTACACGTGACTAGATTCTATTTGGTGTAAATGTATCTCCATCCAGTTTTGTAGACGTCGATATTTAAGCAACATGTCAAAAGGGTACCAGTTTGGGGTATGACAAAAATTTTCCCATTTTGAGGTTGACAGTTAAATCAAAGAAAAGCAAATAAGCGGTATTGAAGATGAAAAAGTAATAGAGTAGAATAAGAAAGAAAACTTCAAATAGCTCACCACGAAACCTACCTAAAACCGAGCTCCATTCGTTAGGCATTTCTCATAGGAAGCTGTGCAATGCCTGCAGCGCAAGACCAAATTGCATATTTCAACAATTGTGACGGAGGAAAGTATACGCTATTAATCGCAGACTGTGATCGTAGACTAGTTTCGTCCGCGTTTTAAATAAAGACGACGGTCCTTTGCGTCGGTCTATGCTGATGGATTTATTGCATAACGAGAGGTAGTTTGCCTTTTGCATGTTGATGGTTTAGTAAATAGAATATTCGTCTATTAATTTCACCGGCCTGCAAAATTTAAGACGTTGGCAGTTACAGAAATGGCAGGGGTTGAATATAGTAAATTTCTTGATGCTGAAAACAAATTCGGCCCTAGAAATTGTTTAGCGAGTCAGCTTTTCGAATAACTTTAGGTTAAATGGTTAAAATTGCCAAATTTAGGAATTCATGCCATTGGGTCTTTTTTCCTTTTTGGGCGCTATGTCCCATTGAGGGCGCCATTTGCATAGTATACATATCCGTTGTATTATTATTATATTTATTCATACCTTTAGTCAAATTTTACGTTATTGTCGTATGGCACTATATCCCCTCGGTTATTCGAACAACGATCGGGCATCTATAAAATCGGTTGTAGTGAATGCGATAAAGCGTATATAGAACAGTCGAGACGCGCAATAGTTACACAATAGGATAGATTCGTCTAGTATCGCGAGCCTTATATGCACAACACGGGGGACTACATAAAAATTTAAACTTTAAAATTGATAAGATATGTTATTCACCGCGAGAACTTGATGCGTATGAAGCGATACACGTACATAAAAATACAAATCTTTTAAATCGTGACAGTGGCCCACTTCAGTATTCCACCTTATTCAGTTTATTATAATTAAATAATTAAGTAATATTAGTAATTGAAAGGTTAGCTAGCATTTTATATTTCTTCGGGAAATTAACTAAATTATTCACATAACAATACTTGTAATTTTTAACGTTTAAAACTTGTTGAAACCAGAATGAAATCTTTAACATGCACTTTTTCTTTCTTTTGCATGTTATGAGAGGCGACCCACTTGATATGTTATTTATAAAGGTCGTTGACGACGAAAAGAGGTTTGTAAGAAAATTGTTTATTCAATCGGTTTACGGTTTTGATAATGCTTGTCTCAAGCTAGCGAAACACGTGTCACCGAATTTATTATTAAACCAATTGTGTGATGAGCACTTCACCAACGTGATATAGTTTCAGTACATAAATACACCACAGTCCTCGCAATCAGCACCATTTATTGTCGTATATGTATTAATAGTGGGCTAGGCAAAAGGGAAGAAGCTGAATGTGTCAGTTTAGACATATCATGTAACAATAAATGATAAATATTATGATGAATGAAATAAAAAATCTAGATGAAAGGAATTTTTAATTAATTTTAAACTCAGTACCAAACTACATAAGCATTTCCAAGAGTACATACGTACTCCTAACTTAAAATATCCAATGACGTTGTTTAGAAAGCTTTTAAATCAAAACTAGAACGCACGATTTTCAACTTTATTACCATTTATCACCATCATCAAAGAAATATTTATTTATCCTGCGAATTATTAGTAGTGTTTTGACAGTTTGCCATGTATCTCCACTGAGCCCTGCAAGGATGGGGATTTCTCAAATCTACATCCTCGACAAAACCTGTTTCGTTAAAGAAATTTTCAAATGTCTGAAATATGTGTGTATTTGGTGAACTACCTTACCTAGAAGCACTATTAACAAGCAACTTAACCAAAGCAGAATTTTCATGCTGCATATAATAATAATAATAAGTAGAAGCCGAAGTATGTATGACAGCGTAAGAATGCGAGAAGTTAGAGGTGAACTTAATGTTATCGGAGAATTGATAACCTCGTTTTATGATGGTAAAATTTTGTTTGTTTGTAATTTTTTCTCGTTCAAACGAGTGTAATAAATTAAATCACATACGCAGGCAAATATAAAATAGCAACGCATCACAGGCGACTGAAACGTAACAATTAAAATTGGAAGAAACTTGTTTCAGTTTCTGCCACGTGTCACTCCTTGATGATGTTTTTCTTTGCTTATACCACAGACTTCTTCAGTTTCAAGAATATTGATTTGAAAGTTTAGCGCTGTATTACAAACTTCTGTTTTCAACTCAGACAAAGCATGTTGGTACAAGAGAAAGATTTTTATTGTCTTCTCAATCTTGGGAAACCCCAAAGACAAAACGATCAAACGTTGGTTTGTAGAATTTAAATGCGGTAGTACAAATACCGATGATGCTGGACGTGATGAAGCAGTTACTCCAGAAAACAAAAAAATCCACAAAATTGTTTTAAATGACCGTAAACTAAAGTTGCGTAAGTTAGATGACATCGTAAAGATATCACTGGAATCTGTGGACTATATTTTGCACAAACGAGATAGCTCTGTGCAAAATGGGTGCCACGTTTGCTCACAGCTAGCCAAAAAGAACAACGAATTGATGATTCAGAACGCAGTTTGAAGCTGTTAAAGCGTCATAACCTAGGTCTTTTACGTAGGTATGCGACAATGCATCATACATGGTTTCAACGCTACACACTAGAATCAAATCGGCGGTTGGCTGAGATAAAAGCAAACGGTGAAAGCCGCTCAATGCGACCAAAGATGCCACAATCCGGCGAAACGGTTATGGGCACCGTACTTTGAGATGCGCATGGTATAATATTCATCGACTACCTCGAAAAAGGAAAAACCATCAATAATAATTGTTATGTAGCATTGTTGAACCGATCGAAGTAGGGGATTGCGAAGAAACGGCCCTATATGGCGAAGAAGAAAGTGCTCTCTCATCGTGTCACGAGTCGTTGGTTACGATAGCAACGATCAAAGACGCAACAGTCGCCCGGAAAGATTATGGCCTTCGTATTTTGGGATACGTATGGTATAATATTCATCGGCTAGTGTCGAAAGAAAAGCCACCAATAGCAATAGCAATTGTTATATAGCATTGTTGAACCGATTGAGGAAAGAAACTGCGAGCAAACGCCCCCATATGCTGAAGAAGAAAGTATTCTCCCACCAAGACAATGCACTGTGGTACAAATCGTTGGCTTCGAATTACTTCCCCATCCCTCGTATTCGTCATATTGGCCCCCAGCGATTATTACCTTTTCTCTGACTTCAAAAAATGCTCAAGGGAAAGGGATTTGAGTTAAACGAGGAAGTCATCAACGAAGCACAGGCCTATTTTGAAGGGAAAGACAAATCGTTCTATAAAAAGTGTGTAGACATGTTGGAGAAACGGTGGACCAATTGTATCACTCTTGAAGGAACAATTATATGATTTTTAGGAAAATAAACCTGTTTTGTATTTATTAGCCTCGGTACTTTTCAGGCGATGTGGTAAATGTGTATCAATGCCTTTCAGAAACACGTTCGACGTAATCGGGATTTTTCCAAGAAAGCCAAACGTAATTTTCACAGCTATTCGTTTTTGGCTTCGAGCATTCGTATAATGTTATTGATTATTCCATTGATTGTTCTGCAAACTCTTAACTACGTACGCCGTAAGTTGTATATCTGCTGCAACTTGGGAATTCTTAAACTGTTGTTGACTTCCTTTAATCGCGTTCGCACTTTGCGGATTTAAAGTTGAAACAACGGTTTTCACTTTGTTGAAAAGCTTGTTGTAATTCTCCAGCATCTGCTTCAAGCCATGTTCTGCAATCTCGTTATAATAGGCTGTGGTGGTGTCGGAATTCCTGGACACAACTTATAAAATATCCTAATTCGCTTAGGAGATTTCAGAAAAACTTTCTTTTATTTCATCGATTAATGTATCAACTGTAGGGTAACGTATTGGGTATTCTGTGCTCCAGGACTTTCCAGGCGACGTGACAGAAGCTTACACTACCGTATTTTCGGCCGAGATTATAACCACTTTCACGTGTACCCAAATTATAATACGGGAATACATCAGAAATAATAGAGTGCATATCCTAACTGATAACCAGTATTCGACCAACGAGTGCAACGTATAAGTTGACGCTGCACTCGTTTACTGATAAACCACTGTGGAAAACGACAAACAAAAAACGATGAAAAACGGCGGAAAATGACGGGTTAAGAAATCAAAAACAATGTTTCCCACTGCATACGCACAAACTACCAATGCCCCACCCTAATATGTACGCCCGCTAAAATTGACATAAAATATTTTATTAGATCTCTATTCACAACTTAGAAATTTTTCACAGCTATTCAGCTGTGGTGTGCTGATGCAAATGTTTTGCTGCCTTCGATAGAATGCCTCCATCTCACTGTTACATGACAATCGTCTTCAATCATGTTGCGCACAGCGTCGACGTGTTTTAGATTAATAATCGATTTTCGTCGACCTCCACGCGACTTATCACTGACGGACGCACGACGACAACGAAATTCTGGAAAATTAGCGCTCTTAAAGAATCTAAAAATGCATTTTTGAGGGAACGCACTACAATTCATCTATAGTGGGTGTTGGCCCGAACCTTACAAAGGGAGGACACAACGTGTGGGTCATGGTTTTTAAAGACCTTTTGGGTTAAGAAAGTACTCGATGTCAGTAATCTATAGACCTCGCCTTTTGGGCGCCAACACTCAGCCGTTTTTGAGAAAAATCGGTTTGAAAAAGGTACGCGGTCATATACCCGTACCGTTGAACAACCTATTCCCAAGGCAGCGTGGCTCCGTGGATGAGAACCCGATTACAAACTTGGCGGTCCGTGTTCGATTCTCGGCAAACAAGTTTTTCAATATTTTTTTCACTTATCGAAGCCTGTTTATTCGTCAACAATGCTGTCAACCAGTTTACACAATCTGTGGTGGATATTTAAACTCTATTATTCATAATCATTCACCACTGACTGATGTCATGCATCGTTATTTGGTCTAGACCTCAACTTTCTCATTCTTCAGTGTTCGTGTTTACAAGCAGAACAGTGAGAGAGTTGCTAATCGAACTGATATTTTGGTGTGTGGTTTGGAAAAAGAAGAAATGGGAGAAGACGCTGGACCTTTCACCAGTACGGAGGTTGATTCCTGTGAGACTTCGTTACATGAACAACGCAAGGCCGAAGAAGAAACACGCTTCGCTAAGTGAAAAAATATTGAAAAACTTGTTTGCCGGGAATCGAACACGGATCGTCCGGGTAGTAATCCGATTCTCATCCACGGAGCCACGTCGCTCTGGCGATAGCTGGTGCAACGGTACGGGTATATGAAGCGCGTAACTTTCTCAAACCGATTTTTCTCAAAAACGGCTGAGTGTTGGCGGCCAAAAGGACGGTCTATAGATTACTGATGTCGAGTACTTTCTAATCCCAAAAATCTTTGAAACCCGTGGCTCACACGTCGTGCCCCTTGTAAATGTGAAATCCCTTATCAAACAATATGAACTGAGACGAGGGCCGTGGTGAAGAAACAACATGCATGAGACACTCGATCAGCATCAGGATCGAGACAATTCCACCTGCTCATTGCGGTACCGTCAGATGTCAGGACGGAGCAATTGTTCCAAATGAACCGGAGACAAATTGGAAAGATATTGAAACCATTGCCGTCTCAACAAACATCCCCACAACATTCCCTAGCATCAAAACCAGCAGACGGGCCTCCGGACGGAGACATCTAGGGTAGAAAGTAAAAATTTTCCGGAGCCCAAGCTGAGAGGGACCCACTCGAAACAGGGACGAAGCCAGGGAGACGACCTGTTTTTGCAAAAACAAATAAAAGATTCCCATCACCAAGGTGATAGGTTTTATCGAAGACACCGAGCTAATGGCATAAACTAGGTAGGCGGGTATAATAAACCACTGAATTTCAATGCAGTGGGCTAGGGCCCACGATAAAAAAACAGAAACGTCTCCAGCCCATAGGATTAATGGACGATCCAATCTGTATGGGGCTTCTGTGACGAGAAAGAAACAACTGTCTGCACCAGGAGCCGAATACACAGACACTTCCGATTTTGGTTCAGGTTCGCAGAAGAGCTACAGAAGCTTCTTACCAGCAAAGTGGTTATCGAGAACACCGCACCTCATGGCGTAAATTAGTAAACCAAGTAGACCAAGTTATTGGGTTTGGGCGCGGTACGGCAGAAACCACATCCTTACGAAAAAATTGAAGAGATCTTGTAAGAAAAAACGGCTAATTGTAAGTAATGATTAAAAATTTTGTTTTGTATAAAATTGAAATATCGAACGATTACGAATGGATGATGCATCGCTTATAATAGATACAGACGTATATTGTTTCTAGTGTTGTTTACATAAAATTTACGATAATACTTTTGCGTATTATTTATTACCGAATAATTTCGCCTTCGACCGGAAAGGATAGGTTATCGCCAAGTTTGCGCCCAATCTTACATCGACCGTCGACTTATAAAGATTTCTGATACACACACATCTAATAATAATTGAATATGAAGTTGTTCTCTTGGTTACAACTGGTTTTACTCCTTTGTTCGGGCTTAGGTAAGCATTCAAGTAACAAACACAAATTTATCGCCAATAGTTACGGAATTTATCACCTATTACAAATGGGGATTTTAATTTTGCCAGGAATCGCAAGCGCGATTTTCCATGCCTGCACCGGTCGATATCGGGACTTGCCAAGATGCCAAAATAGAGAAAATGTGGACCAGCAGGCCATAAACCAGAACTACATGAACCAAGATGTCAATGAAATAAATTACGGTCAATTCTAATTGTGCACAGTCTGATAATAACTTATATTTTAATATGTAAAATAAATCCTTGAAATGTTCTCTACCACGTTTAGGTCAATTGAACGACAAATTGGGAAATATCAGTTATATTTTGATATTTCCCAATTTGTCGTCTAATTGACCTAAAAGTGGTAGAGGACATTTAAAAGAAAAGTACATTAGGTCACGATACATATATATGTATATTAAATACGTTATATAAAGTAAACGAAATTATTCTTACCACACCTTTCGGATTATTTGTACAAATGATATCCAAGAAGAAATGAATATACATACGCATGCATCTAATACAGAAAAAATATAAAGAAAAAAATTAAATGTATATGTAGGTATATAAATATTTAAAAAAACGTAAAAAACCACAAAAAGCATAATAAAAAGATTGTTAAAAAATTATAAATAAAAGATTAATAATATGAGATTTTTAAAGAAAAAAACATGTAAAATCATTATAAAAAGGATTATATAAACATTGTAAAAAAGTAAACAATATGATATCGTAAACCAGGTTATTTATTAAAAATATTATCTGACATTTTACCCATTGACAGCAATAAACAAAATAAACAAAACGACCTTTGCCAACAGAAGTTTCAAACTCAATGGCTTCTATATGATAAAAAACTGATAAAGAGGCATTAACTCCACGGTTTTGGCATCGTTATTTTATTCTTTTCTTTTGAGCAAATGCTTTTATGAAATCTCAGTTTCGAACCAAGGAACAGTAGAAATCTGGAACAATTTTTCCCCCACCTGTATTGCATGCGAAGTCGACCAATAAACATATTATACAGCGCGCTCCTAAAATATGGAATAAATTCAGTAAAAGCGAAATAAAATATTGTTGGAAGAAAAATTTGAACAGGTCGATTCTATTTGCTAAAAATAAGCATTTTTGCATGACAATCGATTTTCAACCATCCGTTGTTTTTGAGGAATGACATCATAATTTTCTTTTTTAATAGTAACCACCAATTTGTTTTCTTGATTTTGACACTATATCGCATCGGTAAAACACCTCACCCCACAATTGCTTAAATAATAAACTTCGTGACAAATGTTTCGCTAGTACGAGGTAAGCATTATCAAACCCGTATTTAAGCCGATCTTGGGAGATATTTTCATTGCCAAACTGACAGTATAAAAATGTTACCATCTTACCTAAGAAATTCTAAGCGTGAATGATAATTCAGAGTTAGAAAACGTAAAGAAAAAGGTAAAAAAACACCCTTTCTAGCAAAAGCGTTATCCGATTTTGTTTTTCGACGTGCCAGATGTTTTTTACAGATCACGTAGGTACAAATTATTACAAACTGTCGGTTCTACGCTGATTTCTTAACATTATACATAACGCAAAATATCCAGATCGCCCTATGAGCCGATCAACGTCAGTAAGATTGGGTCTAAATTTCGAAAAACTGGTGATGTTAAAGATATTCAAAAACTTGCACGTTCAAAAGTTAGTGAAGATCTGAAGTTCAACAATTTGTTCAGTATGGAAGAGAATCCTCACAATACATCTGAATCGGTCGCATTAGACAATAAGATTAGTCAGACAACAGTGTTACCTATTATGAAAATTAATTAGAAAATTCAACTCGTACATGAACTCAACGAAAACGACCCCCACTGACGACTACAGTTTTGTAAAACTATGATAGATTTGTGCCAAGCAATCGACGTTTGCACCGGCAATTGCTTTTCTCGGACCAGACAATGTTTTGTCTGAGTGGTACAGTGAATCACCAAAATTGTAGGTTTGGAGTCGGGTAAATCCTCATTGGATGTTTGAGGCACATATTCAACACCGGGAGAAATTAAATGCGTGGGCTTGACTACTTGATAACAGGAGGGAACCTTTTTCTTTGAAGGAACCCTCACAGGAGCAACAAATTTTTTGCAACAGTTTTTACAAAATGACTTTGCAATGCGTCCAGCAAATGAAATGCCCCGAATCAGCCCGGAAATGATTCAAAATTTACAAAAAGATTTTTAGCATAAGCCTGCGTACTGTCAGGGAGTCGGTGGATGGCAGTTCGAATATTTTCTTTAAAAATGGATTTGTTTAGCAAAAGGTTTTTTTAATTTTTGTGTTAACAATAAATTTTACGTTTTCTAACATTCAATTGTCATTTACTCAAACAATTTCTTATGTAAGATGGCAACATTTGTGTACTGTCAATTAGTTAATGTAAGGCTAGCTCAAACTCAAGAAAAAATTGGCAGTTACTATTTAAGAAAAAGATTATGACGTCATTACTCAACAACTACTGGTTGAAAATCGACTGTCATGCAAAAAATGTTATGTTATGGTCTTCAATTGTCATACGGTTTATTTTGGGGTTCTATTTATACCTTCTCGACACCACACCCACCACTTTTTGAACATTTTATTACCCTACGGGTGTTAGCTTTTTATTTTATTAACTCCATCCAAAGACGTTTAATGGAAGAAACAAATATCACTAGAAATAAAATTATTAATTTTTAAAAAGAGCATATATTAATGAATAAAAAAACATTGTTAACATTCAGACATACATACAACATTTTACATTACAAGAATTCATAAAAAATTACTGAAAATAAGGATACATCGACATTCAATGCAGGTTTCTATAACAACAATATACCTCGATGAACAGGAGTCAAGGTGAATTAAAGCTTTCGTTTCATGGACAACTTATAAATAAAGCAGTGTAGTCCTGGTTTCCAAAAGAAATATAGTTTAAATATAAATATAGTTTATATATATATAAGTTTGTTTGGTTAACGACGAAGAAAATTAGATAGATAAGTCAACAAATAAGTCAATAAATATATTTGGAATAAAAGGGGTTTAAGAAGAAGTACCAGTGAATAAAAGAACCTCACCATACCAGAGAAGATAGAATCTAAGAAGGGGAAGAATCCATAGAAATTAAACGTGCATCGACAATAGAAGTTAAGAGAGGAGATACAGGAAGAACCATCATCAAAATATAAATTACACACACACAACACTAGGTAATTATCTTGATTTTATGTTAAATATTTCTAAAAATTTATAGAAATAATTTGTTATAATTTATGCTTTTTATATCATGCCGGTGCAATTTTCTTTAAGAAACTTAACTAAATTCTCAGTATAATATATTCGTTTGTGCTGAGGGTAGAAATAAAGTTATTAAGTTACAAAAAATAAGTATCTGGTGGGGAGTATACCGTTTTCTAAAATCTGCGGATGGCCAATGTGCTTGTCTTCTTGGTGTAATATGGTACAAAGGGCGCCTTTTATACTTTTACATGTAACCATTAACAATAAGTGGCGCTATTGAGATGTGTCATAATTTGTTGAGTTTGTTAAAAAGGTGAATGACATGTTAACTGACGATGCTACTTTTACGAATTTTATTATTCAATGATAACTTACAATAACAATTATCATTGAATAATAAAGTGGCATCGTCAGTTAACACATCATTCACCCTTTTAACAATCTCTAGTCATAATTTTGGAAATTTTGTTATTGTGAAAATAGTTGTAGCTTACAACTTGACCGAGTAGTTTGTTTACAGTCAACGTTTAAAACAACGATTTTGTGAAACTGTGGAATTTTCACGTGAAGGTGTCTTTTGTATGATTTCCTACGATTTTAGTAAAGACCCTTCCTCAACAACAATGAATAGAATCGCTTCGTTCAAGTTTTGATAACGAAACACCATCAGAAAAGACTGTTTCCAGTTTGCAGAATTTTATGGTGGTCGTGCGTCACTCAGCTATGAATTGCGTGAAAGTCGACCAAAATCAGTTATTATTCCCAAATTCCTGTGGGAAACATAATTCAAGAAGTTTGACATGTGACTTACTACAGTGAGATAGAGGCATTTTTATGCATATCGAAGACTGCAATACGTTTGATTTTGCATGAGCATGTAGGTATGAAGATCTGTTTCCGATAGATTCCGTATAATTTGACCAAAACTGAAAAAGGCAAAAGGGTCATGTCAATTGTTGTAAGAAAACGCTCAAGAATTTTAACATAGGGACTGAAAAATCCGTATACAACATCGTAACAGCTGACAAAACTTTGATATGGGTCATTCCATGAAACGCGGCCTAAAAGGCGTCAGTCAGCCATCTCTAATTTTGATTAAATTTTTACAGCTTGTACCTACGAGACCTGGCAAAGTTTCTGCTTTGAAGCCATTTGCATAAAAGTCGCTTTTGCGACCTGGAAGTGATTCGAAACAAATAGCCAAATTTGTCGTATTACTGCCTCAGATTCATTGTTTCCTCATCAGCCGTTTTCGTTTTGTTCGAGTTGGGCATTGGGTAAACTCTTATATAATTATTTCAACCAATTAACTATTTATATTATTAAAGTAAGAACAAATATGCTTAGACGTAATTTTTCGATGTTCTCAAATGAATGATTCGTAGCAAAATATTTGCATAATAAAATAAGTGAGTTGCATCTTTTTCAACGGCGCACGTCCAATTTGCGCGTAATGCTGACTTTGCTCTAATATGTAACTAGTTTATACTTACTTATATCATATACAAGGATAAGTTGTTAGTTTTTGTGATTTAGTGTGAATATGTATACAGCAACTTTTTCATTGAAAAAAAAGGTTGTAGTTGTAGATTCATTCGATCAACAAGTGCTCCAAGTTTGATTTAAGCGGGTACGTACCTACCCACTGCAACAATGCATTTTTACGCACCGTTTGAATGAATTGTATTTAAACTATTGAAAAGTGGTTTTGACAAGTATGTGAAAATTTATTACGTTCAAGCTGACAAATTCGATTGTGAAATTTAATAAAAATATCAAATTTTAGCTGATTCTCGGCCTCGTCGCGTATTGGGTATAATTTTATATTGCTGAATACAGTTTTGTTACTTATACATACTCATTGCTGACAGAAACAATCCCCCAATTCCCAATCGGAAGTATTACAACCATCGTGTGAAACAATCGAGGTACTCCGTTTGCGTGCGCCAGAAGAATCGGATTGCAAATCAGATAATTCGACGCAAACATTCGCCCAAGAGTCTTATCAGTTCTCTATCTTAAGATAAACGCCCTTCATTTAAACGTGCTGTATCTATGGAATAAACTAAGACAATTGGAGGTATTCCTAGAGCAGATTGATGCCGAGATCTTCTTGGCAACTGAGGATTGACCGCTTAAAAATTTGCCATTTGGAAAACATGACACTACTAAATTTCTTTTTGCGGGAAAGAAAAATGCGTGGGGTGGGGTTGGTATCTACGGTAGGCTCCCCGGCAATGAATCTCTTCGCAATGTAGACATTCTTAGTGTTAGTAATGTAATTGAATGTTACGCTGTTGAATTAGTTCGGAACAATATAATTGTTATAGCATGTTATCATGTACCAGGTATTGACTTTCAATTATTTCTCGACAGAATTAAGAGCATGTTGGAGGTTGCTAGCCTGACTAATAAAACTTTTAAAATATTTAATTTTAATATAGATTCATCAAGTAGCTTCTTTGGTGCATTTGATTTTGTCCTTAGATCTAGTGTACTCGATTAATGAACTAACGAGAGTAACTTTGATCAGTAGTACCTGCAGCGATAATATATTTATCAAACCTGTGTTGATTTGACTTTTGGTATTGCTTTAATGAATGCTTTCCACTAAGAAAAGTTAAATCTGGAAATCATCACAATCAAAAATTACCACCCAAATTAAAAGAATTGAAAACACATGTCTCATTTGTTAGTAACCTTTATAGCAGCTTTCCTGTATTTAATAATACATATACAGATACAGTAAAGCATTGAACAGTATGAAAAGAACTTACGTCGATAACGAAATTGCTACTGCAGGCAGCAAAAATAACGGAATATGGAACGTAATAAGCTAAAATTTGAATAGGGGAAAAATACAGGAGCAAAATGTTAGGATATGAGTGAAAAGCAGCTAATTGGAAAATGAGAAAGTGGCCAATAAGTTTAATGAGTATTTCCAAACAATCGGCGAAAATTTATCGCACAGCTTGGCAGACTGTACAAATGTAGAAGAGTGTATTTATCAAGCATCAAATTTACCGCACTTATTATTTCTAACACCTATATGTCCCAGCGAAATGATAACTTACATTGTCACTCTTAATAAATCACAGTCCTCGGGATTTGATAATTTATTTAGTTTTTTATTAGATTCGGTTAAACAATATGTGTTTACACCTCCTTAGAGGTAGGTATTTTTCCCAGCTTACTGAAACAAGCGAAAGTTGTTCCACTGCACAAGGAAGTCTCAAAAGAAGTGTTGAAGAATTATACACAGATTTCACTATTATCTACATTTTCTAAGCTATTCGAGACTATTGTAAACGAAAAATTAACAAACTTTTTGACTAACAATAAATACAACATCCTCGCCCCTTTCCAACATTTTTGATCATCCGGATTAATTAATGCAGGCCTTAAAGCGAAAATCCCTTTAATCAAATTCATTTATTAAAAGTACTCAAACAGCGTTGTTGGACATAAATAACACTACATATTTATAATGATACATATTTAATTATTAAAAAAAGAATAGATCATTATAGACAGGCAGACATTTTTTTAAAGACTTTATTTATCTCTTTCAAGCACCTCAAGGCTATTTCATTAATATTAGCGTTATCCTCTTCTGCCCATTCTATACATATACCTAAGCTATTTAAAGCATCTTCGCGTTTTACGAGCTTTTAGGAATCAGTGATAGCCTCATGTGCCTTTTCTGAAGGTAGGTCGTCGTCTGCATGCAGATGATGGTTATCTCCCTCTATCCACTCATTTACTTCTAGTTCTATAACACGATCACCAGTTTGTACGAGATTGTTTAACATGGTTGCAATGTCTTCTTTCTGTCCTGATTCTAGTGATGCCGCGATCAACTTTTCTCTTAGTACGCTTAATGGAAATCAATCCTCGAAGTCTTCCAACTCAGGCTGTAACGAATGAGAAAGAATGTTGTTCCAATACTCTTGTAGAACTTCTTGGGATACATGCGCCCTTTAATGTGAAGACTTTTAAGCATTTTGATATGCCTTCTTGTTCAGATGTTAGCAAGTGTTTTAAGAGATCTTTACGAAATCGCAGTTTGGTTAACCGAATTGCATTCTGGTCCATTGGCTGAACTAATGGAATGCAATTCGGTAGTAAGTGAACAGTAGAAATATTACCATCATCACTTCGTAGCTCTTCCTCCTTCGGGTATGATGGAGCATTGTCTATTGTTGGAAAACTCAACTAGAATAATTATATTCTTACGATCTTGGAAAGAATGCGGGTGGCAACGCATACCGTAAACACACGTCAAAATGAATTCTAAACACATAGGCCTGTCGTAAATTATGTATTTAAAAGGGAAACTGACCTTGGTAAGGGTGAGAGGTATCTAGCGTTCTATAGATAGTCTTCGTATGTATGTTGATGCAATAAGTAACTTTGCATCAGTCTTCTCTGAAATAAACGGTCGTGTTCTTTCTTGTGTAAATCGGATATAAAATAAAAGAACTTTCTTTTATAATAAGTACTAGTCTTTATTTATTTGCCTATCCCAACATCTATTATTAATAATGCTTTTTTAGATGGTAAGTTATTGTTTGACCCATGAAACCATTGAGAAAACGATGTCATCCATGCATTGTTATTTGCTGCATATTCAACTGGGGGTGGCGTCTTTTTGAATGAACGAAGAGCTTTTGAGCTTGTCTTCTTACCAGGTGCCATTTCTTCCTTGGAGTATGTTAATATTTTATCTGGCAGTAATTTCCAAAATAAATTTGATTCGTCGGCATTGCATACTTGCCCAAGATTTTTTATTTGACTTTCAAGTTTATTAGCAAAGAGTTCTACAGCTTGTTCGTTACTAGAAAACTTTTCCCCACTAACCTTAAGGAACCTAATGACATTTCTTTTCTGAAAATTTGAAACCCATCTCCTGCTTGCTATGAATTTGTTATTGCCGTAATGCTTCACGTATAGCTACTTAGATTTTCCAACTAGAACCTCGGAAGAGATTACAACGTGTTTGCCTCTTTGTTTTACAAACCATGAATACAGATTTGCTTCCTTATCTTGGTATTCTACCTTACGTAACGTTATCCTCTTGCCCAGTCCAGAAAACGTGTTTTGCATAAAACTACAAAAATCGCCCGAATTGCGTAGAACTGTACAATAAGCTAAATATAAATCAATTTTATTTACTTTTACCTTATAATTTTCTTTTCTTTATTTTTTGAGTCGGAGATTGTTAATGTTCCGACGCCATACAATTCGGCCAACACTTTGCCACTTATACCTTTTGTAAGTTTTTGTAATATCTGACTGTAACGTTAATACCGTCCTTTTACGACGCGGTACCATTGTAGTTAATATTTGTAAAATGGATTTAACGATAACTTTCCAGTCGTTCTACAACAACGTTTCTTACCCAACTTCAAAATTGAACTGAACACTAAGTACCTATCCAAGATGTAAATAATACGCACGAAAATTCTACACAGTTACAGGGAAATCCCTCAGACAGTTTCAGGGAATTCCCTCTAATACTTATGTACAACAAGTAGGGAAACTAAATTTAGAATGATGAACAATGATCCGGGTAATAGAAGCACAAATACTTCGGATAGCAATGTGCATGATGCAAAACATATTGAATCCGGATAGCCGCTGAATCCGGAAAATCAAAGGTCCGGATAATCAGGAATGTACTGTATATATTTTTATCTGTGTGACGTGTATTATATTCTTCACACATTGTACGAATCTTGAGATTTTATAAATTTTTGACTTTACTTCAGGAATACCTGCTTATACGGCAGTTTTCCTGAAGCTTAATGAAATTATTATTACTATTATTATAGACTTGGCCAAAATCGGTTCAATCTCAGCAAGGAACCAATGATTAGCTAGAAGACCAAAAGAATCAAAATTGGTAAAAATTTGAACTGGAGTGGGTAACAGTGAACAGATGCCATGATGGTGTAAAGTGGATTCGACATCCACCAACCAAGCGAAAGCACGGTAGTGAGTCTGTGATGGTTTGGGGGAAGTCATGTACACCTCTTGCGTACGTCACACTTATGTAGTGCCTTAACCCGCCGCGTCCACCTTAGCCCCATTCGTTGTCTGTATGGTCTCTGGATGCAAGAAATGGTTATGAACAGCGAATCGACGAGGTTCATTTTGCAGTTCCTTTGATAAAAGGAAAATGAAGTTCGTCGCTTCGCTGTCTAGTTATGACGCCAGGACGTTACAGGATTCCATCCCGTTCGAATCGAAACCTAGTCATCGTTCACGTTAAGAATCCAGCATGGGAATAGATAGGGTTATAAGGCTCTCGAATCTAACTGACTAACAATGACATCGAAATTACGCAAAACGCGCAGCGTATCTGACATAGCTTTTGATATTCATAATGGTCATCTTGTCTAACATAACTTTACTTGTCCGAAGAGTTTGGTCCTATTTTGATCATGTATTGGTCCGGAGAGCTACCTACTGAATTCTTAACTTGAACTCAGTATAGGCGCCATCCAAGAATATTATTAAGTACTTGCTTTTCTAGTTATCACCTATCCACAAAATCAAACATATCTCGATTTAACTTTCAAATTACACATACCCAATCTCGTTATCACCGCGTGGATCGCCGTTTAAAATAAAAATATCATTTCGCACCAACCTTTTTCCAAACCTAAACAACCAACTAGATACCATTATCAACGCAACAATAGACTCGTCCCTTTTTCTGCTATAACATCATGTTGACTCTTTAAGTTATCCGTAGGCAAATATTTGGAATAGAAATCGCAGCGAAGATATCAATTAGACATTGTAACATAGAAACATACGTCGTAATTGCTGTTTATGTGAATCGCTCATACACACATACATAAATGTTGCGTGTGCATCTCGAACGGAATGAGTCGAGTTCATCAGTCGCTATTGTCGTATCAGCCGTTCGATCGCAGATCGAAAGGTTTTCGAGAGACGCCGATAAATTTGAAGTGTTTTTCCGACCGTCGTTAGACGTTCCGTCAGTCTGATTTTGATTTCGAAGGATAAGCGCGCCGGTTGTTTCTTTCTTTTTTTTTCATTAACATTTTCGAAAGTTTCGGTCGAGGGAATTCCGCCTCGATTCTCGATCGTACAAGTGTCAGTCGAAGAAAAGAGATTTTCGGCCTTTTTTTTCGTTCTGTAGGGGGAGGGCGATGCGCGAAGAAATTTGAGGAAGTGGAAATCGGAGAGACAGTTTATGCAATGACAGACCCGGAAACACCGTACGAAGGTAGGTAGTGTGTAAGTGTTTGCTTCGTGTTTGCTATCTCGACGGATATGAATGAATCATTGGGAATAATAACAACAAAATAATAATAATAACAAATAACAATTATGAGAAAATTTGTAAACCAAAGTGTTGGTTTCGAAAAAAGAAAATCCGTTTTCTCTTTTTGAAGAGCTCGTTTATTCAGAATAAAATAAAAAATTTTTAGTTTCAATTTTTTTTAAGGATTTTCCATTCGCCGTTATGTGATGGCAGATTTTTAATTTGCTCAAAAAATTCGGATAGGAACAAAGTTTGGAGTAAAATAATTTTGATTTTGATTTGATATGAACCAGCCCACATTTTAGTTCCCTGTGCTAGACATAGGTAATAGATTACACAAAACTATACGTATTTACGACTTTTGTGTACAACATTTTTTTCTTTTTCCCATTATCACCTGCTGCCCTGGTAGAGCGTCGCAGTTAAGTTATTTTAATGTTCTTGGTTTCATTTCTTCCATAGCCTCCAATCCTGTGCAAGTTTCCTCATCTTTCTGATCGTTCTTCCTCTCCTTTATCCTATGTCCTGTATTTGTTGGGTCCATGTTTTTCTTAGTCTCCCCTTTCTTCTCTTCTTGGATCTTTTTGCCTCATATATGGTCCTGACCAATCTATCCTCACTCATCCTACATACATATCCAAGCCGCTCCATTTGTTTCCTCTCCATAAGTTGTATTATAGATTCCTGCTTTAGGTCACTTCTTATTTCCTCGTTTCGAATTTTATCAAATTTAGTTATTCCGTTTATTTTCTAAAGATATCTCACTCCAGCGGTATTTATTATACTTTGTATACCTGCAACTTTATCTTTTTATCTATTTCTTACTTCCTCAGAATAGTTTTATTAATGACATAGTATATGCTGTTCGCTTTTCCTGTTCCATTGGCTTCTTCTGCATCAATCTTTCGATACTATAGATCCTAGATATTTGGTTGTTGTTACTCTTTCTAATTATTCTCCTTTTAAAATATGTTGCTGCTCCTATTACCTCCTGCCGCCCCCTCATTGACCAGATATGATCCGGTCATAACCAACCTGTATTTTCGTTCGCCGCTGGAAATAGGTAATAAATTACACAAAACTATACCTATTAGCGACTTTTGTGTACAAATTTATGCGTTTTAATAAGATGGAAATGTGGAAAAGCGTTTTTCGATAACCGACGGACGCGGGCCAGAGATTATCTTCCATAGACTAAACAAAGTGCTAACAACACAAACGATTTCCGCATTTTTATCGAATTGGACACCAGTTGATGTTTCTCTATCTCTCCTCGATTTTTGTAATTACATATCTACGTAAAGAAGACAAATTTAGACGTTAATAATTCTCCCTTATTAACAACTGTTTCCTGTAAAAATAGTAAACTATTTGTGAGGGCCAATATCTAAATGAAACAAAATCTGAATGGTTCCCCATAATACCTAACGTACCTAATTAAAGTAGGTCCTTATTAAATTAGGTATGTTAAGGGGGCAACTACCAAATAACTGTGCAGAAGTGTACTAAGTGTATTAAGTAAGCACAATTAGCATATGCCAATAATCCGTGAGAGGAATTAAGCTTTGTCAATTGCAGACCGCAACCGCAAACTAATTAGTTTTGTTCTTATTGGCACTCGTCAGTACAGTATAGTTGGTCTGTTGACAACGTACAATCGCCCAGATACGTCGTCAATTGCAGACCGATGTACTATACTGAAGAGTCCCAATAAGGACGAAACTAATTAGTCTGCGGTTGCGGTCTGCAATTACCAAAGCTTAATTCCCTCACGAATTACTGGTATACGCAAATTGTGCTTACTTAGTAAGATGTTCATTAACGTACCTAATTTAAGAGACTATTACCGGTTTCAAGGCTAAAAAATGACCCATATTTAAACTTTTCTTTTCTTGTTTCATTTATTACAAAACTTTATACAAACTTTTGCCTTTAATTTGTACATACTTTGGGAGTATAAATTTCTTTTTCCTTTTTTTGATCGAGCATTATTTACTACAGGACGCCAAAGTCTAGTCCTCGAAAATGAGACCCTCACACCGCGCTGAGAAATTCACAAAATTGACAGGTCTGAAACAGAAATTCTAAGAGGTATTTTAAAGAGGAAGGTAGTTTACATCGTAATTCACCACCTATTTATAAAAAATTGATAAAAAAATGGCGGCTTTGTAAAAGAAAGAGATGTAAAAATCACGTTTTTTTCACCTTTTTTCCCTTGCCAATTTTTTTTTAGCAATTTTCCTGCAATTTTCTGGTGAATTACGGTAGACGAGATCAAAATAAACAAATGAACCAAGAATGAAAAAATCCATCTAGTGGTTGCGGAGAATAAGTCAGCGCAGTTTGAAAAATGCTAATTTGAGTAAAACGCGTTTAAAGTTTGCGATTTTCTGCTGCCTTTTCCGTGTGGATTTTTACCCATTTTTAATGCTTCTCTGCACTTCGAAATTCGAACTGACCACGTGAGAACAAGCCAACACTATAACGGCGTCAAGAGGCAGGTTAGTTTAATAGAAGCAGGTAGAACAGGCTGTATATAGGAGAGGGGAGAAGAACAGCTGCCCAACTGGGCAAACTGCCGGTAGAACGCCGAAAACGCGCGCGCATTTAAATTGCTACAACTCTCCCATTTTTTCAAATTTCACTACAAAATTTTAGGAGATAATTTCTGAAGGTATAAGGATTCCTAAAATGTTATAAAAATCATTTTTTCTCAAAATTCTAACAGGTACACTAGTACCTTAATTAGGGTCGTTATATAGAGAGTCATTCAGATTTTATTTAGGGAACTATTTCCTGTACAAAAAAGACGAACTAACCAAGCTGTAAAATAGTAAACTAGTTTCGAGAGCCAGGATACTAATTCATAGAATCCAGATGACTCTCCACAAAGCGACCTTAAACGAAGTAACTGTGCAATAGCTTACAAAGTAGCCGCAAATTGCATATGCCAATAAAAACGGAAGAAATGATGCTTTATCAGCCGCCCGATTAACGCACCTAATTAAGTAGGTAGTTATGCAGAGAATCATCCAGATTCTATTCATAAGCTATAAAAGGATGTTTCATCCTCAAACTGCAAACCTTGTCGAAGATTTTTTGTGCAAAAGCGATTTGCGAATATTTTTTATTCGAGATTTACAATATTGTTTTTATTTTTGTACGGTTGTTATCTTACAGAATGTTTGTGATTTGCCAAACAAAAAAAAGTTATCTAATCTATCGGGAAGAAAAAAATCAAAACGTAAAACTAGAAGGCATGCAAAAAATTGCGGTAAAATCAGGTTAAGGCGCACCCGAGTTTGGAACTGGTTTCCTTTCGAATATCGTTTATTTGGAGGACGGTAAGTTAAAGATTCTCGAATACTGCTGGTTGCCCAGATATGAAGCGACTTTACGAGGGTAGATGATTATTTTAATTTAAAAAAATTGAATGCAATTTTTTTAATTCCTTACGAGATAGGTAATTAAAATCAAAGCGGGGACGAGTATACACGTCGAACGCGATACAAATGATCCCATAACAATCTATAGGCGCAAAGAGGTTGGGGAGTAAGTTTTCAATAGCAATAATTGTTGTCAACAATGGATTGTTAATTTCTTATCCAATCAAAAAATCTAATCCTTGTCGTTTTACTTTGCTTTTTTGTTAAAACTATTAGGGTACTATTTGTATCGCGATGACGACTATACACGTCGAAGGCGATACAAATGGTCCCATAACAATCTATAGGTGCAAAGAGGACGAATGGACAATGGCTTATTCATCTTTTATCCAATAAAGAAACGAAACTTTATCGTTTTACTTTGTTTTTTATTTTCCGTAAAAATTGTTATGGAACCATTTGCATCGCGCTCGATGTGTGTACTCGTCATCGCGAAATCACAAATGGTCCCATAATCATTTTTAACGAAGAAAGCAAGGTGGAACGATTAGGATTAGATTTTTTATTGGATAAGAAATTAACAATCCATGGTTGAAACAAATTATTGTTATTCTAAACTTACTCTCTATCTTCGGACCTGTAGATTCTGCAACTTGTAGTCTATATTACAACGCTTCGGCTTTGATATTAACCGTAATATGTATTATAAAACTCGTACAAGTCATTCAAATCTGACATTCTCTTGAACTCCTTGAACCTTCAACATGCAACTAACCTGAACATAGCTCCACATGAATTCATCTTCCCTAATATATAAAACGTATTAACATACATATGCGGTACATATTAAACATCCTAACACAACCTACTAAAATTTTGAGTTTTTATATCGCATGATGGTTTTATTTTATACGACGTGTATACACGTCGATCATACCAAAATAAAGATTTGAAATGACGTATATACACGTCCAACGCAGTTAACTGGTTATAGGCCATCGTGAAACTGCTAAAGACACGGTTCGAGATAGTAGTTCATGTTGGGGTATCGCTTCGAGTCATGCTCAAAAAACAAAAATTGCCTCTACACACAAAATTCAAAATGGCACATCATTATGATCGTTACGAAACTGTAAAAATTGTGCAAATTACATGAAAGTCGATCTGATGTTACTTTCGCATTGTACAAAATGACCGACTGGAGATGGCGCTCCAAATTCGATGTAAATCCTTGCTAACTGTTATTGTCTAAAGATTTTCTTCTTCTTCTTCTTCTCAACGCCTTAATGCACTTTCAGGCAGTTGCACATGTCTAAATATCAAAATTTTGAATTACCGGCAGTCGAAAGAAACTTTCAAGTTCGGAACTGAGGTTAGGTGACTGTACAACAATTGGTATGGACTGTATAAGAATTGGCAGAGCAGCAAATCACCGGATATTAATCCCAACGGTTCGAAAGCTGTGATTTGAATGATAACTTAGGTTTGACAAACGAGTGCATGTTAAATTATCCTTAAGTTGTGGAAACCAGACTGACACTGTCACTCCTCCGAATTTTAATGTTGCACCTTGCACGTAAGTGTGGATAAGCGGTGGAGTGACAGCCTCTGTCCAGTTTACACTATTTAACGATAACTACCTACAAAACGAGATCCCATCGATATTTTGTGGTCACGCAGATTTGTTGGCTTACGTCGATGTTTATGTCCTTTAACGGCGACATTGTTTTGTAATTTTTCGAGACCAATGATTCTCCAAACAAGGAATATAAGCCTAGTGTTGAATGCTAAACAATAATTGATTAAAACGCCTAAGCTGCTGGCAGTATCAATAAATTCTAAAAATTCAAATTCATCCAGCTCTTGTCCACTGATGACAAATAAGTTGTGACATTATACACTCACTCCATTTTCTGTTTCCAATTAGTTTGCGTAATATATATATATATATATATATATATATATATATATATGTTTCGTGACCTATATATGTGCTTATCTTTAAATATCTTCTCCTCTAGCACTTTCAGATCAATCAAACAACAAATGGGGAGTTAATAGATACATTCTATATGAAAATATCGCTATTAACTTCCGGTTTGTTGTTTAATTGACCTGAAAGTGGTAGAGGAGACGATATTTCAACGATTAGTGACCTATATTACCTACCGTAATCAATAGAACCCCAACCAAGTGTGAAAATGTACGAATAACAATTGCGTTTGTAACGATAATTACTCTTTTTTCAAAAAAAAATTTAGGTATACATATGTATATTTTTAGCTGCGCGTGACCAATTCGTGATTATTTCTAAAATTTTTGGCTTAGGGTTACTGACCTTGGGATTTTTATCGACGAACAAGGAAACGATAAAAAACTTTTCTTTGTCACACCACCCGATAAAAATAGTAAAGTCAGTCGCGGAGCAAATAAAAAATATCGCTGTTCGTATGAAATATAAAAAGAAAGGTCTACGAACTACGATTACAAGATATCGGTGATATCCCGCGGTGTAATGCCCTTTTCGCGACAAAAGAAGTATAAGGGAAAAATACAAGAAATAACAAAAAATGAACGATTTATGAATGTAAAATGCTGATTGTAATTATAACAATAATTGTCGCCATTATCAATTGATCGTTGTTGACACCACTTTTTTCAAAAAGTTTGCTCTGCAAGCGGTCAAGTACCATCGAATATCAGGAACGTGGCATGAAAATTGTTTGTCATTCTTTGCCACGAACTATAATCGCTTTGACTAGTTTCTGGTTTTTGCTAAAAAGGCCAGAAATCATATTATAATTACAATCAGCTGATCGGTCTAATTCTGGTCGCCACATTGTCAAATTAACCCATTATAGGCCATCGTGAAACTGCTGAAAACACGGTCCAGGATAGTATCTCATTGGGTTATCACGTCAAGACGTACTCAAAACAAACAAAGCAATTCGCGTCCGTACTCAAAATTTCAAATGGCGCACTAATATCGCCGTTCGAAAATTGGAAAGGTTTTGCAAATTACATGAAAATGAATCACAACTTAGAGAAAGAAATATAAACGCTAGGAAAATTAAGTAGTAAAGTGTTTTTTTTTTTTGATAGGTTGATAGATAGTTTTTTTCTATCTAATGGAGGATTTGACCACCGCTTCGTTTTTAACCTTCCTATACTCACGTCAAAATGAAAGACGTATGCTATACTATATAAACCGGTCTCACAGACCGTATGCGTGAGTATAGGAAGGTTAAATATCATTCGACAATACATAATTCAGTGGTTCTAAAACAATACCTTCATTTACCTGATGTTTTTGTAATCAATTTTTTGTTCTGTTATTACCCCATAGAATCTTGTAAATAAATCTAACGCATTAATTATGAGAAACCCTATATTATGATACCTGCATCATCTGATCGCATAATATTAAAAATATATTAATTTGCATTATAATAACAATAATAATAATATATCACTTATAATAGCAATAATTTGCTAAAAAATATAGTTTCATAACCATTATAATTATACAAATTATACGCGATAACATAATCAGTAGCATTAGTACTTGCAGAACAATTATGTCATTTTTGGATAAACAATCGCAAACCCGATTAGGTTATAAAGACGCATTGTTTAAATTATTTCTATGCCCAATTTAAGCCAACGAAGTCCTATTCAAATACGGGCCGCCGCTCATGGAAAATTTGCGAGCGATAAGTTGCGAGAGGGAAAAAGTATAAACGCAATAAAACGCTTTAATGTATATTGCATTAGGATTAGATAATGCTCCGAATTGACTGTAAGTACGTAAATATTCCATCGACTCGATTTTCGTAACGCAAATTGATCCAAAATATTATCCTAGTCTGAGCTGCCAATTACTGCGATGTTATGTTAAGGTCAAATTTACAAATTTACACAAATATTACGTCCAGAATTTGCAAAAGATAGTATTTCATAAATTTACGCGTTATATTCTAAGCATTACGTAGGTTGTGCATCGAATCGAAAAAGTTTTCGGAAATAATCAATTAAATGCGTAATAAATAATAATAAATCCTGACCTAAATACTTATCGTTTTATTGGATAATCTCCACCATTTTTTTTTTAGGTCAATGAAAGAAAAAAAAAATTAATTTAACAGTTATTTATTTCAGAACGATAAATGATACCGTTTACATACAAACTTCGCTGGTCGTATAAATACTGTTAAATTCAATTTTGTTCCTTCATTGACCTAAAAAAGTGGTGAAGATTATCCAATAAAAACCGAAGTTAATCAAGGTGTGAGTTTTCTCCAGTTCACTTTTTCTAGAATAGATACAAGAAAACAACTACTCCTCGTGCGAAAGTGTCTCCGGTCTTTCATGTATACGTGAAACGAACCGTGCGTCGACCTACCATCTAGTAGTAGTTGTTGTTTGTAGATGAATTCCATCTTGCATTGATGTACGTAGGTCAAACGGAAAATTCGTACGTTGATTACTCTTGGGATCAAATCCATTCCCAATCGAATAAGTTATTTATGGTTTGGTATGTTCGTTTAGTTTGTAGCTATTTATTCGCGTAATTCGAACATACAATGCGCTCACAAAGTAATAAACGGGTTACTTCGGATATACAGTGACATTCAAATAAAAAAGGAAACAAGTAACGAAAACCAAAAAGGGTAAATTTGAACTGCAACAACAGTAGGGGACGACACTGATGTCAATTAACCACCACTGGTAGAATTCGGAAAAATTATGAATTGTTGATAAATAATAATAACAACAATAACAAGCACGCTCGTTAAATTAATACAACTTACGACTGCCTTGTCGGCTCGTTTGTAGTGGTAACAATCTCAAATATACAATGTTGACGTATAGGTTCGAACAAAATCAATAAAATCTGTAAATAGTGAAAAAGAAAAAACGATCGGACACGTCAATTTTAAATTTTAAATGCGCAAACTTTTACAAAAGAAAACGTATTTTGTGATATCATTACTGTCGCAGATATGACGTCATCTCCTTTTCTTTTAAAATAGTAACCCCAATTTTTGATAGCGCCATTTGTAAGTAACGTGTAGAAGCGATCTGAGGTAAAATCGGATTATCGGGTAGCTTTCTATTGTTGATCCTGATAAATATAAGCGTTTATCGTTAGAAATGTCTGTATACATGTATGTGGAAAAGGTTTTCGGCATCAATCGGCATAAGATTCGCATTCGATTTTAAATGTGGATCAACCTACTCGGAACTACACCGGGAAGTTAGGATTTTTCCCCAAAACAACGCAATCTTCACAGCTACCTGGTGCCCTCTAGAATCAATTAGTTGATTTAACACGGCTTCGAACCTTCGTTGATTATTCCAATCATATCTACACAAATGTCGCGTAAACTCTATTCATCGGACCACGTTCGTTATAACACGCTGTGGTGGAATCGGAATTCCTGGACACAACTTGTAAAATTCCAGAATTCGCGTAGGGGGTTATGTGTCAGCCTGATGAGATCTTTCTATCTCTTCCTCTCTCTGGCTTTTTGTTTCCAGTTGGTTATGTCTTTGTCGTTGATATCCTCCATCACTACCTCTCCCCCATCTTCTTAGAGGTTCCCCTCTTCTCTTCTTCGCGTCTGCTTTTGGCCATATTACCTTCCTGGACAGTCTTGCATCTTCTATACGCTCGAAGTACCCCGACCATTGTAGTCTTCTATTCTGCAATATCTCGAATCTACTTGGCTCGTTAAATAACTTGTACAATTCTTTGTTTGTTCGTCTTTTCCATCCGTCTAGTGTCCTCTTCCGTCCGTAAATTTTCCTTAAAGTTCTCCTCTCCCATATTTCGATTTTATATTGATCTTTTACACCTTGTATCTTTCTACGGAAGGTTTTCTTGTACTTGACGAAAATTCTTTTCGAATCGGAAACCAGTTCTTATTTGATTAACATCTCTATGGAAATTCTTAATGCCGTGTTCCTGTCTTCCTTGTCCTCCATTTCTTTGAATTTCTCATCATTGTACTGTCTCTCTTTTCTTTTACACAATTTCTTTACACCTAATCTTTGATCTATGTATTTCGCTCAGTCTTCTTTCCCTGTTTGTAGGTATATCTTCCTCAACTTTGCTTTCTTCTAAAGTTTCTTCGATATATTCCGTATGCAGCCATTCCTGTCCTTTCTGACATTTTCTTTTCGTCCCATTTCGTTCTATTACAAATCTTAAAATGGTATAAAAACGTTGGATACCGTGATGTGTCCTCTTTCGTTTGTTTATATTTTGCACTGCTTACATGAGCACGTCATTCACTTACATGATTCTTGTACAATTCCACATTACAGAAAATAGGGGTTCACCCGATGAGGTCTATGCTCCATCGTCGGAAATTCCGCGACAGATTTTGGCGCTATAAAGGGTACGCGTTTCCCACGGGACATCGATACATTTTCAAAATGCGTGAAATAGACTACACGAATATCCATGCTACAATTACAATAAAGAGCGACGTACCCACAGCATATATGTTTCACGGCGCCACCCAAAAGACCGCATTGAGGAATCACAAATGAGATTTATTTTATTTTTATTTTTATTTTTTTTAAATTCAAGGTAGTTTACTACTGTCACCTCTTATCACCTCACAGCTAGCCCTAAGTACGGAAGTACTTGTTAGCGGAGGGAAATCACTATTATTATTTGGCAAAATATTGAACCGATTCTGGCCAGCTGTATATATATATATATATATATATATATATATATATGAATCGTCCAAATACCGTTACACGTGCGAAGCAAGAAGAAAATTATTTTATTTTTTTATTATTGAAACCTGCCAATTCAAAAGTCAAATAAATTGTATGCAATTGGTAAATTCCATTGCAGTTATTAATAAATTAAATATTTTGCAAACACTTCTACGCATAACTGGCAGATTATTATTGCTACTAGTGTATCCGATAAGAATTTTTCTATTTTTACCTTAAAAGCAGATAGGACGAGGATTAGGCACTTCTAGATATTTATATTTCGGGCTATTTAAGTCGTGCTCTCCTACAAAACTGTTTTTCGATTATCTCGGTAATTATATGTAAAATTAGCCTCCGATATACGATTCAGTTATCTAATTGTAAGTACCAGATACATACATATTTACATATGTCATATGTACATTCTTGTAACCGATTGGATCCGATTCCATCCAGAAGAAAACAGAATCGGAAGTGTAATGACTTCTTCTCATTTATCAAGAAATTGTAAACAACGTGTAATTATTAGTATTATTATTATATAAAATATTAATTCGTATGATAGTGATTCGGACGACTCTCTATAACACGATATATGTACTTAGGTGCGTTAATAGGACAGCTACAAGGTAGTTATGCAATAACTTACTAAATGGACACAAATGGAATCACGTTTTTGGGAAAAATCCATCTCCATGAATAATCGAGGTAACAGTGGGGGAAGAACGAAATTCTATAGCCTACGGTGGGGGATGCTAATTTAGTCAGAAAATCTACAGAATGCAACAGAATACAGAGACGTCTATAAAATCATGCGGATTAAATTGAAATAGACGTATTAGGAAATTTGTAGACGATTATACTACGAAACCCATGACTCTGTCAAATTGGTTGCATAACTTATACATTGGTAGCAGTTCAAGAAACTCACTAGAAGTATCATGTTTAGAGGTTATGAACGAAATCGAAGTAAAATGATTGGGGACTTTTACTAAAACAGTACAACCAACAATGCAATGATGGTTGCATATATTATTTAGTCTCGTGCTTCACAATACAACATAATAGAGGATCCAATATATTTCGATTGTGGAGAATTCACGAATCGACAACTAATCTTATTTCTCTTTTCAGAACGTCCACTAACCGTTAGAAGACAGATCTCGCAATCTTTATCTTTATCTATTATCGATGTATTGTATTTTGTTTACTTTTTGACTACAATCATTTAATGTGTGCATCATTTGCGGATTTGCGTTGCACATAGTTCTGATGACTCAATTTGGGGACATTCTCCATTGCAGCGTATGTCTTAGAAATCGATTCAATTTCCGGACAACTAGTAATATTTTTATCCCTCTTTTTTCTCTTTTCAGAACGTCTACTAACCGTTAGAAGACAAATCTCGCAATCCCAACAGAGGGCGTCGTTCAGGGGGCCCTTCAAAGTCATCCGATTTTGCCTATTGGGAATCCTACTACCGTGTCTACTATGCGTGCTCGTCCTGTATATGAGATACCGGGTGTACACCGAACAGATGTATCCGTTAGCGATCTCGGATATGAGGCTGTTGGATAATCGAGTTTCGACAACTTGGTGTCAGGTAAGAATAAAAAAACTTCTTTTCGGGTTTTGGATTCGCATAGCGTTCCTCAAGCATGTGTATCAAATCCCGTATCGTTATACATTCTATATCATTGGTAAAAGTAAAATAACTTCTTTTGTTTCAAATTTGACTCGGGTTCCTCAAGGACCTCTATCGAATACCGTATTGTGTTTCAAAATTGAATTTGATTAGTGAAAGTAAAATAACTCTTTTTTGTTTTTATATTTCCCTGGTGTTCTTCAAGGACATGTATAAAATTCCGCATTGTGTTTTATATTTTATATCATTGATAAAAATTAAATAACTTCTTTTGTTTCGAATTTGTCTGGCTTTCCTCAAGGACCTATATCGAATTCCATATCGTTTCCCATTTGCATTTTGCATCATTACTATTGAATTGCTACTGGAATCGTGCTGAAAAGCGTTAGTAAGGACACTTCAAATCGCCAGGAGTGCTGAAACTTCCTGGAAATTACTGAAAATGTGGAAATAATTGAAATAACTAATAATAAATAATTGATTATTGGTCCCCTTATAATGGCAATTTTCTTGGTAGCCGTTGGGGTAATCTGAAAAAATTGACGCCGGCAAGCACAGCTCGCCAAGACGCGTTCATTGATATAAGAACGAACCTCCTAGGTTTCAGAGGAACCGGGATGTATTAGTTTGGTTGCTTTCTCGCAATTTTTTGCGACTTTTTGCGTTTCCTTGCGTGTTTTTTGCATTTATTGGACCTTTCTAAGCCCACACCACCTAAACTTCAATCACTTTCGGCACCTTTTAGAGTGGCTTGCTCCATCACGTGGATGTCTTGGATAAAATTCCCCCATCTTCCTGATTGCAAACCTTTTGAATACTTCCGATATCAGAAACTGATTACGGAAGTAGTTGAATGTCGCTTTGATCAATACCTATCGTCCGCATTAGACATGCTGAGTTACTTCGTCCCCCTCGCACCGTCTCTACAGATAGCTTTGGGGATCTTGTGCGGTGAGAAACGAGGAAGAGGGGGCACAGTCTTATTATTCATTCGCAGCAATTTCTCCGTGCCTCGAAGAAGTTCTCTGGTCCTTCACGCTCGATTCAAGAATCTCACAACTGGGTTCAAGTCTTACGAACTCGCCCTATCAATTTCCAAAAAATTCGCTTCCATCTTTCGCATTACTTTTCTCATTTTCTTCACTTTTCTCCCATTCATATTCTCCATCGCACAGGATATGTCCCGCAATCGACTCAATTTCGGTACATTGTCCATCGCACCATATGTCTCCAGAACCGACTCAATTTCGGCACGTTCTCCATCTCAGCATATATCCCGGAACTGACCCAATTTTGGAACATTCTCCGTCTAAGGATATGTCCCGAAACCGACTCGATTTGGGGACATTCTGCAGCGTATGTCCCGGAATCGACGCAATTTTGGGACATTCTGTAGTATATGTCCCGGAATCGACGCAATTTTGGGACATTCTCCATCACTGCCTATATCTCGGAACCGACTCACTTTTAAAACACACACGACTACAAAGGAATTCATCATTTTAACATTAACATACCCTCGAGAATCCCGAATAATAAAGAAAAAAAAATAATTTCAGAGGCAAATCATCAAAGTCAATGCGACTTTTAACGCGTTCCTGTTGCGAAACGCGCCTCAATTCGAACCGGAACCCAAACCGCTGACGATGGTGCGCCATCTCATGCTCGAAGACGATACAAAAGAATATTGGGGATTCTATCTGTTGCGAGGATCGACCGTCACGATTTCGACGTGTGTAAGGTAAGTGTACTTATCGCCGATTTTTATTTATCATGTTATGACATCAGAAAAACGATCAGTTAAGATTAGTTATCGCCGATCGAATTCTCCTATGGTTAAGTGGCGTCGATGCGAATTTGTTTTACGTAAGCCTCTTTAGCTCAGTGGCAGAGCACTGGTCTTGTAAACCAGGGGTCGTGAGTTCAATCCTCACAGGAGGCAGCCGAAAGGCGCGGGTGAAAATTTACGCGGCTACCTTTTTGCATCGGTCAGATTTGATTCGTACTTATTCGGAATTTTGAAGGAAAAATATTTTTAGTTTTATCGTTTTGAAAATTTCACCTTTTCGTCCGAAATTTTACATCTTCAGGAAATCTGGGATTGTAGACGTCACTCGGCTTCGAATATGGAAAGTTGGAAGAAATTTCTAGCACTGAACTGTATCGATGTATTTCACCGTACAAACTTCGATGAGTTTTGGGACACGTGTTTTGCTGACGATGAGGCCAGCATATATTTATATTTTACGGCATCAGTGCAAAGTTGAGAAATTAAAAAAAAAATCATTGTTAAATGCAAAAATGGGATTTGTGGGATATGTGCAGAGAGAAATATTTTGGAATAGAGGGAAGCTTCTTTTTCTGCTTGTTCTTGTTCTTCGTCCTTGTTTTTTTAACCGCTTGACTGGCTAATCTCTAACTTGCAACACGTCTCTTAAACTTGCGATGATGATGATGAACAAAATAAGCAAAATTGAGATTTGCTGAACATCGGCATTTTATGCAGTAAGATCTATTTGTGGGTGAGTGAAACTTTATTTTCTTCTTGTTTTTCCTCCTAAATTTTAAGCACTTGACTTGTTAGTCTTTAACTTACACCCTGTCTTAAGCTTGGGATGATGATGAATGGCAAAAATGAGATTTGTTCAACATTGGCGTTTTGTTCGAGAAAGATTTGTTTTGGGATAGCGTCACACTTCTTTTCTTTCTTCTTGTTTCTCTTCTTCTTCGTCTTATTCTTATTTCTCTGCTTCCTTCTATATTTGGGAGCTTTATTTGTTAGTCTCTAACTTGTACCCTATCTTATGCTTTTCAATGATGATGATTAGCACTTTTCCCATCCCCTCGGAGATCGTTTTGTCAGAATTTCTCTTTCGCCCACATTTTCCAATTCTTATGTCGTTCACACCTTCTCACATTTCCGTAAGGTTACCATCTTCGTTATCTTGCGAAATTTAATGGATTAAAAGCGTCCTCATCGACTTAACTATGATGAACTAAATCCTTTACTTTTTAAGTGTAGATGGCCGGGAGCTTCGTTGATCGTCATCAGAGGCCACAAACACCTCCACGATTGCGCGTACATCGGCGACGATTCCTCGGAGGAACTGGAGGAAATACTCGAAGCCATCAGCGACGGAACGTACGTCCATACGAATTTCTCCAAAATCGATCAACCGTCCAACGTTCCCCACCTGATGAAGCGGCACCGTCAAGACGTCGAGTTTCACCATCCGGATCATAAGAATCCGCTCAAAAACCACACCTTGTCAGAATTGCTTGACACCTCAGAGATAACTGATGCGAAGCAGTTGAGAAAATTGTTAGAAATCCTCAACGCCAAGAAGAAGAAAGAGGACGATAAGCCGAACGTCCACGTGCATCGGAGTTCGACGATCGGAGCGGGCGAGAAGAAAAATTTTAGGTTTCAAAACGATCCGCTTAACGCTACGGGGGTGAAGGCTTCGACTTCCGACGAGGTGATGGAGGAGGTTTTGACGAAACTTAGGGGTCTGGGTGAGAAAGGCGACCGAGTCCTAGACAAGATTAACGAACAATTTCAAGGCGCAAATCGGGGGAGCGACGAGCTCAATATTAGGGCGAGGCATTATTCTAAACCGCCTGTAAAATACGACGATAATATCGATCGAGCTAGAAGAAGAAAGAGGGAGTTGATTTTGGGAACGGCAATGGCAAAATCTTTGAATGAGCACGATGCAGACGATGACGTAGGACTGGAAGAGGTATGTATTATAAAATAAAATATATACTCCGTTCACGTTAAGAATGCAATGTGGAGATAGATTGGGATATAAAATTCTTGAATCTAATTGGCTAATAACGACGCTCAAAATACACAAAGCGCAGCGTGTTTGACATGGCACTTCATAGTGGTCACTTTGTTTAACAACCTTACTTATCCAAGCGCTTTGTTCTGATCTCGGTTCAGGGCGCCATCTATTGCATTCTTAATGGAAACTCAGTGTAGATAAAAATGCTGATGTTCGTGGTATCGATAAAGCTAGTCACTCTATTATCCATAAAGCAATTATCACCAAGGAAATCTGTCAAAAAACTCAGACATTCTACATGTCGTCACAGCAGTTATCCATTTGACTAAATTTAACAACTGTTAAAATAAACCAGGTATAATTGACTTCAAATTTCCTAATCTATTAACGAAGTCTGTAAAAATTCAAATATGCTGCATGTTCGTTAAGACTCTCTCCTGTGTAAATTTGGCAGTTGTGAAAAAAATAGTTATTATTGGCTTGAAATTTCCTAATCTGTTGAAAATACCTATCAAAGAACTCAAATATTCTTGATATCTTTAATCTATATGTAGCAAAGTTTAACAGCTGTCAAGTGGAAGTATAATTGAATTTAACAGCAGTCAAAATAAATTGACATAAAGTTTCCTGAGCTAATCAAGAGATCTGTAAAAAAGTCGAATGTTGTTAAAACAATTATCCGTCTAGATAAATTTAACAGTTCTCGAAATAAAATAGTTATGATTGGCTTGATATCTTTACTCATCCAAGAAAAATATCTGTCAGTAAACACAAATATTCTGGATGTCTTTAAAATATGGCAAACTTTGACAGCTGTCAAACTAATACAGTTATAATTGATTTGGAACTTCCTAACCTACTAAAGAAGTCTGTCAAAGAAACTCAAATATACTGCGTGGCTAAAAGAGGTAGGCGTTGTGCCAAATTTGATAGCGGTTTCAATAAAACAGTTATGATTGGCTTGAAATTTCCTAACCTACTGAAAACACCTGTCAAACCACTCAACTATTCTTGATGTATTCAAAGTGATAAATTTTGACAGCTGTGAACTGGAAGTATAGCCAAAATTAACACCTATCAAAGTAAGCCATATTAAAGCGTTCTAAGTTGTCAAATTTGGCCGCACGAGAATCTTTTTTGACGACATAGGTACAGAATACACAGAAGCGACAAAGTTAGAAAATCTTGTGGTCAATTTTGTATGCGCATGGCCGGGAACTATGTTTTAAATACGACGAAAGTGTCACATTTGGCTAGCTTCATTAATGTTATTATTCTAGGATGGTGTGTGCATATTAAAATTAAAATATACGGTTATTGTTGTGTATCACTGATTGAACTTTTTAGCAAAAACTATTCTTTTAACATATCCAAAACTCTAATATTTTTCAATTAATACGAACACATGTGCACCTTTCGTATTTTCAAAATGGCGGTAGCTAACTTCTGAGCTATTTCGAGGACATTAAAATCGACCACATGAACATCAAAGCTGCCGACACGCCTTGTCGCTTCTGTCTGTTCTGTGACATAGGGAATCACTTAAAAAAAATCTTAACAGATTTCTTCATTAAATATTCAGATCTTTAGATTGGTGAGAAATTGGCGATTTTCCCGATAAATTATATAGAAAAGGCACATTGGAGAGTTGAAAGTTCGCAAGTTTATCCATATTAAGTGTAGATAACTGTTAAATTTAGCCATATTGGAAAGTTAAAAGTTGTCAAATTTAGCCATATTGGACAAATGAAGTTGTCAAATTTACCCATATTGGACAAATGAAGTTGTCAAATTTACCCATATTGAAGAGTTGAAAGTTGTCAGATTTAGTCATATTAAGCGTTGCTAGCTGTAAAATTTAGCCATGTTAAGATTTGATAGCTTTCAAAGGTAGCTATATTAACATTTGACAACTAAAATTTAACTATAATGCGGGTTGTTAGCAATGAAATTGATTTGTATAGAAATATGTTTCAATTACAGTCGGAATCGGAATATAGCTATATTGGCGAATTGAAAGTTATCGAACTTAGCCATATTGGTGAGTTGCAATTTGTCAAATTTAACCATATTGGAAAGTTGAAAGTTGTCAAATTTAGCCATATTGGAGAGTTGAAAGTTGTCAAATTTAGCCATATTAAGATATGATAGTTGTCAAATTTAGCCATTTTGGAGAGTTGTCAAATTTAGCCATATTGGAGAAATAAAATTTGTTAAATTTAGCCACACTAAGAGATGATAGCTATCAAACTTAGCCATATTGTAGAATTAAAAGTTGTCGAACTTATTGTTAGCCTTATTGAAGAGTTGAAACTAGTTAAATTTACCCAATTACAGTCGGAATCGTCTATTTCTTTGACAGATTTCTACATTAAGTTAGGATAAATTTGACAGTACGTACTAACTGAAATATTTAGATAATTGAATCGGTTATAAATGGTCGATTTTTTCAATAAATTATCAACCAACCGCGTCTTTACGTAAAATGTATTTTATTTGTATTAATAATAGGGGACTAGATCAATATCGCTAACTCCAATATCAAACATGCAGTTGACTGCTATTTGCTACGCTTTCATCGGCGTTTAAACCTAATTTACAATGCGCGATAATGAGCTGGAAATCAAGATAGGAACGAATCACCAATCGCAAACACGACGAGATGAAAAACATACATATACATAGTTACGATCATAAACAAGTATAGCAAATCGAGCGAGATCATTATTTTCCTAGCGCTTAGATTGCTGTTAGATACGGTTGCAAGCGACGATACGTTATCTACAAAGGGCACTACATACATACGATTAGAATATTTACAATATCTAATATTAAATGCTCGTCTAACAATGGAATTATGCACGCTCGACTTCGGATAATTTTTCTCGTTGATGTTTACGATCGAGAGATGTCAGATAACAGAGTCGGAACGTCCATTTAGATTCTCACTAATTGGACGATTTGTTAGCCAATATATCTTGAAGTTGTATAAATAACAAATCAATCGAAATATATAAATATATGTACCTATGTCAATCTGATATGCAATACGACTGATATTCAGACACGTGATTAAACGTTGATCTAAATCTTTGGAAAAATGTACACAAAATCATAAATTCCACACTTTTTCGCCCCTAATTTAAAGACCAGTAGGGTTTCAGCCTTGCAAATAAGGAAATCAAGAATCTACTCGTCAAAAGCTGCAATTTGATGTGAAGCACGACCTACTTTTAGTCATCATGAAATTTTCATAAAAGTCCAAAGGATAAGTTTTAAAAATCTTTCTTTTTCCGTTTTAAGCAAAAATATATGTATTTGCATTGTTTAAAGTGTAGAGAACAAATCTGATGTAAGGGTTCCGAATCTGTCACGTTTTGAGATTAAATTTGCAAAAATTTCAGGTTTCTTTGACTTCATCTAGTTTCCTGAAAACTTGATAAAAGTCGGTCAACCTTGAACTTGCTTTATTTGTATTTACATTTTCGAAGGTGTAAAGAACAAGTTTGATGTCTCAATCGATGTAACAGTTCCGGTTCTATCACATTTCGAGGCAATATTCGCAACAAATGTCAAAAATTTTCCGATTTCATCGAATTCTCTGAAATTTTCGTAAACTGATTTGCCCTGCGGGAAAACATTTTGCAAAATAATCATCGAAACAAGGGATTTTGACTTATAAAAGCAATTAAATATGATTTAAATTTTGGAAAAAAAGCGAAAAATTCATAAAATCTCCGCCGTTTCTCATCTCTAATTTGAAAACCAGTAAATATTTGGGCTCGCGAATGACTTCCCGCGAATCTACTCATTGTAAACTTCAATTTGATGTGTAATACGATGTGCTTTTAGATATGACGGTTTTACTTCCAAGGTGTCCAAAGGTGTACACTTTTGAAAAATTGCTCAAAATTAGATTCTTTTCCGATTTAAGCGAAAATACACATAATTACGTTTTCGAGGATATAGATACGATTTGATGTTTACATTGATGTAGCAGTTCCGATTCTATTACTTTTCTGGACCAAATCTGCCAAAAATAAAAATAATTTCCATTTCATCTAATTTTTCTATAACGTCAATCAATTTTAAAAAAGTATTGTACAAAATAAACTTCTATACGACAAAATATGATTTATCAAAGCAATTAAATACGATCAACTTCTACATTGTATTTCGTTTAAATTTTAGGAAAAAAGTGCGAAAAGCTCATTTAATGTCCTGAATGTTTTGTCACCTCTAATTTGCGAATTAGAAAGATATCAAGCTCGAAAACGATTTTCCAGGTATTTACCCATCAAAAGCTTAAATTTGATGAAGAACAATACCCAGATTCAAATTTTTCGTAAAAAATTGGAAAAATTTATAACATCAAAACGATTTGAAATTCTAAGTCGATATAGTAGTTCCAATTTCATCACTTGAAAAGGTTTAAAAACTATTTTTATAATCCGGAAAAAATCAAATTAATTCTTCTTAGAACCTAGTACCTATTCTGTTTCTTTCCAGGATTTTATCCCAGATGGAATAGCAGACGACAGAGGAACGATAAACGAGACTACACTGAACGACAAGAGCAACAGTGAGTTCTGGTCGTCCTTCAGCAGCTCAGAAGAAGCTTTGTTGAATTGCGCCGGTTTAATCCTCAATTTGCCCTTAACTCCGCATAGGAAATGCTCGAATGCCAGTACACCGCAAGAGATGGAGGAAGCATATTTGGCCAATACAGTTACTTACAAGTAAGTACAAGTATTATTATCTGAAAACCGCCAAAACTATTTTAATCTTGACCGGTCCCTGAAGAGAAAATCAAAAGGAAAACCTAATAGTGACTTCACTATCAGTATTCTCTCTCTCAAATTAATAAAAGTCAATAGCGTCAGCGCTCTCTAACTCATGTGGTAAATGGTAAGTAATAAAGTTGACAATTCCCTTTTTTGTTGAGACCACGGTTTTTGATAGATGACATTTGCATCGACATTTTCGCCTCGTTTAAAATACTAATGACATTCATATTCTAACAAAATTTTATGATGCTGTCTTTCTCTAACCGATGAAAATAAGAGACGGGAGATGACCATGGAAGTTCTGCACCCTCAAATTAGTGGTGGTTTCAACAGGTGGCCTTCCATTTCACTTTTTTGCCGGTTTGAAATATTACAAAATTATTCGTACCTAATAATTACTGTTAAAGTTCTCTCTCCTTTCTCTCTCTCTCTGTCTCTCCAATGAGTGGAATTATGCGACAATATTTACAATATTTACAAACTGCGATATTGCGATAAGTAGTAAAGATGAGAATTCCCCGTTTTGTTGTGGCGACGGTTTTTGACAGATGACGTTTGTGTCGACATTTTAGCCGCGTTTAAAATACTACGACATTAATATTCTAACAAAATTTGATAATGCGGTCTTTCTCTAATCGATGAAAATAAGCGGGAGGCGAACATTGAAGTCCTGCACCCTGACATTAGTGGTGGTTTCAACAGATGTCGTTCCATGTCGTCGAGTTTATGTCGGTTATAAATCGTGCGAAATTATTCATACTTAATAATTACTCTTGGCTATATCTTTCTCTCTCCGTCTCCAACGAACGGAGTTACGCGACAAGGATGATTAAAATTATTCACAAACTGTGATATTCATCGTGATTACAAAGTAATAAAAGTCGATAGCGCGCACTCTCTTTAACTAATGTGAAATAAATAGTAAGTCATTAAGATGAGAATTTCCAGTCTCGTTGTGACGACGATTTTTGACAGATAACATTTACATCGACGTTGTTGCCACGTTTAAAATACTATGACATTAATATTCTAATAAAATTTAATGAAGCTGTCTTTCTCTAAACGATGAAAATAAGGCACGGGAGATGAGCATGGAAGTTCTACACCTTAACATTGGTGATGGTTTCAACAGATGCCGTTTCATGTTGTCGACTTTTACGTCGATTTAAAGTCTTGCGAAATTTTTCATACCTAATAATTACTGTTGGCATTATTTCTCTTTCTCCCTCTCAACGAATGGGATTATGCGACAAGAATGATTAAGATCATTCACAAACTGCGATATTCATTGTGATTTCAAAGTAATAAAAGATGTTAGCGCGAGCTCTCTCTAACTAATGTGAAGTAAATAGTGATGGGGAAACCCGTTCTTTTAAAAGAACAGTTCCAACCGTTCTCGTTATTTTGAAATAACGGTTCCAATATAACAGGTCATCGTTGTTTCGTACTGGAGAGCTCTATTTGATAATGCCTCATAAAATCAATAAAATATCTGATGCGTACATCGCCTTTGGCGGCCTTTGCTTGATTTGATATATAGTTTGTTTTTCCCCAACGTTATACTTTCCCATCACTAGTTCTAACATCTTGGTGATTCCCCGAGTTATATGATTCTGTATTGATGATGTTACTGTATCCTACGTACATTAAGTTTTTCGTTCCTATACAGTTTTCTTTTCTCACGATTCAACTCTAGTTTACATGGTGTAAAATAAATATAACAAGTCGATGATGTGGAATTTCTTCTTCAACCGCGTACGCTGGAGACCGTCCGAAAGGAACCGTTCTTTGCCCAACGAGATAACAGTTGCAACCGTTCTGGATCGAGAACGGTACTAAAATAACAGATAGTTCAATAACAACCCATCACTAGAAGTAAATGATAAGTAATAGAGATGCAAATTTCCCATTTCGTTGTGACAACGGTTTTTGACAGACGACATTTGTATCGACAGTTTTGCCGGGTTTAGAATAGTACGACATTACTATTTTAACAAAATTTGACAATCATCTTTCTCTAACCGATAAAAATAAGCAGTGGGAGACGAACATAGAAGTTCTGCACCCTCACATTGGTGGCGGTTTCAACAGATGGAGCTCCATGTCGTCGGGTTTTACGTCCTTTCTTCGTCCGTTCTTATTATCTCTCTCTACCACTCTAACGAATGGATATACGCGACCAGAGCGATTGAAATTGTCCACAAACTGTGATATTCATTTTGATTACAAATTAATAAAAGTCGACAGCGCCAGCTCTTTCCAACTAATGGAAAGTAAATAGTACGTAATACAGAGGAGAATTTCCGGTTTCGTTGTGGCGACGGTTTTGACAGACAACATGAGAATTTTCCGTTTCTTGCGAAATTATTCATATCTAACAATTACTGTTAGGATTATCTTTTTCTTCCTCCCTAACCATATAAAAACTCGATAAAGTCGCAACGTTTCTTCCTGCATCGTCCTCAGAAAACAGCTATAAGAAACGTCAAAGATTGGTAAATTTCAACTTCTAAATTAGTAAAGGTGACATGCAGAAATGATGGCGACCAGATATGCATACCCCAAATAATGTAATAGTAAGCCCCCGATTCATGTCATTTCTATTTCTCTTTCCAGAGTTCCTATCAACGGCTATTACTTCTTCGTCTACAATAGCGAGAACGAGATCCAAACCAATTACATCCGGGTACGCTTTAATCTGCACAAGAAAGTATACAACGTTTCGAATCCCGTCTCGACCTGCAAGAACACCACCGAATCGTGCGCTATGGATTTGAACTTCTGGTCCGATCAGAAAGTTGTTATGGAACTTCCGGTCAAAGAGCACGAAGATCTATGGAACAACGAGTTCGTCGTAATTTCCCAGTGCGAACCGCGGACCGCCGTTTACGTCGTAATCGTCATTTCCATTCCTATCCTGATAATGATCTTCGCCTTCCAATAGACGCGCGAGGTACGAAGAGTGTGTAGCCGGCGAACGTTCAAAGAGGAAACGGTTGTGATATATGTGATACAAAAAAAAAATATTAAAAGAAAGAAACGGTTGTTTTGATTTTTTTCGAGATTTTTTTATTGTGTAAAATTGCGCGATTGTTGTGGTATGTACATGTGTACAAAAAAGGGGCTGTTAGTATTTTTTTATAGAAATACGTCGGAATACGTCAATAAAATCATTATTTTTTGTAAAATTGGTCGATTTAATTCACAATGATTTTAGATACTTTAAGGGTGTTCGGTACTTTTTTCAAGATCGGTTAAATTTATTTTTTTATTGGTTCCAAAACTATTTTGAAAATTGTATATCTGACCTTTAAAACTAGTGTGTGTAACGATAAAATACTAGTTTCTTACAATGTTAAGAGTTTCTACAGCTTTAGTTTTTTTGCAATCATATGTGAAGAAGCGTTAGGCTTACAGGCTCGAAATTTTGCATACCGTCTATTCGTTAAGATAGCTACGACTCGTCATGGAGCTTTTTGTAAATTAGGTTTAACCGATCTTGAAAAAAGTACCCAACACCCTTAAAACGCCAAAAACATACCCCTTCCAGGAAAAAAACAATTTACAAAAACCTATTTTTTTCTCAAATCCAAGGATTAAGTTTAAGCGGCAATCTAAGATTTTGTAGTCAAAAGATGGCAACACAATCGAAAAATAGAGCTAATTTGTTGGGATAGAAATCTGGAAATAAAAATCTTATTTTTAATGAATCGTTAGCAATCTGAAAGTGATAGGAATAAGTTAGGAAATCGCCATATTTTCACTCTGAAATACAGGGCTAGTCAAAAAAAGATATACCTCTTATATGGGATTGACATTTATTTTTAATACGAAGCAAATACACTATGCATACAAGTCCAAATGGTGCTTAGACCTGTGCTCCTTGGTTCTCAACACTTGTGTGAAGATTGACCAAAATACAGGCGATAGCTCGTCGACATATTTCTGTAGGTAGAGAGCCGACAAACGTTGTTATGCGTTCTTTAAGGTCATTAATGTCGGTAGGTCTCGTAGCATACGCACGTTCTTTGACCATTCCCCACAACCACAAAACACATGGAGTCTGGTGACCTGGCTGGCCAAGGCAAAGGTCCATCTCGTCCAATCCAACGTGTACCAAATGTTGTATCATCCAGGTGTCTTGGAGATGTTACAGGAATAATGAGGCGGTGCACCATCGTGTTGAAGGTAATCGTAAGATAGGTAGTGATAGATTGTCGATCACAAAATTTGGCAACATATCTATCTAAGTAAGAAGTGCACGTTACAGTCACCTCATTAAAAAATATGGAACAATTCTAAATACTTATACATCCCCCAACCATCTCCCCGTGCATAGCGGGCCCACGTATTGCACCTTACGTATTCGCCACATGTACAATGCCTTATGCACGCCGCCCTATGTGCAGCCGCAGTACAGCGCTCTGCCCCACAGACAATGGCAGAAAATTACCGACCATTTGTTAGAGTGAGAGCGAACTAGGAGTTGGGGGTCACGGATATATGGCCGTTGCGGCGGAGTAGGCTCTTGTGACAAATTTTGCATCTTTTTGTCAAATGGTCAAATTGTTTTGAAAGGAATTATATATGCACAGGGTCGAATAGTTTTGGGATGGGCTATATATGATCAACCCGTATAGTAAACCGCAGAAAACTACCGAGTGAAAGGTGTTACTGTTGTTCTTGTGATTTTCCATTTCTTTGCTTAATGTTGGAATCGTTTTGAAAGGGATTATACATATATGCACGGTTGAATAGTTTTGGGATGGACTGTATATAATCAACCTGTATAGTAAACCACAGAAGAAATTGCTGACTATTGGTTAGAGAGAGAAAGCTATGAGAGGAGGAAAGGTGGGCCGAGCACCAGCTATATCCTCCCACTACCAAGTATTCCAAACTTTAAAATGGCACACCGTACGTTAACCGTAGGAAAGCCTTGACTGTGCTCTCTTATTTCAAGGGGATTCTCTGTACTCCAAATGACGCAATAATGCCTATTGGCTTTGCCGCTTACATGAAACGTACCTTCATCCGATATAAGGAACACAACAGGATGACACTTTGTTTTGTCTTATTAAATACAAGGCCGATACAACTTTGTGGGTTCTTGTCTTTTTATCTAGAGATCTTGGTCAGGGCTTCGATGCGTTCGATACCTTTTAATTTCAGCAGCAAGTCGGCTCCTTGCAAGTTTAGGACTGTCAAATAATCCTGGTAACTTGCCGTTGTACATTTATGCGACTTTTCATACGCAGTGTACGCAGAAGATAGTAATATACCATCTGATGCACGCTTCATCATTATTTTGAACTTTTGGCATATACATGATATCGATTCCGATCGATAATGATACTTTTGTCTCTCTTCCACCAATAGCAGATTGATATGAATGTATATATGTCCATTTTCGCCTTGTACATACACTTGTACTACATACACGGCCCATACCACTCCGCGAGTTTTTATTTCCGTACTGAAGTCGAGGCTCCATATACTTATAGAGAGTTTGTTTTAAACGTTGATGCGTCCAATAGCTTTTAATTTCATGTTCTTACACGAAAACTTAGCGGAATCCAAATATCAATATTTTAATTTGTAAATAACTTCTACACCATTTGATTTTAAGTAACTTACATCAAATACGAAGCAAATTTTCAGAATCTGCTTTAACAAAAGCGGATTCTATACACAAATAAAAATTCCGAAGTTGTTAGGAGAGCAGCAATTATTTAATATATGTGTACACCTCACACATTATAAAAACTTTGAATGATCACGGCCTTAATATTAACGACAGCGGAGGACAAAGGTGTGATAGTGGCTGGCGCCAAAATGAAAGGAAGAACAAAGGCGTACAGCAGAAGATTACTGACCTAATCTGCTAGGTTTCTGTGTGATGCCGTAAAATCAACAGTAACATCAGTGTGCCTGTTTGGAATCTTAAAGAAAAACATATTTATCTCATTTGCACCTTGAAAAAATTAAGCGATACTCGCTGGTGAGCCCGAATTGGCAACTTTAAAGTGGTTAGTTATCACTTTTGTGAAGTTCATAATGCTTTAATTTCTTTCGCTGATGAGAACCAACAAAATGATGCTGTGTCGACCACACTTGGAGTGCAACTTAAATATTTTCGCTTCATTGTTTCTCTTGTAACATGATACGGCGTTCTTTTCCAAATCAACTTTGTGAGCTAAGTAAGTGAGTCACCCAAAATCAACTTATCCAATTTGCAGAAATAGGTACTTGAAAAATGCCGCGTATGCTTGTAAAATTACAGACAAACAGGTTTCGAGCAAGTAACTAAAACGGCATCAGAATTCATTGGACAGTTATTTCTCAAACCCCAAATGCGATTAGGGCGCGTTAAGCGCCGACCATTTAAAGACGCTGTTGATGAACCACAGAAACTGTTTGAAATACAACTCCTTCATGCTCTTTTGAACATCGTGCTTATATCTATGAAAGAACAATTTCAACAGCTGCAAAATTTTTCTGCCGCGTGGAGTTTTTTATTTAACATTAAAAACCTTCAAAAAAACTGAAGAATCATTGTTCGGCATTGTAAGAAAAATTAACGGTAAACCCTAAATCAGATATTGATGGAGGTTTGCCGTGCAACAAAATCTTAGGTCTGCAGCATTACCTCAAGGATAGCCAAGCAACGCCTAATGAAGTTTTACATTTCGTAAATAAACACAATCTTCAAAAGTTGTTCCCTGACACATGGAACATTGCCAGTGACCGTTGCACGTGGAGAACGCGGTTTCTATTGCGTTGGACAAAGTGCCAAATAAGATTAACTAGTCCAGCTCCGCTCTCCACTGAAAATATACTTGCAGAAAATCTTGATTTCTCTTGTCTTACCAAAGAATTTGCCGATAGGAGCGTTCAATTTTCTTGATTATACATTATTTGATTTATAGACCAAAGATAAACATTTGAACATACCCAAAGTAACGGTAGAAGAACGGCGTGAAGCCGATGGTAAATGAAAGTTAGGAAAAGCACCAGGTATAGATGAAATAACACCAGAGATGGTCAAATACTTTCATGAGACAAGAAGTCATACATAGACTTGTTAAACGACATTATCAGAAATAAGAAAGTACCGAGAGAAAGGAATATGGGAATCATCTTACCCCTACATAAAAAAGGGTATGTGTGAGAATGTTCGAACTATAGAGGCATAACCTTAATGAGTGTCCCAGCAAAAGTTTTAGCCAGAATAATAGCAGGCAGAATAAAGGAGGATACTGAAAGATCACTGGAATCAACCCAATATGGGTTTAGATAAGGTACCCAAGGTCCAGTTAGAGCATAATTAAAAGCAAAGAAATACACATATGTTTCGTAGATCTGGAAAAAGCGTTCCATAAAATAAGAAAGAAGGGCGCGTGGATCCCAGCGAACCATTTGTTCTCGACCGCCTGATGTAACTATCCATTAGCTGAAGTGCAACTCCTCTGATGCGGTAATGCTCCAACTTCTCGCCCAAAATAGCGTGGTCCACGCAATCAAGAATTGTTCGGCGACTATCTTGGCCTTCTTTTGTTTGCAATTGAAGGGATTGATTTTGAAACTTGTGTAAGCGTTTTAATACAATGCTATCGTTATCGTATTTAATCGCACAATTGAGATTTAGGTATAAAAGTCATTTTTCAAAACGGACGAAAATTGTTAATTATATATTGCCGTGCGTTCCCACGGAATAATTCCATTATTTTTATATAATTCAAGTTAAGTATATAATTAATCTTTTTGGAATATCAACGGATAAATATCGATCTATCTATCGATAGTGTGACCATAGGCGTACCTAGCAAGGGGCAAGGATAGGCAATGCCCAATTTGTTGTCCCATCTAGAAAAATCCTCGGACGTATATGTATATATATATATGTAATTAGCTGGCCGGCTGCCCCCTCTAGAATTAATCTCTAGCTACGCCAATGAGTGTGATAATTCCGAATACGTATTTCGGCAACTAAGTTACCATACTCAGTGGAAAACTGGGGAAATTAAGTATCACCAGCGATATTGTGCGAAGATGACAACTTAGTTGCCGAAATACGTATCTGGAATCGAAAATTGATTATGGCGAATAAACCAAATAAAAACGAACATTTCTGCAATTCATTACGACGCTAACGAATAATAAATGCCTCACGTACGCATTCATGGCTCGCAGTAAATTTCCACCCAATTTTCTTTTTCGCATACCGGTGAAAATTAAATAATTACATAACACATCTTCTCATTATCATTGTTGTCACTGCAAATTTTACTCTTATCAACTAAAAATACAAAATGTTTACTGCCTTTCTGGAGAGTAACCTTGAAAATGGAACGAGCAAATATTTTGCGTCAAGTTGCTACAATAAAAATATATATACAATATATACATATATATATATATATATATATATGTAGGTATATTGATGCAAAGTAACCGTTGACGACTATTCTCGCTGTTCCAACAATAAAAGTCAGACTATGCAATTATATAATCGTCCTAATTTAACATTTAATTTACGTCAACGTAAATATTTTTAATAAATTCCGATTTAATTATTTCGAGTGAGAAGTCGAATGAGTAGGTATTCGATTGTTAATAAGCCGCACTAGATATTCGGTCAAAGCGACCGTTGTCGTCAAAATTGCTAAATTTCACAGCAAAAAAGAGGAGAATCAAGTGCTCCGGAAAAGAAACCAATTTTGACAATTTTTCCAAAAGTGTTCCTTCCAAAAATTGGCGAAAAATCAAAATGTCTCAAAATAGGTCGCGCCTCACATCAAATTACAGCTGATGATGAGTAGATTCGCGGGAAGTTATTCCCGAGGCTAGAATCTTACTAGTTTTCAATTTAGAGATGAGGAAACGGGTAGATTCGATGAATTTTTTATTTTCTTCCAAAATTTAAAGGTTTACGGTAGCCCATCATATTTAATTGCTTTTATAAGTCAAAATTTGTTGTATCGATAATTATTCTGCAAAATGCTTTCTCGGAGGATAACTGAGTTTACAAAAATTTCAGAGAATTAGATGAAATGGGAAAATATTGAATCTTTTTTGGAATATTTTTCCTTTGGCACTTTTTCGAAAAATAATTATGACTGGAAGTGAGTCGGGTTATACAACAAATTGAAGAAGAATTTGTTAAAACATCTATTCATTGAATTTAATGCTTCTCCTGTGCGATTGGGCAGATTTGACAGTTCCAATCCTAAGTCTAGACCGGTTAGAGTTGCGCTTGATAGTGAGCAATTGGTTCATGATGTTATTTACAGATCTAAGCTTCTCAAAAGCAACACTGACTTTAATGGCATTCGTGTGTCATTAGATCGTACACCGCGTCAGATCAAGTATTTTCGTGAGGTTAAAGAAGAGCTGAACTCTCGAAGAAATGGTGGAGAAGAATTGAAAATTAAATACGTCAGGGGTATCCCAAGAATTGTCGCTTTAAACTAGAAACGTCCAACAAATTCAACGCTCTGTCCACTCATCTTCATTGTTATTATCAAAATTGCCGTGGCATAAGAACCAAAGCTCAGGAATTCTATGCATCTATCAGTGTTTCATCGTATGACTTAATTTTTCTTACAGAGACTTGGTTATCAGAGGAAGTGAATAGTGTTGAATTTTTTCCTGAATCTTTTTCTGTGATTCGAACTGACCGTAACTTCGATGCAAACGGCCGTGTCAAAGGTGGTGGAGTTTTGTTCGCGTATAATAGCTGTTTTCTTGCTTATAGAGTGGACACGACCAGTATTTCAAATGATTTTCCTTTAATCGATATTGGTGCATGTAAATGTACAATTGATTGTAAGACTATTTACTGTTTTGCTGTTTACATACCTCCAGATATTTCGATAAATATTTTTGAGATCTTCATGGAGTCGCTTGAGCAATTGGTAATAGGTTACCAGAATGTTCTAATTCTCGGGAACTTTAATTGTTCGAACTTAATACTACGTGATGCTCAAGATTCCAAATCACGTATATTGAAATCGTTCTTGGATTTCACCAACTTCAATCAATCTAACACTGTTTTGAATGTAAACGGTAGAATTTTAGACTTACTTATTTCGGGTATTCCTTGTGATGTTGAACGAGATAGCTCTCCACTGATTTCAGAGGATGTTAACCATCCCGCACTGTCTTTTGATTTTTCAGTAGACTGCAAGTCTGCCACCAATTTTAACTTTCCTAATTATAACAAAACATATAACTTCCGTAAAGCAGATTTTCCTGCGCTTTATGCATTATTACATAGTATTAGTTGGGACTTTCTGAACGATTTCGTAGATGTCAACGCAGCTTGCGATTCCTTTTATCGGGTGCTCTATGAGGTTTTTGACAAACATATTCCTCCAACAAGGCAGTTTCGTGGGCACTATCCGAAATGGTTTACACCGCAGTTAATTTATAATATCAAATTAAAGGAAAAATATCATAAAAAGTATAAAAGGTTTAATTGTTCTATTTCATTAGCCAATTTTAAGCGCCTCCGCTCTCTTACTAAAAAGCCGAGTATGGAAGCTTTTTCTGCATACTTAGTAAATATTGGAAATAGTTTCTGCCTAGATCCTGAGCAGTTCTGGACTTTTATCCACCACAAGAAGCGGTCGTCTAGAATTCCAGGAAACATGACTTTCAACAATATACATCTAAATGATCCTATTTCTATTGTTAATTCGTTTGGTGAATACTTCAGTTCGGGTTATACCACATCTATTAATTCAGAGTCTCATGCATCAATTGGCCCACAGATTGGAAACAGCTCGCATAACATAAATATGGGTCCTATCTCTGCGGCTACAGTAATTGAAATTACCAAAAAACTTAAAGATAGTTTAATATCTGGCCACGATCAGGTTCCCGCTTTTTTGGTTAAGGACTGTAAATTCATATTTGCGATTCCTTTGACAAAATTATTCAACTTAGCTCTTACATCGTTGATCTTCCCTGACATCTGGAAAGTGGCAAGGATTACTCCGATACACAAAAACGGTGATGTGAGGAATGTGGTGAACTACAGACCTGTCGCTATTCTTTCTAATTTCGCTAAGTTGTTGGAACTAATTATGTATTCACATATTTTTCCTATAATGAATCATCATATTTCTCCTCATCAACATGGATTTATGGCGAAACGATCGACCGTGTCAAACTTGGCTTGTTTTAAACAATTTGTGACAAGCTCACTTGATGCTAGTGGCCAGGTAGACACCATTTATACTGACTTTTCTAAAGTGTTCGACCGTATTGGTCATGCAACATTGCTTAGAAAACTGATGGCTTTTGGATTTAGTGAAGATTTGGTTCGTTTTTTAAGTCATACTTAACGAGTAGACCACAGTATGTGTTCTACAATGGCTACTCATCGGGATCATTTCAAGCACTGTCAGGAGTACCTCAGGGCTCAAATTTGGGTCCTCTGCTGTTCAATATTTTTATTAATGACATTACAACTGCAATTAACTCAAATAAGTTGCTGTTTGTCGATGATCTTAAAGTATTCCGAGAAATCTCATCAGTATCGCACTGTCTATCCTCCAGGCTGACTTGGATAATATTGCTTTGTGGTGTGAATCTAATAATCTACCCCTATATATATCTAAATGTAAGACAATATCATTTACACGCAGAATCGTTCCGGTTTCTTTCCCTTATTGTATTGGTGAGAGTCAGTTGGAGAGGTGTGCGTTAGTCAAGGACTTGGGTGTTTGGTTTGATCCTACACTTAATTTTAATCATCACATGGATGTAATTACTGCCTCGGCTAGAAAAATGTTGGGTTTCATTATTAGGAATTGCAGATGTCTCAAAAATACTCACGCTTTACAAGCTTTGTACTTTACTCTGGTCAGATCTCGTCTAGAGTATGCGTCAGTAGTATGGTATCCTTTTTATTTAACACACAGACGAGATCTTGAATTAATTCAAAGAAGATTTTTAAAATTTCTAAGTTTTCAAATTGATAATGTTTATCCAGTTATAAATACAGATCAGGCAATTTGGTTGAATCGCTTTGAGATACCGTCACTTCAATTACTTCTAGCGTTAAATATCTATATAATTTAATTCATGGTAACATTGACTGTCCTGATCTTTTGCAATTACTAAACTTTTATATACCACCATTTTTATCTCGTAATCCACCAACATTTTATTTGCCACGATGTAGAACGACGATGCCCAAATTACACAAAGCACAACATATCTGACATGTAGCACACAAATATTGGATCTTGCACGCCTAGATACTTGATGTGCTACAATTACAATATAATTTCGATTGTCTGTGAGATCAACCATGACTCATTGCGGGATATTGTCAACTGTTGTGAGCGGCATTTCAATGCATTTGTATAGGTTCTTCTGGAAATATTGTATTGTTGTAGAGTTATACTGGTTTGCTTATTGTATTTCATTAATTGTCCTGTAATTGAATTGTAATTTGTTGGACAATAAAGATTATTATTATTATTATTATTATTATTATTATTATTATTAAAATTGAAGCTTACGACGAGTAGATTCGCCGAAAGTTATTTACAACGCTAAAATCTAACTAGTTTTCAAATTAGAGACGAAGAACGCGGAAATTCGACGAATTTCTCGCATTTTTCCAAAGTTCGAAGACGAAACAGAAAATCGTCATATTTAATTGCATTTATAAGTAAAAATCTTTTGTATCGATAATTATTATGCAAAATACTCCCTCGGAGGTTCATTCCGTTTACGAAAATTCTAGAGAATTAGATGAAATCGGAAAATTTTGATATTTTTTGCGAATATTAACTCGAAAAATGATGTAACCGGAATTGTTACATCGATTGAGACTTCCAAATTTTTCCTACACCCTCGAAAATGTAAATACACCTACTTTTGGCTTAGATCGGAATAGAATCAGATTCTGACAATTTTCCCAGGGTTTCTTTGAGACTTTTGCGAATAATAATAATCATAATTAAAAGTGGGTCGTGTTTCACATCAAATTAAAACTTACAACGAGTAAATTCGTTGGAAGTTATTCTCGAGGCTAAGATTTCATTGGTTTTCAAATTAGAGACTAAAGAACGCGGAAATTAGATGGTTTTTTACCACTTTTTCAAAACTGACTTTCTTTCCTTAGACGTAAAGACATAGTTAATTGCACAACAATCTGTTTCTTTGTACGAAACATAACGAAATCGGCAAAATCATTTTAACGCCGATATCGTTACAAAAAAAAAACTAACACAAAAATAAACCGAAAATATAGCGATATTTTCATTCGACTTACAGGCGCGTTTTCGACATTTTACATTTTACGCGACATGCGACTTCATTTTTTTCTTCCAAATCGATTTTCGGTTGTCCGATCCTTTGTCAATCAAATCCATCAAAGTCCACATCCATCAGACACACGTCTGAGGAATTACGAAAAACTTCATGCGTTTCGCGACGCGATTAGAGATAAAGGTCCTCGATATTTATCTTAATTTTTCGAAATTTGGAAAAATCCAATTTGTATAATATATAAAGGAGGCGTTTTGCTAGGCGAGTATAGTCGATACGTTCATTGCCCAACGCTAAAAATGAAATCGTTCGTAGTGCTGATCGCTTGCGTGGCTTTAGCCCAGGTAAGTCCAAATTAACGCCCCTAAACAAAAATTGTTTTAAATTTCTATTTTGTATAAAGGCGAATATCAATTATTTTCTTCCTCTCCTCGCAGGCTAGCATCGATTTGTCCCAAATCAAGACTCGCGACATCAATCCAGATGTTCTCGCCCGTTTGGGGAATTTACCCGAAGTCTCTTCCAGTCAGCGTATCGTGGGAGGTAGCGAAGTCGAGCCGCATTCCAGACCTTACCAGGTAAATTCTGAACACGCCCCTGAACTACAGTTTCAAACTCGCTTTAAATGTATATAAATTAGCTCCGAAACCCTCACCATACTGATTCTTTGTAAAATTGTGGTCATCCTCGATGACCCTTATTCGTTCAAAACGCCGTTAACCAATTTTCATAAGCAAAGCTTTCTTTCCTTAATGTTTCTTCCATATCCTTTGGAAAACTCCAAAATACACACTACGACCATCAAGTTATCATTGGTCCTTGAACTGCTTGTTTGGAGTTTTCCAATGAATCACTGTGTGTGTGCTCAAAGCTTAGAATTAATTTTTGTTATAAACCGCGGACGTCTCTAACTTGATCTCGATTGATTTCAACCCCTTCCCTTGATTAAATCACTATGGTAAAGATCAGAGCTTAGAACTTATTATTGTTCTAAACACCAAACGTTTCTAACTTGATCTTCATTGATGTCAACTCCCTTTCCTTGATTTCCCTCATTAGGTGGCTCTCCTCTTGCAAGGTGCCGATGGTACTTACTTCTGTGGAGGATCCCTGATTTCGAGGAAATTCGTCTTGACCGCCGCCCATTGCGTCGAAGGGTAAGACAAATGTCCATCTCGAAAAAACTCTGGATGCGGATGACTTACCGAATCGTCTTTCAGTATAATTTCGGCCGAAGTCATCCTCGGAGCGCACAGATTTAACGATAACGAAGAGGGACAGGTACGTCAAGTTTCGTCCAAATTCAACATCCATAGCGGATGGGATAGCGCACTGATCAGAAACGATATCGCAACAATCGAATTGGAAGAAGAAGTCGAACTTACCGGTAAGTATCGTGGCTTCGACGAAATCTGAATCGATTACCCAGCACCAAAGGGATCGATTCGCGATGGCTCAAATTTTGAACAAACTTTAACATGTTTTAAACGATATTCTTGCTTGGAGAATAACATGTTCAACTTTGTGAATTAATTTTCGCATAAATGGGATTTCAAGCCGTGGCATTTCCGGATTTGTGAACTTGTTTGAGAAAATTTCCAAAAGGACGTTGTTGATTTGAGCCGTCACTTGCGGAAAACTCCCCCAAAATCCATTGAACCCTAAACCGTCGAACGTAGTCACGTTTCCGGATTCGTGGACTTATTTGGGGAAGTTTTCCTTTTCCTTTTCTGGAAATTGCCTTTCGTCTTCTTGGGACGATCACTTCCGATGTGCGACTTTGTTTCCGGCCGTTATTTCCGGCGAGTGGCTCCGTCTTCAGCCCTCATTCATCGAGGAGCAACTTCCTCAGAATAGTAATTTACGTATCGCGAATAAATTTTACGTCTGTGACTATCAATGGTCATCGGATGGGGAACATCTAACTGGTTACCACACCAACCTCCAAACCCACTAAACCCGGCCAGTCCAACAAACTGATTAAACCCCGCCCCAAGCGCTTTTAAGCCCGCCAACTCTCCCGAAATCCGTTAAACCCTAAACTGTTGAAAGTAGTTGCGTTTCCGGATTTGTGAACTTATTCGGGGAATTTTCCTTTGTTTTTAACCGTGATTTTAGAAGTGTGAACATCGACTCTCGACCTATGTAAATCAACTCCAATATAAAGGACTTAAGTCTTCAAAAATGTGTCAAAATTTTATTTTGAAAAGTTCCCTAAAATCTACCACCTCGTCTTTCCAGATAACATCCAACTGGTCAAGCTCCCCAGCAGATCGGATGCCTCCAACACTTTCGCCAATCAACAAGGCGTAGTCAGCGGATGGGGTAAGGATTCGGACCAGTCTAACGCCGTCAGTCCGGTTCTTCGCGAAGTTGAAGTCAACGTCATCACCAAATTGATATGTAACCTCATGTATTTCGGAGTGATCCAAGATTCCAACGTTTGCACGTCGGGTACCGGAGGTGTAGGCTCCTGCAGCGGGGATTCTGGCGGTCCATTGGTCGTCGGAGACATTCAGGTATGTCCGTCTGTCTGCTTTTCTAACGTCAATATCGAAACTGATGTTTCTTACACCTTTTCTTGACACCGTTTCAGGTCGGAATAGTATCGTTCGGATTGGCTTTGGGTTGTGAAATCGGTTGGCCATCCGCCTACGCCAGGGTCACTTACTATTTGGATTGGATCGAAGCTAACAGCGACGTCCAAATTTCTTAAGCGTGGATTTAACGGATTAAATGGAAATTTTAACGATTCGTACGTGCGTATTGTGTAAAATATGTTGATAAAAATAAAATTTTTTGAATTATTTGCATTATGTCTTCCCACGTAACATGTTTCTACCTGTCGTCGTGTGTGCATTTAGTCGGTAAGTCAGATATCTATACCGGAATCGACGGAGATGACGGAGGATGCTCGGGCATCAAATGGTAGCACGATTGGATTGCAGCGATCGATGATACCAACGAATTCTATTTAGTCAAGTTCTGTTTAGTCAAGTCGAGACAAAGGAAACGTAGAATAATTACAATTTTAAGAAGTCGATTTGAACAATGAATAAAGGAGGACGCTACTCTGAATCCAACGCCCTAGACAAGTAGAAGGATACTGAGAAAGAAGAAGAAGAAGAAGTCGATTTGTAACTTCCAATGCTCGTGGGTAGTATCGTCGATAGGTCCAGAAAAGTAAATCAGGAGAATCAGACGTAAATTTATACGAACTCGTTTATTAGAGCTATAAAATAAAGAAAACAATTCAGAGGAAAATAAAATACTCTACCACGAAATGAAATTTAGGTGTTGGTAAAGGTAAGGTAAATTGCTAGGACAACTATCGGACTGGGAGTAACCGGTAAAAGAGCAGGATGAGTGGCATGGAATTTCCGTCGCTTTTCTAAGGTCAGATATGCCTGGAAGCTTCTTGTCCTCCCTCCTTTTTGGGGTTGTTCTCTCCATATTTTCTTTGAGTAGGTGAGTGAATAGCGGTCCATTCACTCACCTAGTCAAAGAAGATATGGAGAGAACAACCCCAAAAAGGAGGGAGTATAAGAAACTTTTCGTAAAGCTCACAGGTTACCATTTGGAACAAGAGTAAAGACTTCCAAACCAAGTGAACTGATAAGTGCAGATGTGTGTGGATTGTTTGATTACTCATTCAGAAAGAAGAGGTATTTGGTAATTTTTAAAGACAGCTATAGAAAATACAGGTATGGGTATCTAATCAAAGAGAAGTCTGAAGTAGAAACAGTTCTGAAGAATATGATTATACATACATGCCAAAGTATTGGGTCATTCAATAGTAGAGTTTTTAAGTGACAATGGTGGAGAATTTGATAACAAAGAAGTAGCAGAAATATTGAAGTCAGAAGGTATTCATCAAAGCGCCCTATACTCCATAGCAATATGATGGAAGTAAGCGAGAAAACCAAAGCATAGTCGAAATGGTAAAAGTATTCCTATTCTGATGCCGAATTTCCGTCAGCTATATGGGCAGAAGTAGTAAGCACTGTAATTTATACCATTCATCAAACGGGAAAGTCTTCTGTTACCGGTACAAGTCTGTTCCTCTTTAACCGGTTTGCTGCCGCAACTGATGAACGGAGTATCATAGAAAGTTGCCCCCAGAACGACGTTTTCGGATTCGCTCTTTATATCATTGGCCATATACTTCGCCTTTTTGAAGGCGAAGGTTTCGACTTGCTACAGCTTCACGGCGCTTGCTGACGTGGTGAAGATTTCGCCGGGGATAGTGTTAATATTTACCTCGCGGTATACAACGCCTTCTTCCTCTTCTTCTAATTGTCTCTTTTTCTTAGGAGGGGCGTAGTCTGGCGCTGGTGGTGCGGTGGTTTTTGCTCGCCGTACATATTTCGCTTAGGGCTATTTTTTCCTTTTTCGGGAGTTACTCTTTTGCAGTTTCTCTTTTTAACCGGCTCATTGCTGGAGCTGGTGAATGGAGTATTCAGGAGGATTCCTCTGGTACTCGTTGATTCCTTTCTTATTGCGTCAAGCAACAACATCCAAATTCCTTCAGATTTCAAGAAGTCCAAAAATATTCCAACAAAATTCAATTGTATTAATATCATGTAGGGGAAAATACCAATTTTTCTCTGAAAAATCTTTTTCAATCAATTTCTTCTTGGTTACAGCCGATTTTCAACGATTATAAAGAATAAACTAAACACTCTATTTACCGTCATTTAAAAAACGGAATTTTCTCCCTACATCCTTAGAAAAAGAAATTACTTAATTCGACATTTAATTCATAGAAACTATGACGTTCATTCCTTTGTTCATCATTTACGTACAAAAATTACAAAACAGAAAAGAATCATATTTGAATGTGAACGGGCACCAATTATTCATTGCTCAATAAGAAATTTCACTTCTATCATTGGAATGCAGTCGGAATTGTCTTAAACATCGCTGTTAAAAACTAATTTATAGTCCTTCTAATAAGACGTCTAAAAAATCACCCCAAATTGGACTAAATCCAATTATTCGGCGTATAAAACTCAAATTTCTGAAATTAATTAACATTAAGAATGACTTAATTACATTAGAATGATGGTAATTGACCCGCGTCAAAATTTAAATGGTAGCTATAAAAACATTTATACGATGCGTCGATACGAAGAACATCAATCCCTACTCTTTACCGAAAAAACAAATACTAAAAATAATATAATTCATAAAATCAGAAACTGTAACGAAACGAAGATATAAATATCGCGAAGGAAACGAATGGAGTCAGTATCCACTTCAGTTACGTGACTCCGAAAAAGTACCACGGTAGTACCTACAATTATCTTCTTTTTCTTTAAATTCCAAAATGCAGATTTCGTAGAGAAATTTGAATTTTGGAAATAGTTTCGGAGTGATTCGAAATTGTGTACTAAGAAAAACAACATTAGTTTAAAAACTGGCATAAAGTGTTTGTTATTATAGAATAATAAGTTGTCACCAACAAATTTTCCTTTTGAATTTACCGCCATTGAATCGAATTGAAAATTTACAGTGTGGCCAACACAAACTTTATTGTTAGATTGATAGATTTTATTGTTTTTTTGTATTTTTTGACCTTGGCATCTACGCCATTAGCCACGTCAGTGGATTTTATTCGTTATTTGTCGATTTTCAAGTTACGTAAAGTGGTTATTATTATCAAATAATGAGCTTCTACTATCTGTGTTGATGACAAATTCCCATTTTGAATTTACCACCTTTGAGTGCAATTAAAAAGGGTTCAGTGTTGTCAACCTAAAATTTATAACAATATATTTTAATCGTGATTTGTCGATCTCCAAGTGCCATAAAGTCCCTGCCATTATTAAGGTTTAATAATAGAATGGATGACGTGCTATCGTTAAGTAGTGTAAACCAGACTAACGCCCTTACTTCCCTGAATTTTAATGTCATCTTGCACGTTAGTGGAGACAAAGACCGGTTTACACTACTTAATGATAACACGTCATCCACTCTTTTATCAAACCTTAGTAATTATAAACACCAATAGACTTTCACGATCAGTGTTTAACAAATTTTACTTTTTAATTTGCCGCCTTTGGGGCTGAATAAAGAGGTTAAGTATCACCAACCCAAAATTAATTGTTACCACATACATATTGTAATTCTGCTTTGTCGATCTTCAAATGACGTAAAGTGTTTGTTATTATCAAATAATAAGCTTTCACGATCAGTGTTAATGACAGATTCTCCTTTTGAATATGCCGCTATTGATTCTATTTAAAACGCTGCAGCATGGCCAACCTAAAATTTGTTGTTACCACAGATATTATTCATGTTTTTTGATTTTTAAGTGACTCAAAATTTATGTTTCTACATTGCAATTAAATTGCATTACACCCTTGTATGTAGATACACAACCTTTTCCGATAAAATTCAAGTTTAAGGCTTCTTCATATATAAGTGATTTTTGCTATTTACTGTTGCTAACTAAACTTAACTGTTCATCCTTTTTTGTGTCTTCAGTCTTTATGTCAAATCTTTTCAACCCGCCACCCCTTCAAATATTTTTCAACGCCGAAAATTTCATTCGCTTTTTTTTATTTGAATAAGATCTCCTTAACCACCGTCGCCCTTTGATTTTTTTCCTTTTTTTGTAAATCAAAAGTTGAATTTTAGTAACACTTCAGCTTCAAATTTATTCTTATATTTATTATAATATAATAGCTAAGCGATTTTGACGTTCTCCTGTTGGCAAACCTGTTTATTGTTTTTCTTTCTTTTATTTCCTTTTGATTCGATCAATTATAATTTATTGCTTCAATAATTCTAAAGCAGCTCATCAATCATCGTCGCCCTCTATAATTTTCTTTTTTATAAATTAACTTCTATAATGCCAACTCCAAATTTATTGCTAGACTATAGTTAATTGAATTTAGGTCTCTTATAGATAGTAGATAGTAGTAGATAAGCGGCGTTTACATTCTGCTATTGGCAACCCTACTTACTGTTTCTTTCCTTTTATTTCCTTCTAATTCGATCAATTATCTATGAATCAACACCACCTCAAACATCAAATAAACGACTTTCCCCAGCCACGAAAGACTTTATTCGCAATTTTTTGATTTGAATAACTTTATAGCGACCCCTAGTCGATCGGCACACCCTCTTAAATATCTTTTGCAGATTAAGACAAAATTTCCAGTATAGCCAACTCAACAATCGTGGGTATGTAGTATACATTCGAGTTAGGCATGGGGAACACAATGATTTTTGTGTTTTGCTATTGATAACAGTGCTTATTGCAATTTGACGTGTTTTCGATTTCTTAGTCAACCATTTTCAAACTGTCACCCCACATTAAACTCTCTCTCTCTCTCTCTCTTGCACAGTTCACACAGGTTCAAGTGCGTTCCTATATTTGACTCACTGTACACAAAAGTAAAAAAAGTTTGCGCCTTTTTTGCTTCTATGCCTTCAGTGTTGCCAACTGAAAACTTTTTAATTACATCACTCGTATTATGTATTCCAAAACAAAAGCGAATCACTCCTCAAGTTGGGAACAAGCAATGCGTAGTTAGTATTATCGTAACAGTGAGCACTATTATACAGAGTGAGCAACCGCATGTGTTCCAAGTTGGCAATACTAAAAATGAACATTTTTGTTTTCAAAAATTTTCGATTGATTGTTACGGCCCATTTTCGAAGTGATATGCAAACTAAAAACATCACGTGAGCATACCGAGCTTAGCTTTACTTACTATCACCAACATATCAGCGTTGCCAACTAAAAATTTCAGGATACGTGGTGAACACTTACGAGTTACGTTTGTCGTCTGGTGAAAAAGTTACAATTTTACAGTTTTATATGTGTTTTCCATCACTTTCGTAGACTACAGTATCTCCAGTATGTTCAGGAAAAACAACACGGTATCCAACTTAAAACCCCAAATGTCCCGAGTTTTGTACCTATAAGATCCCATTTGGACGAGTTTCAGTCGAAATTTACAACTTTTCTTCCGCTTTTATCATACCACGCCATTAAATCTTGAGGCGAGAAGCTTGCACAATCTTGACAACTTAGAAATACAAATTTTGATTTTTCTGTTATATTTTCCAGTGATATCCGATCATGTACAAACTCATCCTTGTAGCAGTTTGCGCAGGTAATACCGAAAATCCTCATTTCGTCCTCGGAAGAACACCCTCACCAATTTACCCTTTTCGCTTCGTTTCAGTGTCTCAGGTGTGTTGCGCGCCGGGACTGCGAGATACTGCTGGTCTCCAAGATGGTCATCTTCAGTCCCTTTCGTCTGGGATCGGTGGCCATGAAGGATACGGAGGACAAGGTGGATACAGCGCCGGTAGCGGTTTGAAGTCCATCGCCGAAGGATCGGCACAGCAAGCCGCCAATGCCGTGGCCAATCAACATACGGCCGCTCGTCAAGCCGTTTTCGCCGCTAAGAGCAATCTCGCCCAAAACGCTGTTAATGTAAGTTAATGATGTCAATCTGACGATTATCAAAATAATAATAAGTCAGCACTTTTTGCTCTTTCGGAGCAAAAGGATGGGATGGTCCAGTATTTTGTTGAAATGGAGGTTGGCTTAGCGTAAGCATCACATAAGAGCTAACTTTTTTCTTAAAAAAATCCGACCTTTCGGTTGTAGTTGTCCTAACCTTTCCTTCCTTTCGGTGTAAAGTTCGAAGCCATCAAACCATATACGTGCATATACCGTACCGCTCTTGGGCAGGGACCCCATAACTTTGTCATGCTACGCTACTTCTTCCTCTACACAAGTCGTATACGCACGCGGGGAAAGGAAACTTAACAAAGTATAGCTAAGTTTGGGGGATCCCACCGCTTACCCGTTCAGCGCTATTTTCGTACTTCCGCAACGATTTTGTATCATCTTCATTCCTTTATGCAGGCGGCCGCAACAGCTCAGGTAGCCCTCACAGCCAAACAGATCTACGTCAGCAAATTGGAAGCCGACGTCAACGAAGCCCGACAAGCCCTCGAAAGCGAAATCCAACAGCTACACCAGGCCGAACGTTCCGCGAACGCAGCTCAACAAGCCGCGCAACAAGCCCAACAGCAAGTGGACGCCCTCAGCAGTGCCGCTAACGCTGGCCAAGGATCCTTGGGCAACGCCCAACGAGCGGCCGAGGAAACCCAAGCCGAATTGGGATCGCAACAGGCTATGGTTGGCGCAGCCAAGCAACGTCTATCCTCTTTATCCGAAGAGTTGAAAGCCGCCGAAGGGGACTTATCCGAGACCCAAGCTGCCGCCCAAAAAGCCGAAGCGGCGGCCCAAACCGCCCAATCCAACGCCGAGAATGCCGGTCAATCGGCTCAAGTGTCCGGGGACGAACACGGCGGTGATTTTGGAGGGGATATTCAAGGATATTCATTTGAGGGATATAGCAAGGGTGGTCATTATTAAGTGAGGATGTGAACTATTTATTTTTGTACATAAATCCAATAAAAATTGTAAGAAAATAGATTTATTTCATTGAGGATGACGGCGCAGTCATCGAAACAAGCATTTGGAATCACCGAAGTTTGTGCCATCAAATTTCCATCCCGGGGATGTGGCTCGTTTAAGGCGCTTTCCATTTGCGGATATGATTTGGTCTTGGTTTCCGTTCGACGGACGTGGCTAGTTATTTATTTCCATTCTTTGAGAAAAGGTGAAATTAGTTTCTGATTTTAATTTGGGTGGCGGTGGTACTTACCTGAACTGAAACTGGCCATACTTGCCAAAAAACAGTAGTTTTCGGCAAATGTGACCAATTTCTCTGTGTTCCCTGATTCTCTTTAAGGAGACGTACCGGTTTATTGGTGGATTGTGTTTGAATAGGCGTGGTTTTTACCCGTTAACGGGCGTGAGCCGTTCTTTGCGCTTTTAGTTTTTGAAAGCTGTGGCTAACCCGCGTAGTGGCTGCGTGGACCCGTCACTGCCGGTCATCTAACCAGGACGAAGGAAGTCTTCTGGCTTCCGACATGAGGCATCTTTAGAAATCTCCAAGTCCCACACCTATCCCCAGTGTGGAACGACCCTACAGGCTAGGGTCGAGTCCGATGTCAAGGATTGCTGCAGCAAGAACAAGATAAAGTGCCTACACTGTCCCATGACGTTCCAGAGTTTCGCTGGCACAGGTGACACGAATGCCGTGTATACGCAGGATTCTTATATGGAGATTTCAATTTTGACTTTCTCAAGAGAGAGAGAAATACTTTACGTTTCTTGGATCTCGTAAGAACATTTGGTTTACAACAGATAATATTTACACCCCCGCGAATCACACCGACTTCGACCACAACTGTCGATAATATCTTTACAAATGTAGGTGACTCCCGGCGCTCAGTTATAGTATCTACTCTTTCTGTTCATCTGGCAAAGAGCATCTCTATTGATACTATCCAAAAGTATAAAATGCGTATACATAAACGTGAAATAAGACCACTGAAATCTAATGAACTTAATCTGATTAAGGATGACTTGGCTATTGCTGATTGGTTGGATGTATTGAATCTACACGAAGTCGATAAATCATTTAATGCCTTTGAAGAAATACTCATGCATATCATAAATAAACATACCAATAAGAAGATGATTGCAACAACTAATGGAAGGAAATGGATAACCACGAAAATAAAAGAAATGTCCTCAATAAAAAGGCAACTCTATGAAGGAGTGACACAAAACAGAATATCTAAAGATCTATATGAACAGTTCTGCTATGAACTAAAACAAGAACCTGGGAAATAGTTCATCAGATCCAGGGAAAGAAAAAATATCATATTTAAATTTAAATGAGTTAAAAAACAAATATGCTGATTAAACAATAATCGCAGCATCTTTTAACAAATACTTCATAGATAGCTGCTTAAATGAAGAGCCAAATAATAATTCCTACGTAAGTAAAGTCTCTGTTAATGAAAAACATTTGCTATTTATTTAGTTGAAGAACAGGATATTCTAAATGCAATTAAAACTCTGAGCAATACACGAGCTGTTGGGGAAGATCAGATACCAGTTTCTGTCTTGAAGGAATGCTCATCCAGTCTGGTTGCACCATTGAGACACATAATATATGCCTCATTTACTATTGGGGTTTTTCCCCATAGACTGAAATATACTATAGCCTATAGCCTGTGTATAAGAGAGAAAAAGATGAGTTCAAAAGTTATCGACCGATTGCATTAATCTCGAACGTATCTAAAATTATTGAGATCATAAGAAAAAGGATAGTTGATTTCGGTACAAAATGTGAAATGCTGACCTTCAGCCAAAACCCATATATTTCCGGGCGAACAACTTCTAGAGCTACATTCCAACTTCTGGAAAATACAATTAATGGTATGAATGAAAATTAAACCGTCTGCTCTATTTTTGTTGACCTATCTAAAGCATTTGGTAGAGTGCATCATCCAACATTTCTCAATAAATTGGAACGGATGGGTTTAAGAAGTACTGTGCTGGAATGGTTAGAGTCATATATTACGGGAAGGCAACGGTGTGTTTTACTGCATGATGATAATGGAAAGGAAACCAAATCACAGTGAGAACGAGTGATTATGGGTGTTCCGCAGGGATCGGTATTTGAACCATTGTTGTTCCTATTGTATGTGAATGATCTGCCTACCATTATTAGTGATCTTACTAGCTTATATGCAGATGACACGCCATCAGTGGTTAGTGAAACCGATATCCAGTCCGTTATAACTAGGATTCAGGACAATCTTAAAAAACTGAATTGACCGACCACAATCTGGAATTAAATATGGACAAATCCACCTTGCTTGTGTTTGGTGATCGGTTTAACGATTTCAACATAAACTCTGATGGACAGATACGCACCAGTTCACAGGTACCAGTTTTATTGGGAACAAAGATCGACTCCCTCTTATCTTAATAAAAGAAGCACTATACAATGTTGATGATTTTGTTCAAAGAATATTACATTGACCGATTAATGTTGGGAATTATATGTGCGTTATATCTATTATACCATTTTTTATTATTATATATAATATACATAATGTTTTCATTGATACATTTTAAATTTGTAATTGACATGTTCCACGCCCTGCACAATGGAATAAGGATATTTATCTATCTATCTATCTATCTATCTATATCCAGCAAGACCTAGAAAGCCGAGCTTGGGGGCCCCGATTCCACGCGTCGTCTACCAGGAGATGGCGTAGGTCATAAGGATGAAGTAAGGATGAAGAGGGGAACTCCTGCGCTCCAAACTCGTCACCAGGGTTACCAGAATTCCGAATCATTGTACACCGACATTTTGACGTTTTGTCATCTACGAGCCCTTTTATAGGCTTTTATCTACACCGATTTCGGATTTCGATTTTTATTATCCCTTTTTTTTTCCCGGTAGACTGCCCTCCGGCCCACGTCCTCCTTCCTCCCTCTACGTTTGTTATGACAGACAGCGATATCGCATCGACAATAAGCAGACTCAGCGCCCGGATTGCGCAAATCCAGCTGAAGATCGACCACATCAACGCCGTAACTAATGAGGCGATCTCGAAGTTGGAAGCGCAGAAGAGGGATTTACGCGCATTCGATCCCAATTATCCGATCGTCCAGAAGAACATACACGACATCACCCTCCATCACGACCAGATCGTGACCAAGTTGCTACAGAGGCAAAGCCAGGTCAAGGCGAGGAAAGTTTCTTTGGATCAATTGGATTTTACGGTCGCCCAACTTGACAGGTCAGTACATGACGCATCACCAACCAATATTTGATCAACTTTTGTCAAAGGAAGGTCTAGCTTGCATGGTACACCGAGGGATTGCTCTTTTGACTCCGTCTTGCATCCTTTTTGTAGTCTTCCTCTTCAGTGTCTCCAGTAGTTTCTTCTCTGGCATCTTCATGGATCTCTTTTGTAGTCTTAGCGAGATTTTTCACATATGTTCTCTCTTCACTGGCTCTCTTCTGTAGTCCCTTCTTTGGAATCTTCGTGGGTGTCTTGTAATCTCTTCTGCAGAAAAAATCAGTTTCTTCCATATTTTATCTCTTCTCTGCCTGCTTCTTGGCTCTCACCTGTAGTCTCTCGTCTGGCTCCTTTGATGGTCTATTTTGTAATCTCTTTTCGAGATTTCTTCTATATCTTCTCTGGCTTCCTCTTGACTATCTTGTGTAGTATCTTCTCCATCATCTTTGTGGATCCTTTTTATAGTCTTTTCTCTGACTTCTTCAATATTTTTTCCTCACCCATCTCTGACATCTTTATGAGTCTCTTTCTCTTTCAAAATGCCAAAGGAACTGTTTCCATGTGCATCATCATATCACGTCATCATCATCATCATCATCGTAAATCGCTTCACTCAAAACGGTCGTTTGCACAATTTCAGAGAGATAAGTCGTATCCAAGCGGAACGTGACCACGCCCTCTTCGAACTTAATAAGAAACGCGAAGAGATCATCAACGCGTTGAAATCGACCGAAAGTCTGACGATCCAAATACAACAATTGGACACTCAGATCAATCTGTTGACGGGCGCTCATCGGGAAGAAATGGAACAGCTCGAACGAGAAAGGGAGGCGCTAGAGAACCGCACCGACATGACGGCTAGCGAGAAGGAGTTAGCCCTTCAGGAATTGGAACGAAGGATACGCGATAAGGAGGAAGTATATCAGGAGCACATCAAGAGTTTGGAACACCAAAGGGAGGTGAGTGTTTCTCCGTTTATTAATGTTTCTGAGGTCACGACGATCAACAAGATTTTGGTTTAAGTTTCGTAATTTCTACCACCTTTACAAATTTATGGAGGGTAAGATGATGTCCTTATATTCCATAAAGTAGGGGTGGCCAATAAGTCGATCACGATCGATTGCAGCCGACAGAAGACAATTTCAACGTAGTCGTGACTATTACTAACAATACGCCGAAGTGAATGTGTTAAATGATTTCTATAGATAGATCGCAACACATTTTTAAGAATCAAAGTTGATCCTACATATATAGAGCTTGATCACCCCTGCCATAAAGGACTGACTCTGGTCTTCTTCCAAGTACTGCAAAATTCGCTGCGTTGATGGTCGCTTCCGGTTACAGAGTTCCAGGAACAATCCTTTATCCCTTCCGTCGTGTAAAGAGACCGTTCAAGTTTCTCTTCAAGCTACTCAATCCACCCTCCGCTCGGCCAGGACTTGTCATCCCTTCGACGGCGCTGTCTGTTCTTACGACAGCGATGTGGTGTTGGTCTATGGTCGTTGGTATCGCCTAGAGTTGGCAAGGTCGTAATCAGAGGATTCAGTGACTACCAGGTTCCAATGTTCCTGGGCCATGTTGAAAGTGACGATGACAGTTTTTCGGATGAAATCTTTAACTGGTTCCGTTCCAGTGTTGTTGAGGAGCGCTTCGTTTCTGACAAACGGTATAGAGTTTTCGCATACGACAAGTCGCAGCGGTCGATGCGTAAGTCAGTGCAAATCTAATAGTAAAATTTCCACTTTAAACGCTGCTGACGTGTCTAATCACCGTCTGATGTTTTCCTTTATCACGAAAGGGTGCACGAAACGGCCTTAGCCTTGCCCTCTTCAAGTGAAACAGTATCATTTCAAAGCAGTGTTGACATGTTTAATTGCTGTATCGTCACCCCCATCACTCCACACAGATGAGCACACATATCCCGTTCCCAAAATCTGTTCATAGAAAGTAAAATAAAGTGTACAGAGCCGACCGATCCAAGCTCCACCCACACTATTACAATCCCTTGAAATTTTACCACGAGAAGGTGCTCGTAACGACTTTAGACTTGCCCCATGAATTGCCATAGATTCACTAAGCAGTGTTGACATGTTTAATTGCTGTATCGCTATCCCTATCACCTCATACAAATAAGCGAATATACCGCGTTTCTACAATCTGTTCACAGAAAAGACAATAAAGTGGGTGGAGCCAACCGAATGGAAGCTCCACCTACAGTACTATAAACTCTTGAAATGTTACTAGATTTGATACTAGAAAACTAAGCGCCAAGTATTTGTTGTTATTTTTCCCTTTCCTTTATGTTTTATTTCAAATCAATGTAACTGTTAATATAATATAGAATTAATAATAAACTGTTCGCAACCCAAATTGCAGATCGCCGGCCCGGCCTGCCCTAATCAAATTCACGGGGGATCAACTCGCAGTACGCACCCCAATGAGAGAATATCCCTCTTTGAATGAATAGCTAACTGAATGAATGAATAAATTAATTGTTTATTATGGATTAATAATGCTGCATAACATCTCGAAAGCAAGATAAAAAGTAAAATATATAAGCAAATGTATACATAAACAAATAAACCGTATGACAAAATCAATACAAAATATATAAATAAAGGTAAATTACAAACTATTCAACATACGTAGACAAACAAAAACCATTTAATTAACATTCTTTGTAAGAATTTCATTGGTGTTGTAGATCGTCTTATTCAGGAGATGTTTTACAGCTTGTGAAAACCCCTTTTGAAATTCAATCATTCAATTTCGATCATTTCGAACATGATTACATTGTTGGTCCGTGTACATCACCGTTGTCCGTGTACACCACCGTTGTCTGTGTACATCCCCGTTGCCCATGTACAACACCATTGTCTGTGTACACCACCGTTGCCCATGTACACCACCGTTGTCCCTGTACACCACCATTGTCCATATACCTACCTGTTTTCGTGCCGAATTTCGTATCGCCCGTCTAATCACTGTATCGTCATCCCAAAACCATCCTGCACCGATGCACAAAACCGCGGTGTTTCTACAAGCCACTCAATCCGGAAATAAGCTGAAGTTCACGGAACCACCTGCGCTAACACAAATCCTTGAAGCTTTGACGAAAACCGACGGCGGCTTGTAATGACGTTTTCAGTTTGGGATGAGTAGCGAAAGACAACGGTAACCTTGGTTCGAATGAAAACGTATCCTACAGGATCTTGATTTTTCCCTCTCCAAACAAAATGACTACACTTTCAGTGCCGTTAAGTCGTTTTTAATCCCCACTCACCCTACACTCATACATTCTAAAGAAAACTACCATAAATGAAATTCCCGCGTTAATTGAGTCGAACCAATCATGGCACTAGGTTCGAATCGCGCGCGGTCCGTCACCATCTTGAAAAAGCACAGTGGGATGGTTCATCATGTCCGGGATGTTTCGCTGACAACGGTGGTCTACTCGAACAACGGTGATATGCACGAACGATGGTGGTGTACACGAAAGACGGTGGTACACGAACCACGAGGGTGTAAACGAACGGTGGTGTACACGAACGTCGGTGGTGTACACGAACGTCGGTGGTGTACACGGACGGCGGTGGTGTACACGGACGGCGGTGATGCATTTAGATAATGATACTTTACATGGCAAATAAGGGTATTGTCTCATCGGGAGGCGCGGAGCGCCGATTATGCGTATTACGAGTTGGTGATCTAGTTCTAGGTATACCCCTTGAAAACTAACTTCTTAACTTTCTTACCGTTCAGGAATCTTTATTGATTATGAAAGACTTCACCGAGGAAGAAGCCAATCAGATGAAAGACAATCTCTTGAACGAAGTCGACGATCTGGAAGCGATGAAAGTCGGCGCTTCGCCGTCCGAAGTGGAGGTCATCAATAAGAAGATAGCGGCGTTGAAAAGCAAGATGGACGACCTCGACGTACTAGGTATCACATTTACCCACCTCTTTCACTTACGAAGCGATTTCTGAGAATTTTTTGGTTATGTAATCGAAAAGTCGATACGGTTGGACGGTTTTGACTGTGATGCCTACGGTACCGGATTCAAATTCACTCCCTTTTCGTTCTGGCAGATGGACTTTTCAGCCGCGATTAAGTAATGACCCTCGATTGAGAAGCATGGGCTGTAAATAGGGGGCATCAACGGGCCCATATCTTCGTTCCCACGCGCACCAATCCATTGTGGAACTAAACTCCGAGGGTGAAAGACAAAATAATAGAGCGCAGATAAAATGCAATGTATTATTTCTTAAACTCGAAAGTTGATAACGTTTCATTGTTTATTATTAGGGGAACTTAGAGGAAGAGGACTGTTCCTAACCCCCTCTGGACGTATAAAAACCCGAAGCGGTACGATTTATACCCTGGACGAAGCCACTAACAAAGGACTCCTGGACGGGATTAATCTGACGAAATTAATGTTGGAAAGTAAGTCGTAATTACTTTTGATTTTATTCAAAAAAGAAAGGAAATACAAAATATATCAGTTAACACTTTCCCCTCCCTCGCCATCATTCCTATTTGTTTAACTCGATTCATTCCATTCCATTCCTAGATAAGCTCAAGGATCAAGGCCTGACCATCACCAGGTCCGGCAATTTCCGGACAAGATCGGGCAAGATCCTTACCATACAGGAGGCAATCGATAATGGCCTAATAGAGGGCAGCACCTTAGACCTGTTGCAGTCGACTAAAGGAAGCAGTCTTTCTGGATCCTCTGAAAGTAAGAAAGAGAAACAATTTTATACAAAAAGAAAACTTTATTCGAATTCTACCCTGCACTAAGCAGTTGGTGACGTTTCGCTTTCCACAGGAAGATTTTCAATAAACCGTTCTGGGAAGATACAGAATAAACCTATTCACGTATAAATACACTTATACTTAGGACCAAGACAGTTTAGCGCTTATCAAACTGTCCACGGAAGTTGGGGATATGGACAGCGAAACGTCGTAAGTAGAGAACGGCAGGAAATATTTTATATTGATTTTCCATTGGCGGTGCGAGTTCACTACGCGCCTATATTTTATCGGTGATTTATGTAAATTTTGGGTTGTGTCGCCAGTTACTGCAATCAGTCGGTGCTTTTATCTAATTGAACGTATAAGAATATAAAAATCTTCCTCTTCTCTTTTTCTTAAATTGTTCGTCTTAGGAAGAGTTCAAGTTAGAGGATTAAAATGGCATCCCAGCGTCCCAAAATTTAAAAAAACGAAAATGTTCAAAGATTTTAAATTTTCCTCTTTTTTCGACTTTCTAAAAGCCTGAAACTAATTGAAATTTCCAAAGTTTCGGTACTTGGAAAAATCTTGATAATTCTACATCCGATTCCTGAAAAGGCTTAATGTACAGAACAACGATAAGAAAAAGTATGACATAGAGAGAGAGAGAAGTTCAGCTGTATATCAAAATTTGTCAAAATCTCGCGGTTTTTAAGTGTTTCAATACTTGAAAATTTGTTAAATTCCAAAGTTTTGAACTTCGAGCCCTTCGTGCAAATTACAAGTGTATAACAAAAATATATTCCCTGCCGTTCTATAGGTATGATGTTTCCTTGTCCATATCCCCAACTTACAGAAGTTGGGGATATGACAATAGTGTCATATTGTCGAGCACTAAACTCTCCTAATTCCGCATGCATAAATCGGTAAACCGGGTGCGCACAACTATTTTATCCTTTTCTTTCGCAGAGTCGAGAGTAATGCTCGTCAATCCATGACCATCTGTTCGATATTTTTTCGCTGTATATGTATGCGATATGCGTAGGTAGTCGGTTTCTCCGAGTTCGGCAACCAATAATCTTGGCGCCATACGTAGTTTTACTAGCATTAATTGTTGGGCCTACTCGCTCGAAAAGTATACTATGCCGTTCTGTAGTCATAACCGTCCAAATACAGCGACCGGAAAACTTGAACCATGAAAGCCGATAAAAATGTGTAAAACATGTGAACATGAAACTGACGAGACCAGTTACTCTTCGAAAACAACGCCCTTTCGCGTTTGCATTAAAACTTCCTTTACATATTTCTCATATCTGCTAACTCCAATTCTCTTCTATATAGGTTTAGATCGACTATCCTCTGAAGACGTTAATTATCTGAAAATATCCGTCGGAAGACCCCTAACGCTGGCGTTGGCCGAAATCTGCATGAAACAACCGAGAGATCCCATCCATTACTTAGGTCACTGGCTCTTCCAATACAGATACAATCAAGAGATCGACGAAGTCAAAAAGCGCGAAATCGAACGACTCACGGTCGAAAGAGAACGAATCCGTCTCGAAGCTTGGGTAATAAATGCGCCATACGGAATGATTTATCGCGCCGTATTGTACGACGCGACGAGTTCAGGTGTTCGAAAAAACGCCTCGATGTTAGTAGAGTCGAACCCGCTATATCCTCTATTTGTAGTTACCCAAGAAGAATACAGCGGGTTCGATCCCCGCCATAACACCGATGCGCTTTTTCGAACTTCAGATGCATTCAACTTGCAGCAATGATCAAACACAGTGCTATAATGCTACAGCTTATTCCACATAGAGTACTAAGTATAGGAGCTTATGGGCTATCGACTACTCATTTTAAAACGTATAAATGACAAAAGCTATCCTTTCTTCTCCTAAACTTCGTCGATACGATTTAATCCGAAGATCATATCGCCTATGTAAATAAATCCCAATTAATAATAGCAATATGGGAACACCAATCTGATTTCTCCGTAAGTCGCATACTTACAACTCTACGTGGAATAAATTGATAGTAAAAAATGGATAACCCGTACTAAACTCTGAAGTGGCCAGCGGCTGGGCTGGGTTCTGCCACTATACTTCGTTCACTTAAAGAATGTAGTGTGCGGATAGATATGGGTACAAAATTCTTGAATCGGTTAGTAGCGGCACGCCCAAATTATACAAAGCGCAGCAGAGTATCTGATGTGCCACTTGGCGATAGTTGTCACTCCGTCTAACATAACCTCTAAAAAAATTAGTAAACTATTTCGAAGGGCCAAAATTAAAAAAATTAAATCTGGATGATTAGTAACTAAGTAGCTGTGCCACAGCTTACTAAATAAGCACATATTGCATAATTTTACTGACTCCGAAACCTACTGCATTTTTGACGTGACCTCGATATACCCACTTGATAATGCTGGTTTGCTTTTCCCCAATTAAAGCACAGAGAAGTCGAAGATGTCGCCAAGACGGCGGTTCTCGAAATGGTATTTAGGGCTCATGACGAAGCTATGCAACACGAATTGGACGCGCGAGGGGCGTTTATGGGAGAAGAAGGCGGTGAAAAAGGTGAAGAAGAGAACGACGAACTAGCGGAAGAGGCAAAGGACGTGTTAGGGAGTATACCGGTCCACCCGCGGGTCAAAGAAGAATATAACCTACATATTTTTTTTGTATGTGGACCTAACCTAATAAAAGATATATTATACAAAGATATACTTTGTATAGATAAGAAAAAATGAGGGAGAGGGGGACACACGCAAAATTTTGGTCTAATCGTGGGCTGGTGGGACAAACGTGTGCTACGTCAGAAACGTCGAGAGGGGATTTAGGTCAATCTGAAGTTAGTGGAGAGTTTAGTTATTCGATAGCCCTGGAAGTGAAAGGTCGTTCGATAATTATCGGTTTATCGGTGTACGTCTTGGACATCAAGACGTCAATAAAAGGCAAGAGAATATATTATGTTTTAATACTGTATCTCACGTAACTACTTTTGCGCGATACGCCTCTGACGCTGCACTCGTTTGTCGTACCGCCAACCGAAGAACGCAAAAGTGTTCTATCTAGTTGTAGGTGCCCACTTTGTACATATTTTCTCTGTAAAATTCTGAGAAAGCTACTTACCTCGACGACGAAAATGAGTTCGGGTAATCTGCGCGCAGGGTTGTTGTTGAGTTTATGATTTCTCGAATTATCTGGGGAGGGGTTTCCCCGTTCAAGTGTGCGCTGATGATCTGAAATGATACAACAAAAAGTCGGTTAGGATTTTTCGTAAGATTGGAGATATTAAAAAATAGGGGAGGGGAGGAGCGATGGCTTTGATCGTGGTAGTCAGTTAGTTGAGGTACGCTTCAGTTTAAGGAAAATACATTTCGTCCCTTGGAGGCTCATCATCTTATTTCCATATCGTCTTTTGGAGTCGCGCTAGGTTTTGATTTTCTATCGCGGCCTTCCTTTGATGGAAGTACTACCGGCGAGAAGTGTCGAACTGGAAAGGGATCAAGTGCGAAAAAAAAGCTGTTCAGAAACGAATAGATTAATGTACATTCATCTATCTTCGACTCCCGTAAAGTTTAATTTTTTTATATATATTTTTTTAATTATTGTTTCCTTTTATTGTCTTTTTTAATTATTTATTTTTTTAATTTTCTCTGTGGTGTTTTTTAATTATTGATTTTTTTATATTCTTTTGATTTTCATTTTTAGTGTTTTCCTTAAATTATTTTATTTAAATATATACATATTTCAGCAGCCGCCCAACTTATATATATATATATATATATATATATATATATATATACGTCAGCGCTACAGGCCTTGAAGGCCCCTGGCTTCTAAATTCAGCGTTATTTTTTTCTACACAGTCGCCTAACTTAGCCTCGGAAAATTGGCAGTTGGCCATCCTGCATTGTTGGTATCCAGGGCCGTTCTGCCAATTTTTTTGAATCTATGTAATGTGGGTTTAGTATTCTTGATTTTATTATTTATTTTTAAGCTGGCGCAATGTGGTCTCTATTTTCGGTTATATTGCTATATTGTGTCTGTTGTGGTTTATTTATTTTAATTTACAAAAAAAAACGGAAGAAATTTCAAACTATGCAAAAGCGGTTCAACGTTATTATTAATACACACAGCGGTAATTACGAAATAAGTTACGACAGCCTACATATCACAGAACTGATTAATGAGATCTATTGTATATACATGTACGCTGTCATGTATACTATTTCGCAGTTCTACGTTTTGTTTCAAACGTTGCCTACGTCGCGAAACCGACTAATGTTTTATTTTATGTGTCCGCCACTGACTATTGGCGTAAATTGAGTAACTCTAATTATCAGCTTCAAAGGCCAATCCCGTATAATATGTTGTACATATTTTGAATTTTTCCCTACAGAGTACAGCGACAAAAGAAAAGTTTCGACCAACATCGAAAAAAAACACCGCCAATACGTTGAAATACGCATTCGATACTTTTCTAAGCATTAAATATCATCAACTAACTGACCACCACCTTCAGAGAGACTTTTAAAGCTAACATATAATACAAGACCGATTACCCTCTATCTCTCTCTCGCTCTAAATCTACCTGAAAATGGCGCAAATGCGTGAGTAATTTTTTCAAAGCCGCAATGACGCAAAATACGGGACGTATAACACAAAAACGAATCAACTTTGTTATTTTCCGCATGTTACGTTGGAAAAATTTTAATCGATTCCTTTCCTTGATTCTAACAAGCGACGTAATCGAATCCAAAACTATTGTTGCACCCGTCGAAATCGTACATACGTAACGACCGCTTCGTCGTTGAAATACGCATACACTTTCGATTTTTTTTAAATTTTTTTCCGCAAACAAAGTTACATTTTACAAGAAAAAATCGTTCTGGTTCTGGTATTCGATCCGATGATAATGTTAGCTATTTATTTATTTATTCATATATTTTTTATGCTTTGTAAGTACAATAATGTTTATTGTGTTTCGTCTCACCTGTTGTCGAGGGGGGCGCAATGGCGCAATATCGGTACCGCAGATGGCGCAGAACCGCAAACGCATAATAAACGCTCGTTCGCTTTTTCCGTGCGTGCGTCGGAGAGGCGTGTCTTGCCCAGCGGGCGTGCTCGATATCGGGGCGCGCATTTGGGGCGCACGTTTCTTGCTTATAACTGCGGTGAGCGGGCGCTGGCGTGCGCGCGTACGTTTCTTGCGTGTTCTAGAGTACGCTCCGTGAGGCGCAGTAAAAGAAAACCTTTTTTGTACACATTAGACGGGGGACAAACGTCGTTATCGCCCCTGTAGAAACTGATTTAAGGGTGATGTGCGAAAATGTGAATTAGTAAGTTAGTACCAAAAAAAAATAATGAGAAAAAGTAAAACTAAGAAATTTTCTTTGTAACGTACTATTTTTTAATATTTATTAAAAAAATATTATATTGGAAAAATTCTTCAACAATTGATTTGAATGCGTGCAAAAATTTTGAGAAATAAAAAGAAAAGCAGTTAGTAAATTTTATCAGCGTTTTTCCAACCATTTGCAACAAATCTCGTAAGAATTCGTAAAACTAAACCATATAAAAAATTTTTATTTTTTTATTATTATATATTTATACTGATACAAATTCTAGACGGAAACAGCATAAAATCATTACCATAATTAAATAAACGTAAATCAAATTTTTGCCATGCGGTCGTCGCTCCAATTCGTTCTGAACCCCAGATTACCTATCTACCTAGTTTAGATGAAGCGAAAAAAATTAAAAATAATTATAATCAGCAACAGATATAATTGCTCTCGAAAGATCTTACAAGATACAAACTATGGGATTCGAACCGACCCAATTAATTAATGTAGATACTTCCGCATCTAGTAGGGCGCCGTCCGTTTCGGGGGCGTCCCAAAATATGATTAACTAAATGATAATAATAACAATACCCTATATTCATATTGTTATGTATTATTTATGTTTATATGTATACGTGAGCGCTAGCGCAAACGGAATACCGCAGCGTATATTATTGTACCGCTTAGTATCGGCGCCCGGGACCTGGTGGATCTCTACGTGGGGCGAGACCACGTCCGCTCGTATAACTAAAAATAAGATAACAGAAAATTTGTTTAAAAAAACAAGCGAAATTAAGCGCTAGATTAAACACTATAAAAGCGGGTGTGCGATAATTAAAAAAATGGGAAAATTTCCAAAAATAATTGATATAATTGTTTTTTAATTAATATCTTTTCCGGTGATAACCCTGGAGTCCCTGAAAAGTATTCCAAAAATTATTTAAAAATAAACTATAAAAGTCTCGTACTAATTGTTAGCAATTTGACAACTGATGTATTAAGTATGATAAGGGTAAACACTATTGCATCCAGATAAATCTTATTTTCCGATATTGACGTGCTGTTTTCTAAGATTTCTCCCTTATTTTCTGCTTTAAAGGTTAGTAATTCAACACGTTAAGCGCCACGTACGTTTTGCTGACTTTTCCGTTCAGTCCACGCCCAAGAACTGGCAGTAGTTTAGGTAAAATGATTTCTGTAATTTTTAATAACACAACGGTATTTATACTAAAAAAATTTAAAATTCCAACTATTACAAATTGGTGTCCGATGTGAAACTCCGTATATTTCAAAATTGTTACAAATTGGCACCCAGCGTGAGGCTTTGGTAATGAGGTCCGTTTTGGTAAGAGTCATTTAGATTATTATCGAATTATATGAAAATAATTTACTATTTAGATAAAACGATATTGAATGGGTTAATGATCTGTTTCCACTTGATTCGCTCTGGTATTAGGAATTCAAATAGCTGTTAGATAACAGCTACAACAGATACAATGTATCCAAGGTGAAGCACGATATACATATCTCAAAATTTCCAATCGTTACAAAGTGGCGCCCGACGTAGAACTCGATATAATACAAAAATTAGAACTATTACAAATTGGCGCCCAACACGCGGTTTTCGCGAAAGAGATCTAAATCTCTTAAGTTTATGTTCCTCGTATTAGGGAGTCGAAAACCTCCCATCGTAATAAATGGACGTCCAACCTGAGAGTCGATATATTTCAAATTTCTAACTGTTGCGAATTGGCTCCCAACTATTACAAAAAAAACAATAGTAAAACCTTGATCTACCAGAAATTCTAAAATCTATAATCGTTGTCAATTGTTTCAAAATTTATAAATAGGAGACATCGCGATATATTACCAATCGGCTTTAACAAAACTCGTTGTAATGATCCGGCATTACGTCGAATGTTTCTGGGTAAACGAATACAACGTACTATTAGAGCGTTTTCGAGAAAATAAAAGAAAAGAAAACATCGATCAATAAGTCTATGTTGCAGTAAGGTCGTTTAGCGCATTGGCTGTGGCTTCGACCAGTTATTATTATTCGACATGTTCTTTCCTAAATTGATTATCAAAGCATACGTGGAATACGAACCAGCAACCAGTAGGTTACCGGTCGGAGTCACTGCCTACTGTGCTAAGCGACCTTTCCGCAACAATTCACTAACTCTAGGGGTTATTTTCTTCTTCTTCACACACTTTCTTTCTGTCCGTCTAGGGCGTCGGATTAGGTTATTGTCAAATTTGATTTTCTCAAAAACACTGGCGTAGTGCGTCATATCCGTTTACCCAAAAAACGTTCGACATAATTACCGATCGCTACAGGCAGTTTCGTCGAAATCAATTTGTATCACATCGCGATATCACCTTGTTAAGATACAGCAGCAGTTAATCACTCGTGACCGACTCGGCATGAATGAAACATCTACAGTCGGTCAGTGACAAGGTATTTACGTGGCACTAAACGTGTTAAATAGCGATTCCGCGTTTTGATTCCGTACATTACGAAACGATCCCAATCGCAATAAAAAATTCATTCATCATACTTCCAGAAATATTTTCTTCGATTCAATCTTTTCCGAGCGCCGCATTTTTTCAAACAAAAAATGCGTCGGTTACTTTTGGAAATTTTACAATGATCTAAGAAATAAAGAGGAAGAAACAAGAAAAGACGAACCGAACGTCACTACAAAAAAATTGACATAATTAATGGCCAATTTTGAGAAAAAAATCTCTATACATCAAACTAATCTCTACCACTGATTAAAAAGGAAAAATAGAGTGTGAGTTGGCGCATACATTTAAGTGTAATAATCTGAAATCATCGTTTTTGGCGAAAACTAAACCGGTTTGCACTTTATACAGCGTTTGTCACAACTTACGCGTCAAATTTTATCGCAACAGGTGTTCAAAAATCCTTGATACGTCCTTTATTTTAGAGTACGCGAACGAAATAAAACCAACACGACCTTTCATAATATCCGCTTGACCGCTTAGACCCAATTTTCCTAGCGTTTATATTTCATCTAAACGATAAACGTGGAGCGTTTTTTTAACGCGACAGAAGTCTGAATACGCATTTTAAAAACTCGAAATTCGATAAAGACTGCGTTAAAAAGGCGGGGTGTGTGAAATTAAACATACACATCCTATCGTTATAACCACTCGAACTTGCTAAAGAAATGGGCCGAATTTTACTAGCGTTTACCAACATTAATTTCCGGTTTTCCTACGATACTAGAAAAATATTTTCTTTTACAAATTTCGTCTTGTTTGTCATAAACTTTGTTTTGTTTCAATTTAAATGCGTAAGTTGTGAATAACGCTGTATAAAACTAAAAATAACCCTATCTCCTAATTTACTTAATCCGATTCGATTTCCAAATTTATTTTAGAAATTTCCAAGCGATCTCAACTCCAGGAAAAAAAAAAAAACAAATGCAACTTTTGGTTTCCTAAATTTACACCGGAAGAAAGCACGAAGGTCGAAATTTCTAACATAAATTCGAAAAGAAATGTCAATATACAGAAAACCAAATAAATCAAGGATATTCCTAATAATATTTGAGATATGTTCCAGTGTTCGCACAGTATATGTAATAAACGAATAAATATGTATGTAATAGCATTTCAAAATGTGTTTTTGTTATTACAGAATTTGATCTTCCGATACTTTCAATAGTACTCTTCACCGTACATCTTAGACCTGGAAGTAAACACCATTAAATAGTACAATAAGATATATATATATATACAGGATGATACGGGTAGCATGTACACATTTTTTACGATAATAAGAGCGAGCTCAAATGGGTGTTATCCACTTTCAGCATCGATTTCTTATAATAGGATGTTCAAGGGTTCATTGCAGATCATTCAACATGCGACTTTTCTGCACTAAAAGGACGCGTTTCAGAACGCAAATTATGTCGATAGAATCGTTTATATATTTAAAAAGCGAATCGCTAATACAGTATAATCTCGATTAACCGACATTCGGTTTACAGAGCTTCGCTTATCCGACAATCGTATTTGGCACCTCTAAGGGAAAAACGCATAAATCGTGGCGAGAAGATCGTGCTGTTTGTCGGGCGACTAGCATGTGACTCATATGTCAATTATATGACCACGTATTGATTTATACACCGTGTGTCCCAGATTCAGTGGGATTGCATGGGTAACTTTCTTATTATTGAAGATGGAGTTTTGGTTAAATGGGATATGTTTTGCAGCTTTATATGCTGATTAAAATTCTGTTTCAAATAGGTCAAAATGTCAAATCCGTCAGAAGTTATTAAAAAAGGCAGAAACTCTCATTTTCTTGTATATCAAATATCTAGTAAAATGTAAAAACTTAATTTCACTGGTATTTTTTATTCAATTATACGTTATCTTACATCGTTGAAAAGAGAATAAAAATTCTATCCAATAACCAGAAAATCCAATATTGCGGCCATTAAACTTAAGAAAGTTGATGCAAGTACTTCAAAAGCAGCCACCTTGAATTTTTGTTCGAAATGAATTTTGAATTGGTCTTATCGAATACAGTGAGTTTCATATGAAACTTTTTGTCGTATCTCTTATGATTGCGAAGATATTTGATATACAAGAAAATGACAGTTTTCAATTTTTTTAATAACTTCTGACGGGTTTGACATTTTGAACATTTTGAAACAGATTTTTAATCAGCATATAAAGCTGCAATATATATCCAATTTAACCAAAACTCCATCTTCTATAATAAGAAAGTTACCCATGCAATCCCACTCGATCTGGGACACACGGTATATTTTTTCTTCTGGTGATTTATGATGAAACGCGGTGTTTAGATGTTTAATATTATTGACATTGAATAAGCTTCTTGTTAATCCGACATTTTCGCTTATTCGTTTACGTCGCATAAACGAGACTCTAGTGTATATCGGTTTAAATTTAAAAAACGCGCTGTAAACATTGATACAGGAAAAATAAATTAATTGAATTAAAAAAATTATTTGAAAATTTTGTTATTTTACTGGACCTGAAACGTCTAAGTTGATTTCCAATTTTTACCCCCAGCAACCTACGTTCCTTCACAATCTGAGTGAGTTTTACGCAAATTTCGAAGTAAACCGTTTTATAAAATCATCCTACCCCGCTTCCCGTTCCACCCCGTCCACAATCTCATTCCAAAAACCAAACAAAACGTTACTTACCCCCTCTGTTGTGGTAATGGAGGATAAGCGGCGTCGTAACCCCCACTCCTAGCGGTACCATACCCGTCATACCCCGCACTGGCCGTGGTTCCGTAGGCCGCCGTGGCGCTCGAACTACCGTAAGAACCGGCGGGAGCAGCGCCGCTGCTTCTCGTATCGGCGTACATCCCGCTAGCGCCGCCGCTTCCCATCGGCGGGGCTCGCGAATCGGCATAAGACGACATAGGAGGGGCCCGCGAGTCGCCGTACCCGCCGCTCTGGGCGGCGGTGCGAGAATCGTATCCCATGGAGGCGGCACCGCGCGTATCGCCGTAACCGCCGTAAGCGCTAGCCGTCCCGGATTGGGGGTAAGTCGGCGGGATGCTAGAACCGTAAGCGGCGGCCGTCGGGGAACCGTAACCGGAAGCCGTGCGGTCTCTAAAAAAATTGAAGGGAAATTGTCTTAATAACGTTCAAAAGGGGACGGTAATGACGTTTTGAGAGGGCGATGCATAAGTTGGTATATAGGTAGATGCAACGCTGACATATTCATATTGGAAGCGTTTACAATAGGGGCAGTGCTTCGCGGAAATTGTGTCGAACATCTTACATGACCACATCGGCTTGAATCGACTATAGTCCATCTCAACCTGAACATGCAGTACAGGTCTTGCGGGAACTGATTGCAGACTTGCCAAATCAATTCGTAATGATATTTCATATAATCAAAGTACTTGCGCTTGCGTGCAACATCGCAACCGGACATAGAGATGGCGTTATTGTTAGACCATAGTGAGAGTAGGAGACGTGAAATCCTTATTCAATCCCATACTCCATCTAAAGGCCGACACCAACTATAGAAAATTTACACGCCCTGAGCAAAGAAAAGGTGGCGACCCCTATATACGAAAATATACGAACTAACGCTATCCATGCAAAACGTCACTTTCGGCCGCCATTTATAACATCTCAGATTCGTTGTTTTTTTTAGAATATAGAGATAAAAAGTGCAAAGGGAACTGAGAAAGTGTTGCAATGGGAGACTCCACGTGGTTCTGCGCAAGTCTAGACCTATCCGTCCCTACAATCTGGTAAATATCTCGTGAAAATTGCGAATTGGCAAAGGGCGCATGGTTAGACTGTTACTGAAATTCTTACGTTTGCGTAACAGCCTAACCGCAATTTTTTACGCAATAATTCGCCCCCTCCCCTCCTGACCATAGAGAAAGTAGCGACCGCTGTATGTATATGAGAATATACGAACAAATGCTATCCTTACGAAACGTCATCACTAGTCTGGGCAAACAGTGGTAAATACGAAATAAGTTACGACAGCCTATATATCCACAGAACTACTCGCATACAGCGTACTGACTAGAGTGGGGAGTCGGCGATACTGCCGTAACTTATTTCGAAATTGTACACTGTTACCGCTACGCGCCCAGACTAGTCATCACCGGCCGCCCCTGATAACATCTGAGTCTGTTTTTTTAGAATGTAGAAATGAAAAGTGCAAAGGGGACTGGGAAAGTTCCACGTGGTTCTGCCCACGTCTAGATCTGTCCGTACTTACAATCTGGAGAATATCTCGCGAAAATTTCGGATTGGCAAAGGGGCGGGAATAAGCAGAAATAAGAATCTCGGATATTGGTGCGCTGATAAGAGGGGCGGGCGTAAAAATAATTGCAGTGTTCGTATTTGTTGCTAAGCGATAATAAAGGTATACACCCACTGTATACGCTCCACCCATTCATGTACACGATGAGAGGTAACTCACCATTGTCACGATATCATTACCAAACTGTACGCTGTTGGTGCGAACTTGACTTCCTCATATCAATTGTGACGTAGGCACTACGAAATGATGCCAAATGTGGAGGACAAACGAGGGACGCTAATACGCAAGCCAACAGATCAACGCTTTAAAGACACGCCTCCAGCGCATAAAGGTAAGTGTCCCAATCGCACTACCAGAGTTTCAGACGGGGAACTTAGGGCTGGAGAACGCCCCCGCTCAAGTCGGTCGTCTTCGATAATCACTGAAGAAAATGTTGCTGCAGCACAAAACCAAAGTTGGCGAAAGACCGGCACGTGTCATAGTATTACCTAGACAAATCTTTAGGCCTAGCTACATACCATAAGATTCACACCATTGGACACTAGCAAACAGAAATTATTGACATCCAGTTCGGAAGGTTTCCTTAAGTGAAGTTCAAAGGATTCCGAATGTAAATCTTATGTGTGCAACATTTCAGGCCCAATATATTTTAAAATTTAAATTAAGATTGAATTTGGAAACATTTTTTTTGCAGTTTTCAGTGAATCACTTCTCGTCGACCAGTGAACACGAGGAAGAAAGTATAATCGTTCGTGGGTGCGACACTCCTTGATAGAGAGCAGATGGGGCGTCGTGCTTCGTGAGGCAAAGAAATGCTTATAAAATTTAAAAGTGGCGCACCTCGCTAAGTAGATAGCAATGCTACAGATGATGCAATCATGCTTTATGATTTTGATCCGACCAAATCATAGAATGAGTATGGAATGTTTGAAGCCAAGAAGAAAATCGTGGTTATTTTCTTCACTGCAAAAAGGTAGACACACGAGAAAAACTTTCGAAGTCGTGCCTCTGCCTTTTATTTTACGTGAATTACAGACTTAGTAGCGATGTGTAAGTTGCAACTATCTTTATCTAATGCACGCCTAATAAGAGAAAGAGACACAACTTTGACAATTTTTCCTTATATATGTATTCTTTCGTTTTAGGGTGTTTGTTACAACAAAATGATGCTCAACTCACAAAAAGCAATCACTGTAAAGTAGTACGCCCACCAGTGCTTTCCCCAGGTCGTAGAGGAGCTCAAAGCCGTCCGCCCCAAAATTGGCAGCCGGCAGTTACTTCATCCATCACAACGCTCCAATTCATTGGTGGAATATTTATCCTCGCTGGTTTTCAAAGTTCTTAGTCAGCGTCCCTATAGTATTGCTCTAGCTCCATGCAACTTCGCTTCGTTTCCGCAAGTGAAGATTTGAGCAAAGCAGAGGCGATTTGTAACACATGAGGAATTTCCACAGGCGCGAGACGATAAGTGTGTATAGTTACCAATGAAAGCTTGGAAAAACTGATTTAATGAGTGCTTTCGATAGATGTAAAGGTGTATAAAGTGCAAACCCACCACAGAATTGTTTACTAATTCCAAGCGAAGCGTCTCAAAGTATATCTTTTTGAAACATTTGCATAGTGAGGACGTTACCAAAGTGAAAGTACGCATTTAATAACAAATATTTATTTTATAGCTATCAACCAAAATGCAAATAAATCATAAAACTACTACCACTTACATGGGTTTCGTAGCGTCCCTTCGACTAAACATATCAGTAGCAGCGCCACTTTTATCATAACTACTTGGCGGTCCTCTAGGTGGTTGTCCCATTTGAGGATCCATCAAAGCTCTACGTTCACCAGACATAGCTCTTCTATCCTCGTACCCACCTGATGGCGGCATACGCCTATCATCGTAGGCACCTCGCATTCCATCAGCATATCCAGCCCTATCATCATATGGCGGACGACGTTCTGAAAATAAAATCGGATAAGAAACTTCCGCCGCACACTAACAAACGCAAACAAAAACAAACCATAACCGTTAGAATAAGGCCTACCGCGATCCCCCATGTAACTGCTGGCACGCCTATCATCGTAACCACCTGGTCTTCGATCAGCATAAGCATCGAATCTCGCCGCCCTATCATAATCATAGCGATCCGGATACGGTGGATAGTCCCTACCGCCGAAACTACCCCCTCTTGGTCTCGGGGAAACTATCACGGGAATAGGGGCCGCCGCGGTCTTTTCCCCTCTCATTGGACCACCGGCGGCGCCTCCTCCTCTACTTCCTCTGCTCCTATTCGGCGGTTTAACTCGGCCCTTTTCGACGGATATTCTAACCCCCATAAAGGTGGCGTTGTTCAACTCTTCGATGGCTTTCTCAGCCAAATCTTTGTCCTCCAAATGGAGGAAACCGCAACGGTTGGCGATGTCGCATTCCGCTATCGCGCCGTATGGGGAAAAAAGGTGCTTTAGATCGTCGGTGGTGGCGTTAGCTGGTAAGCTTCCGACAAACACCTTCGTGGTAGTCGCAGAACGCCGGCTCTAAAAAGAAAACGGTGAAAATGAAGTTCCGACCAACTATAGGATAAATTTAAAATGTGCTTACCATATTGGATGAGATATCTTCAGAATTTACAATAAAAACGTTTATAAATCGAAAATTAAAATAGAAATGAACCACACGAAATACACAGTACAAAGATATGCACCAACACGCCAAGAAGATAAGCTTCTAAATGAAGTTGGATATCTCAGAAGATGGAGGAACTTATGATGCTTATTCTGGTAACATATGAACAATAATATCCCCAGACGATGAACATTTAATACAGAATTTTCACGTAATTGGATCGTTAACAATATTTTTATTAATATGCGTTTATGTTATGACCCTTTCTAGTTAAAATTTCATAAATTTGTGACGTATCTGTGGCCGTATCTAAATAGATCTCCAAACACAGGTTTCTATGCTATCTTCATTTTGATTCAATTGTTTGAAGTTATGTCCAGGTGACTCAGAACACCGTTTCGTAACTATCTTCGTTTTTATTCAAGTTGTTTGAGGTTATGTCCAACTTGTATGAAAATGGCCCAAAACTCGCTGCAAATACTTTTAGAAGCGCATTTAGAACAGTCGACAAGGAAACCCTACACTGGTTTCCCGGTCACATGGGGAAAGGTCTAAAAAAGATGCAGAATAAACTGAAATCCATCGACTGTGTCATCGAAGTTCATGATGCTAGAATACCCTTATCGGGCAAAAACATCAATTTTAAGCACACCGTAAGCGGAATTAAACCTCACATTTTAGTCCTGAATAAAGTAGACTTGATCCCCAAGAAGTACATCCCACAGATAAAAGAGAAATTATCTTCGGAATACAGCAATGTAATACTAACGAATTGTAAAATTCAGAACTGTCCAGGCGTTAAAAAACTGTTCCCTTTAGCTCAAGAATTGATCAACAAATCGGATAGATTCAACAGATCCGACACGGAAGATTACTGTATCATGATCATTGGTGTACCTAATGTTGGAAAATCATCCCTGATCAATTCGTTACGGGCCAAATACTTAAGGAGAGGGAACGCCACGCCTGTCGGGGCTAAACCGGGAATGACGAAAAGTGTTCTAACCAAAATAAAAATGAGTGAAAATCCTTTGTTTTACATGCTAGACACTCCAGGAATATTAACTCCGAGCGTTCCAAATACGGAGGTTGGACTTAAATTAGCTTTATGTGCTACAATCCAGGATCATCTTGTGGGTGAAAATACCATCGCAGATTTTTTATTGTATTGGTTAAATAAACATGAACAATTTAAATATGTTGATGTATTTAGACTTAAGGATGCTTCGGACGATATCTTGGAGGTGCTGGTGCAGATAGCAATAAATAACGATAAAGTGTTAAAGTTTAGGGATATTGGAAGTGGTAATTATGTACAGAGACCCGATTTAGATGCAGCTGCGAAATTGATGTTGCAAGTATTTAGGAACGGTGAATTAGGTAAGGTGATGTTAGATCAGGATTTATTGTAAATAAAAAGACTGTTTTATGAGGAGGTGCTCTTTTTCATAAACGCAACTGTTATGATATTTGGAAACTTGGTTTCCCTCAAAAGGTTAATTGTTACTGACGCGTATGTGCGTCTGGTGAAAGTTGTATGGGGTACTGGTGCATCTGTATCTGTAAGCCCTAATCCGTTAACTGATGAATACTCTAAACTGAAATGTTCTAGGGAAGATGAGCCCAACGTCATTGATGTGCAAACTTAGTAAAGACAATCGTTTGGAAAATTATCTGCTTTATAGATAGAATTGTCGCGTTATAAAGGGTTATATGACCATAGTAACAAGGATACAGAGCACTGCTCCAGTTTTTTTTTTTTTTTTTTACAAAAGATGCTTTGCACTTCTCCTTTTTCTTGTATTATTTGTATATCAGTTGCAAACAGAAGTTGTATTAAAAACCTTTTCGAGGATGGAAGAAGAAAGAAATGACAATTGAAACTAAGAATTTTTCAATTTGCGCGCTTTTTCATAATATTGACTTTGATTAGTTGATTGACGAAGAAAATAAGGTTGGCAGGGCTAGAAGTGCATCGATCAATATGAAGTTGGTTATTAAAATCTTAGACTCGTATTCTCTCCCAAATCATTTAAAATTTCGTAAAATTAGTACGTTAAAAGTCATAAATGTAACGTACATTAAAATCAACAATAAGTAAATAAAATTGGCGGCCTTGATATATATTTGGTATATAATGTTTCTTGTACTTTATGTACTTGTAAATATTAACGACGACACTGTACATGCATATATGTGTTAATTTACTATTTATTTGATACTTTTTGACAGACGACACGAGCATCAGGCTCGCCAACTACATTTAATCTCGATATCTCCATAATTTCGTGATCTATTTGGATACTTATCTTTCGGGTTGCATCTACTACCTTTTAGGTCCAAATTATTATTGAATCTAATACGCGATTCAAGCAATCCGAACGGGCGATAAATAAAATTAAAGTGAAGTAAATCAGGAAACTACAACAGTAAAATTTTATTTTCTAACGTTACCCAATCCGTTCGTTACCTAATCATTTTTGACAGTACCCTGACAGCCAAATCTTTCGGAGCCCGAAAAGTTGGAAAAATGGCTTTATTCTTCGTACAGAAACGTATGGTAAGCACCGCCCTTCAAAAATTCTGCTACAATCTTTCCGGTTTCAACAAATACGGTCTGATGAGGGACGATGTCCTGTACGAGGACGAGGACGTCAAGGAAGCCCTAAAGAGGTTACCACAGAGAAAGTTGGACGAACGCAACTATAGGATTTTAAGGGCTGTCCAATTGGACATCCAAAAGAGTTACTTGCCCAAAGAACAGTGGACAAAATTGGAGGAGGATGTGCTATATCTGCAACCGTATCTCCAACAGGTGATCAAAGAACGACAAGAACGAGAGGAATGGAATAAGAATTATTAGTTTGCAACTAGGAAATTAGTTTAGAAATTGTAAATTGTATTTAATGGTAAATATTAATAAAAAAATGTGTATATGAAACGGTTTTCTGATCTTGATGGGATTAGGATGTTTATTCTTGTTATATATGGTACATATAGCCAGATCTGGGTAAAACAGGCAAATGCTCCTAATTGATACGTGCACGAACTGGTGCTTACTTGAACGCTATTTCCCAATGCCTTCCAGATGATTCTGGTGCTCTTTGTGAACAATAACGACAAAAAATGGTCACAGTACTTTATATTCTATTTATAGCATCTGGGCGATAGCCAAGCTTGTGTATTTAACAATATGGATTGAAACAAATCTACACTGTGCCCGTAAATGCTTGTACGCTAATTAAGTTGCCCAGTCTACTATTTTATCAAAGTGGAGTAACACCGCTTCCGGTTGAGCGAATGCATAGTGATGCCAACATAATGCACACATTGTTATCATATGGTATACATCATCGTTGTGTTTACATCTATGCTTTTCGTCCTTATAAATCCTTTTTTTCTTAGAGCGAATGGTTTTCCAACCTTTTTTCTTTTCTCGTCTTAGATTCGCCTGTCATCAAAGAAGGGGATAATACTGATAAATTTCGAAATATTACCGTATACTGCACTGTTGGCAACATGACTACTGGGCGATCGAAATGTGCGTTTAAAGTTTTTCGAAGAATGGGGTGTACTACAACATAAAAGCTCATTTGTATATTAAATTACATATATAACATTACTCTGCAATATTTAAAGCATAATTTGATATTTTAACGATCGTTTAACTCGCGATATCAACAGTCTTCCGTCGTAACTTAAAGAGGCGAATATCCACGGCTCGGCCGGGGACCATTCGGCGCAATAAACACTATCTTCATGCTCACACCATTGTAGCGGGCCATCAGAAAGCCTGCAAGAAAACGTTTAGTAAAGGTAAATAGAATTATGAAATACTTACATCTGCTTCGGTTCTGGTGTCGTGTTGACATCCTCTGGTAGGATATTCTCAGTATTATTCTCAGAACTAACACTGGCCGCGCTCGATATTAACACCCTGGCATCAGAGCTGGCTGTCAGTAGTAGCTGATCATGGAATGGATTGAACCGGACGCACCACACCCTACATAGTATCATATAATAATATCTTTATTAATAGCTGCAGCTTATCAAATCTATCTTAAGATCTTGGGATGGAAGACAATGATAGGTAAAATAAGTACAGGGCTCGCCTCTGCTATGGTAAATTGAAACACTGAAGGGGTTTAACGCTTTGCACAATTCCATGTGAAAGTTGTGGAATTGTGTAACTTCTAGTTCAGCCTTGGAATAGAAGATTAATGAATATGTTTAATCTCTCTAGGATAGAGCTTTGGGGACGCTAATCAGAAGGAAGGGAGAAGTTCTGTGTTTAATCGCATATCGCAGCGATAAGACCGTTAAAGATGAAGGTCGTGGTTTGAGACCGTTAGCGACAGTAGTCGTATTGGCTGCAGCGATAACACCATTGAAGATGAAAACTGGTTTTAGGGCGTTAGCATAAACAGCCATGTTGGCTTTAACGATAAAGTCGTCGCTAGCGATTGGGTCGGCGACGATGACGATTGAGGGTGGTTTCAATATATAGGACAGTGACCAGAGGGTGAAGGAAGGGGGGTTGTTTACCTAAAACTACCCATCTCTAGTCATCATAAATTGTCCCAGTTTAGCCTTTCACACGTCAAATTAGCTTACCAGTGTGAATGGTCACTGCGGGAATACACTGGTTGACCAGTTTGCCTAAAATCCCATATTTTCACGAAGCCGTCGTCGCCGCAAGTAGCCAAATGATACTGTTTGTTCAAATTATAATCGAGATCCCGCAACAGTTGACTGTGAACGCTTTCAATGTGCCAAGCTAGCTGGCCTGAGCGGATGTCATAGGTTTTCAAGTGAGTTTCAGTGGCTGTTGTGAACTGTAACGAAGCATCAGGTGATTTTAATACATACATATATTTAGCACATCTCCAGTAACTATCCAATTTTATAATTAGGTACAAATCCGTACAAAAGCGGGATCAGGTCAGATTGGATCAGGAATCGTGTGACAACTTACTACGTATTGAGTACAGAGTGAGCATAATATCATGCATGTGGCTAGAAAACGTACTCTAACTGAAGGACATACTTGATTACAATTCTGATGCGGATTCCACTTCCCTGTCGTAAACTTGGGATTATTCTTCCCGTCCAAACTAACGTTCAAAATACTCTTTGCCTCGCTCTCAGATATATCCCACAATGTCACTTGGTTCTCGCTAACAGTAGCTCCCTTTGTCGCATCGCTCGGGTGAAACTCGACCGTCTTAACGTCACTTTCGAATAAATCTGGTGGAAAATCGACGACAATCTCCACATTCTCAATCTGATCCTGGCTTGATCCCGGAGGAATCTTTAGGATGGCAGGTTTAATACTGCACGTATTGTCGTTACCGATTGCGTTGTAACAGGTGCTGATTACGGAGATGTTCAGGGGACTGGAGTTCAGTTTCCAAATTTCTCCGAGCGTGTGGTAGAAGACGGTCGTTTTCAAAGTTGAGTTTTCTTCGTTGAATTCGATGAGGTGGATTTGGTTGTTGGTTTGTTTTAAAGATTGGGTTCCAATGAGAAACTTAATTTTTTCTGTTTCGGCTTGTTGAGGCGTTAAAGTCCTGGCCTGTAAGGAGGCGTAATATAAGACGAATTTGACGGAGACGGGGGTTAAGTGATTGGGAAAATACCTGGAATTCCAAGCCGTAAATTACTGAATTTTCGTTTTCCATCGGAAATGTTTGAAGTTTGGAATGGTTTTCTTAGGTTATGTTTATTTCTGTTGACATCACATCGTCTATACAGTTTTCTTTATTGAATCTAGAGACAATATAATTTGTTCCATTCATTACCATCACTGAAACGTGGAGCAGCTAGCAGGCCCGGTAAAGAGTTTCAGTATGATACGGAGATCTTTAAAACGCGAAACTTAATGAACTCAAAGGTAGATAAGAGAGATTGATGATGAAACGATGAAACAGTACTTTCACTGCCAGAATCAAAAGCAAGACAATTTCCTGTTATCTGCAGTAGAGTTTTGTAAGTTAAGATTATAAGGGAATACATTTTCTTTTCATTGGCAACACTCACATCCACCGACAATAACGGCAAAGAACAAATAATAATAAGAAAAAGAACAATAGTTGTTACAAAGAAGAGACAAAGCAATTAAATCGTTAGTGGCAGATACTTCCACGATCATAGCTAGAATTAAAACGGTTTCCACGATCGAACCGTGATATTTCCATTGCTATCATCTAGGGAAAAAATCGTTCTATTGGCATCACTGACATCTAGGGGAATCCCAAAGAAAACTGAAAAACGTTTTCCCAACTGTCAATAAAAATGAAAGAGGAAAACTTATTAAAGACAGAAGGCGAGGCAAATCAAGATTATGGAGCCCGAGCCTGCCACAGTCTCATGAGTCAACACCAGAATTGTTTTCCAAGTTGTACCGTTGTTATCTAACGATTTACTTAGAGAATAATAAATATTTTTCGGGTTGCTACTACCACTTTTTAGCTCAAATAAAAGACAAAATTTCAATTTGGCAGATTACAGTATATTTGATCGAAAAAGTGGTTGAGCCAAACCGAAGGATAAGTATTCGATTAGATTAAGAAAATGAAATATATATACATTTAATTGAATAATAAGGAACCTACAGAGTGGACAAACTCAACTGAAAGCTATTTACGTGATAACATTGACGTATAGAGAGGCGCATTTCTGAACACACCACTTTTATAGTCAATTCTGATAGGTCGAAGGCACCATCAAATGACACTGCACCACTATGCACTATGCATCACTTGTTAGGTTTTCTATGACCACTATAATCGTATTGTATACGTAATTCTATTAAATTGTATTGACATTTCCTTTATTACCGCTAGTTGTTATAGTGTTTATTATATTTTTCTGTTTTCTCTGCCTCTTTCGAAGTATAAACATACCACTTCTTTTTAGAACTCTACAGATTTCATGGAGTGTAATTTGGACTTGGGGTTCGTTCAGAAATTCGTCTTTCCATTTTAGAAACAAGGTATAGTATATAGTCGGTAATTTTCTTTTAAATATTCTCTACCACTGTTTGGTCAATCCAAGAACAAATTGTGAATTTTCATAACCTCAATAAATAACGCTCTCGTATAACTTTCGTCAGTGAAAATATGACTAATTTGTTTAAATTGAATATTAAGAAAACGTTGTAAGCACTAAATTGAAGAAGTGGCAAGCCTAATCAGCCTAGTACTAGAATATCGCCAACTGCACTACCTGAAAGTTCAACCGCTGCTAGATGTTCTTCCATTAGCATCACTGATTTGTAGGGGCAACTGTGATAAAGAACTTCAAAATGATTCTCCAACGAGATAGATAAATTAGTAATTACGGCGATTTCCACAAAATCAAAATCACAACCGTATCTTCTACTGATATCACTTGGGGGTTTCTTTTGTAACAGTTTAGAGGAAGTATGTTTCCCTTTTTTTCATTGGTGTTATCTTTATTTATTCTAAGGAAGCACACCTCAAAATGTTAAGTAATGGTTTCATTTAATAATAATATTTTGCATTACATGTCTATTGTCACTTACTTTCGCTCTATTTCTATACTCTCTCTGAAGTGATTACAACTGCGGTTAAAGAAATTCCAAAAATAGTGCCAACTGTCAATAGAGGTTACTGTTTTCTGTTGTGAGCATTATTATCCTTAGATTGCAGTGCTAAAACTCTCGGTACCAACAAATCTGTTTTCTAAGGTTTTCGATCTTGTTTCTCCAGTTGTGTTATTTCAGTTATCTCTCGGCCGTGTTTGAAAAGATGCCGTTTACAACTTAACAAAACGTTTTTATTGGTACAATCCGTTTTCGATGTTGTATACTAACTGAAAACCTAATAAAGTGCCGTATGATGCATTAAATTGTGGTGAAGTTAAATGCAGTAAATGTAAGGGATGCACGCTCTGCGTCTATTGATGCATAAAAACACACATACACTACTTACTGAATTGTATATTCTTACTAAAGAACCCATACAACTTATGCTCGAGCAAACGGCTATGATGTGTGATCTTCCTTCTACATTCATCTCGTAGTCAACTTCAAGCAAAGCTATTGGCGGCAAACTTAAATTTCATCCATAGATAAAGGAGGTAAAGTGCATTGTGGTGAAGTGCGGTGTAATGAAGTGTATTGTGATGAAGTGTATAGTGTTGTGAATTACACTGTGACGCAGTGAAGTGCAATTCAGTGTAGTTTATTATAGTGAAATGCAAGATTGTAAATTACATTGTGGTGAAGTTTAATGTTGTAAACTCTAGAGAATGCCGTATAGTAAGATTCATTGTGATCAAGTTTAATGTACTGAAGTGTAATAAACGGATGTGCGGTCTAGTGAGTTGTGATGAAGTGCGATTCAGTGACAGCAGTTATAAGTAATCTGTGGTGAAGAGTGTACAAAAGTATACGTTAGAATGAAGGAAATCTCGTCAAGGAAATCATCTGGAAATCATAACGTTAATTGTAAGTAAGAATTTGTAAATACTATTAATTTTCTTTCGTTTCGTCGTTCTGTAACATGGGCCGCCTAAGTTGGGGTACTGGGGAATGAGGAGATCAATATCATCAGACTGCTCCAAATGAATGCACAAAATTGCAGCTTTTGTAGTTCTTGTCTTATGCCATTCTTATGCAAAACAGTAACAGATAAAAATTACTTTAACTTATTTTTATCACCACCATCTGAATATTTATCCAATTTATGCAACCTGCGGGTCGTACATAGCATATAGCATATTCAAAACCTTTCCATTCTTCCCCTTCCGAATAACTGAATAAGAATGAATTTAACCTACTTTCTTCAAGACCGTAAGTGCAATTGAGACCGTGACCTTCTGTTTTTGTATATATTTCTTCGTCTTTCCGGCACAGTAAAATGTAACCACAAAATGTTCGCCAGGGTTACATTTTACCCAAGTTTATTCTATAACATCTTCATGGAAAAACTATCCTCACGTAGATGGTACGATAGAATCGATGAGAATGTAATCCTCGGCGCCTTGCCCTTTCCCCATTTAACAGCAGAAGTAAGTCGCATCAATGGAGGTATCCAATTTTTTTCAGGATGCATGTAGTATATATATATGTTTGTAGCTCGTGAAGAAAGAAAATGTCAAAGGTGTAGTGTCGATGAATGAAGACTACGAATTGTGGTTCGCAAATAATAAAGAGGTCTCGTAGTCTGTATATAAACGATAACGAAAGGGAAACATGTATTGTTTGTTGTTTAGAGATGGAATGCTGTCGGGGTAGAATTTTTACAATTGGCCACCACAGATATATTCGAGACGCCTTGTCAGAAGAAGCTTTTGGAAGGTGTCGAGTTTATTAATATGATTATCTCAAACAAGGGCAGTTTAGACCAGAAACCTACAGTATATGTACATTGTAAAGCCGGACGTACGAGAAGTGCCACTTTAGTTGGATGTTATTTAATGTTTGTAAGTATTTTCATGACGTTGTACTAGGAACTTAGAGGTGGTGGATTTTGCCACAATAGGCTATGGATATACGAACATATACAACTTATCAAATCTACTTTGAGTGCTAAAAGTAATTTAAACTACTGTTCTTTTGCGGGTTCAACTTTGAGACTTTGAAGATAGACTTGATAAACTGTAGTTGGGTGAAAATGAGTACCCTGACATATCGATCACTACGGTGGAAACTTACTACTGGCTGTCATACCTTTAGCTTAATTCAATTAGAAAATCTCACATTTGGCTATTTCATGCGTCGCCAACAAGGGACTTGCGAAGCTGTACGATTCATCTTATAGCAGTTTATGCCTACAATTTCTATCTCTTACCTTTTCGTTTTAATCGGGGTTGAGATTGTATTCACAATTGTGTAAATTGATCAACGTAACTTCTGATGTTATAACATAAAACAACTAACTTTCTCTTTGTATTGCAGAGGAATCATATTACACCTGAAGAGGCTGTCGAATACATGAAGTCGAAAAGACCTCACATATTATTACACAATACCCAGTGGAACGCTTTAAGATCGTTTTATCGGAATAATATCAAAATCCCATCTACTTAGTTCATGGATTTACTAGTTAATTTTATTTGAGAAATATATTTTTGTATAAATCCGACTTGATCTTGCTTTAAAATCCAAGATAAAGGGCTTTCGAGGGATATTTTATTTCAAATATACAAATAATCTCAATGTACAACACTTAAATAGCAACAACTCATAGATACAAAGTGAAACAAGGATTACTTCTGTTTATCTCTGATCGTCCATAACTTGTTGACGGCACGCCCGATCCCGATGTCGTTGTGATTGAAGTATAGGAGGGCGCCCAAGATCAAGGCCGAGATGGCGTATAAAAGAGCGATCGATAGTTTGGGAATAGTGTCTCCGAATAAGACCGGTCTTACATAATCGATGACCACGGCTTCCAAGCCCCTGAAACGAATAATCTTAATAAGGAAAATAGTCATAATAATAATAAATAATAAGACTAATACATAATACTGGTACGGCACCAACGCCCAGGTATCTTTGCTTTCAGGGCCGGTTGCCCCGTACCAATTCGTTTCCGGAATGATATGTGACGATGTGGTGAGCATCGCGCATTAGATAATCGTGATTATTATTATTCATAATAATCACAGAAAAACTATATGTCGAGACACTGAAAAGGATAATAAAAAGGAAACAACTAAACTAACGAGGCCAAAAGAGATAAAAGGAAAGTAAGATGGAACGTCTCAAAGCAAAATGTCAGGAATCTCGTATCTTTGCTTTCGCGTTCAGTTGTCACACACCAATGCGTTCCGGAATGATACGTGGTGATGCGATGGGCATCGCACCTTAGACTTTCACTTGTGTGGCATAGCCAAGTAATGGGATAGTCTGTACTGATAAAACATTTTACATTTACAACACGTTAATCGATAATCATTGGCTTTTATTGACATTTGGTGCTTTGAAAGTAACGTTAAATAGAACTTAAGGCATCGTTAAACACGACTTCAGCAGCTTAAATAAAGCTCAACTGACGAAGCAAACGAAAATGACAGTTAAACATGGACTTAAATTATACGATGCATTCAGACATATAAATAAGTAAAGCGAGAGAACCAATGTCGGTAGGCTCTGTAAAAAGATCGAGCGCAGCCCTCGTATTCGTAATCTATCTGTATACGAAGGCTTTACCCAAAGATTTTGACAATATAAGGGCCCTTTCACAATAACGTTAATGCTAATGTTGATGTTCAGGAGTTAACGGTAATGGGAACGTTAATGCAGTTCACAATAATGTTAATGTTGATGTTTAGAGGAGCGCATTTTCAAAATTCGCGGTTATAAGTGGGAGAAGCGCAAACCAACGTGTCAAAATAGTAAACATCAATAACGATTATAACCTTTACTGATTCGTGATTCTTTTTTTCTTTTCTTCCGCTGTTTGTGCTTATAATGTTAACAGCACAGGAATTGAATATAAGAAAATAAGAAATCTGACCCATAATCTAGTGATAGGTACGGCTAGCAATAAATGAGGTTAGAATTGCTGCAGATTTATAAATAGCGGTAGTGCGCATGCTCCAGCTTGCTAGTTTCATTGGTTGATGTTAACCATGATGTTAAGAAATCCAAAATAGTTTTAGAACGTTAATATGATAATTTAACATTACCATTGACATTATTCTGAACATTGTAATTGAGTGCTACATAGCTTGAGTTTTAACAGCCAACATAACATTACCATTACCATTAACATTATTGTGAAAGGGCAGTAGGCGTGGGGTCGTTTGTAAGGTAGACGTCGTCCTATCATTGCGGTAAAATTCTATCGGTATTTCTCATTACTCACTATCTCTTAGTTAGAAAGAGATGTAGGAAGAGAAGGGCAGTTTGTTGCGTATAAAAACCGATCGAGTATTTTTCATCCTTTTTCTCGGCATCTACTTTCCGTTGAAATGAGAGAATACCTCTACACCTTAGAATAAAAAGAGAACAGGATTATGTATGCATGAAATGAGAGAAACACATCACTACTAGATTTGCTATTGATTGGTTGTAATTTTGTAATGCTGTATAAGCGTCATCTCTCAAAAAAACCTTACTATTGCGTGACATGAAAAAATTGTTGTTTTATCCTTCTCTCATCGGCGTTTAGTTATCTGTGAATTAGAAAAAGATAGCGCTGTCGCCTTTTGTTTGTTGTGAGTGACGTGAGAAAAACGTAATTTATCAGAACAGAGGACATGAGGACACGACAAAATTGCATTACATCCCCTCACTCTTTCGTTCTTCGTGGTTTACAGAGAAAGCGAAATAAATCGCGATATTATCTATTATTAGTTATGATTTCATGACATTTTAACCCGAGTAGAATCATACCGATTCGACAAAAGTCCATCTTTAGTTTATGCTATTTATCTTTGGTGAATCATAGAATGGGAGAGAGAGAGAACAAGAGTATCTAGTAAAATATTTTCGGACGTGATATCCTTGTAGATTAGAAAGAGATAGTGTTAGCAGCATTTGTTAAATATAATAATTAAAAAAGAAAAACCATGAAATACATTTTCTCAAGAGCTGCAAGGTTTTTTTCTATCGAGGATGACAATATCGAAAAAGGTTTCTAAATATATAGCGTTATTCGTAATATGTGCAACAAATTTGGAAGGCGTATTCCCGACAAGAAAACAAAAAAGAAGGAAAGTTCATATCATCATATGTCCGGTAATGCGTAATTTTGCAGTTACTGGTTGTTTAAGGAAAAATGAAGACTTTTACAGAAACAATAACTGAAAAAGGAAATAAGCTTATAATAACTGTTAATGACCATCAACTGTCAGATATTCTGCCAATGTTATTTTCTTTTTAAGTTATTGTTTTTGGGCAAAAAATCTAAATTTCTTACTAACATGTTCAATGCCATTGGCACATATAATGATCCATGTCAGCTATATACAGAGATCACCGATGAGTAGAATTGAATTTCGTTACCAGATTAAGCAGAGATTTGATAAAGGCGGCACTAAACTTGTGAAAGCACCCTGTAACTTCAAAACTACACATTTGGTTGGTATGAACTTCGTTTTATGTTGGTGACATGCTTGAAATTTTTCCTAGATATTACGAATTACCCAGTACGCTAATGATATTACCAGTGGTTATGGATGATAACAGCTATAGCGAAGATATCGTCCATAAAAGTGCTCGGGGCCACTACGGTTAGGGGTACGATCGCGAGGAGACCGATAGCCCAAAATCTCTCAACAGTCCACAATAAACCGTGATCAATGTGAGCTTGTCTCACTTGCATGTCGTAGGTTTTTGGAACAATGTTAGCGGTGCGTTGTAGTGCGATAGCGTTTAGCCCATGAAGGGTGAATTGGGACAGGTTAACGCTTTGTTTTACCAACGAAGGATTCTTCAATTGAATGCAGGAAAGTCTCAAGGCGCTTCGGACAGCTGGAAAAGCGATTATGTAATTATTGATTTTTAAATTTGACAAATCATAGGGGATGTACCTTCAGATCGGGCCGCGCCCCTTACTAATAGTGCTAGAGCCATTTTCGAGCGATAATACTGACGGTACACGTACCGGTAATTGGTATGTAAGTATTGCTAATTGGAATCTGCCGAATTAAAAGTTTTGACAGATTTGCACTGATGTGAAGTTGTTACGAGTCTATTTTTATAAACAAAACTTTGCGATGGGACAAGTAACTAACACCCGAATAAGGATTTGAAAGTTGGAAGTTGGGAGGTGCCTTTGCGTGATACTCCAGATGCAATCTCATTAAATTGAAAAGTTTGAAGAATTCCTTTACATTTCTAGTATTAATTCCTTCTCCCACGAATTTATTTCTTAAAACAGTTTTTCACCGTGTAGCAGTTGGTATGCCTCGATGACTTTGCGATTCATTTTGACAGCTGTCATTAAAATCTGCGAAAACATTCTTTTGTATTATTCCGTTTTATGAACACGAAACATAAAAGTGAATAAAAATGTCTACGTTAGAAAAGGTGATTTCCGAAGACGGTGAGGAATTCTTAGGCGAAGAAGTCTTGCGAATGTCCACCGATGAAATTGTGAGTAGAACCCGCTTATTAGACAATGAAATAAAAATTATGAAAAGCGAAGTGATGAGGATCAATCACGAATTGCAAGCCCAAAATGAGAAAATCAAAGAGAACACGGAAAAAATCAAAGTAAACAAAACGCTCCCCTATTTAGTATCGAATGTGATTGAACTCTTGGACGTCGATCCCCAAGAAGAGGAAGAAGACGGTGCTGTAGTCGATTTGGATGCACAACGTAAAGGAAAATGCGCCGTTGTTAAGACGTCCACGAGACAAACGTATTTCCTCCCAGTCATAGGTCTTGTGGATGAGGAAAAGTTGAAACCAGGCGATTTAGTTGGTGTTAACAAAGATTCGTATTTAATTCTCGAAACCTTACCAGCTGAATATGATGCGAGGGTAAAAGCTATGGAGGTAGACGAGCGCCCTACCGAGCAATACTCCGATATCGGCGGGTTAGACAAGCAAATTCAAGAATTAATCGAAGCTGTGGTTTTACCCATGACACACAAAGAAAAGTTCTTAAATCTGGGAATACACCCTCCGAAAGGGGTATTATTGTACGGGCCCCCGGGTACTGGGAAGACGTTATTAGCGAGAGCCTGCGCCGCGCAGACGAAGTCCACTTTCCTCAAATTAGCCGGGCCACAATTGGTTCAGATGTTTATCGGCGATGGTGCCAAATTGGTTAGGGATGCCTTCGCGTTGGCGAAGGAGAAATCGCCCGCTATAATTTTCATCGATGAGTTGGACGCGATCGGTACGAAGAGATTCGATTCGGAGAAGGCCGGTGATAGGGAGGTACAACGGACGATGTTAGAATTATTGAATCAGTTGGATGGATTCAGTTCCACTTCTGACATCAAAGTTATAGCTGCTACAAATCGAGTTGATATTCTGGATCCTGCGCTGTTACGATCAGGTATAGTTCTTTTTTCATTTGCAGTTCACTTATTCCCCATTTGAAGCGCTGGAGAAAAAAATAGTGATATTTATTCAATTCCAGGTCGTCTCGATCGTAAAATCGAATTCCCACATCCGAACGAAGAAGCGCGAGCTAGGATAATGCAAATTCACTCGCGTAAAATGACCATCAATGCGGACGTAAATTTCGAAGAATTGGCCAGGTCAACGGACGATTTTAACGGTGCCCAATGCAAAGCCGTTTGCGTCGAAGCCGGAATGATTGCGTTGAGAAGGAACGCTGTCGCAGTAACTCACGAAGACTATATGGATGCCATTATGGAAGTACAGGCTAAGAAGAAGGCGAACCTCAATTACTACGCATAGTTTTTTCTATTAATTGTTTTTTTTTAACTTAAATTTTGCAAAGTTTCGCAACAATGATCGTGAATAATAAAATGCGAGTCTTTGATATATGATATATCTATATTTTATATTCATCAGATGAGTTTTGTAAACTGGTATTTGTTTAAGTAACTCTATTCGTTCGGCAGTAAATTGGGAATCAAAAGGGGTAAGGTGGGTCGGTGGAAGAAAAAGAAAAGTGGTAAACACTGAGGTAAATTTGGCAATTTATTACCGATTAGGGTGTTTGTGATAAATTTGCAGAAAAACGTGGGAGTAGAGGGAAATCAGAATTTAAGACAAAGATTCATTAGACAGGTAGTAACCTATCAAATTGATAGCTTCGATTTTCCAGAATAGAAAGCGACCTTTTCTCTCGAGTTTGTGTCAATGAGATTAGTAACAATCACTAATAGTTAACGTATTTTTGTTTGTTATCGTTTAATGACAATATCCATAGAGAGAAAACGAAAAACGTAACAAATGCAAAAATTCTTTCTGATCAGACAAGAAAGAGTTCCATGGAGACAACTGTAAACTCTACAGAGAAGTATAACTTATTTAATTGAAATGTGCAACTACCAATGAAAATTCATTTCGTTGCAACACTTTGATCCGCACCAATTCTAAGCCTTTTCTTCACGAAATCTGTGTTCCCTCACAGAGTCAAATTTGAAAGGTATGTAATGTGAACAGTTTATTCTCAATAATAATAATAATAATAATAGGTTTTTGCGATATATAAACACATTGTTATAAATAAAGCATGTTTAAAAAAACAATTCACATTCTTATATACATAAAAATATTGATGTCTTGAAATGGTTGGTGGTCTTTATCCCATTTTCATTTTACCCGCTGTTTTCTTCATTTTCACACGATATTCCCCCTAATTCTTTTTATTTCCAACTAGGCTGCTTGCGGTGGGATTTGAGGTCGTCGAAAATACACTATTCCGGCTAAGATGGCAATGAGGGTGGTGATGAGGTAGAGGTCCCAGTTGATTATCGCCTCGTTAACGTCGAACAATGACGATAACGGACTCTCCAAGATCGCCTTAGAAAATACAGTTAGAAATAAAACAATTTGATTAGAAAAATAAAAAGAAAGAAAAAAGGTTGAAACGCCCTTCATCGACTTACATCGTTCAGCGTATCCATACTCGTTATAAAGTTAAGCTTAAACAGGGCGAGAGCGACCGGAACCTTCGCATCGACACTGGTCTCGGCGGCGAGATCGTAACATCTTTTCGCCAGGTGCATATCCTTACTCATACCCAAACCTTGCTCGTGCATGTATCCCAAATTGAACATGGCTTGGGCGTTATGTTGCTGTTCGGAGGCTAATCGGTAGTGGGAGGCGGCCGATTCGTAATCTATGTTCGTACCTAAGCCGTAGTAATGGTAGTCTCCGAGTTTGACCTAATCCAAGATGACAATTTTTATTAATTTTAAATTTCGCGCCAATAGGAAGAAGGAGGAAAGATCGGAGTTTCCGGGAAAAATGTGAACGAAATTCAATAATACATGACGTCAAACGTTATTAATCAATCAAAAGCCTAATTTCACTAACGTATAGCGCCCACACTTTCAGAAGTACATATTACGTTACGTCAACCGGCACGAACAAAATGGCAGAATCTTAAACAAATTAACAAAGAAACATGCAATTTGGTTTATTGCGCTGATGACGTAATATGTACTTCTGAAAGTGTGGCTACTATACACTCTCCAATAATCGTAATGTCGTGACCTGAAATTTTTAGTTGGTAACGCCTATAGGTTGGTAGCAGTACGATTTCACATTTCAAATGAATACATACCCTATACAAGACTATACCCAGTATAAGTTGGTAATGTTTCTACTTTGTATACTACTTCGAAAATGCGCCGTAACAATGAAAGCACGTGGTTCAGTGGTAACAGTATCTATTCAAATGTGGCCAAGTGATAGACCATACATGACAAAACAAAGAAATGACAGGGTCGAAAACCTTCGATGAACAAAAATGTTCATATTTAGGGTCTATTATTGCCAACTTGGGACTAGTAGTTGTAGACATACACTAGTTTTAATTTATTAATTTACAAAATTTTGAGGTTATAAAGATTGTAATTAATATTTTCTAACCCTTTTTCGAAATCAGATGGCCCATGGGCATTTCAATCAGAGTAAGCTACTGAACCAGTTGCTGTAGCGACAGGATAGTCCAAAACTTTATAAAGCAATTTCGCAGAGAATCTGATATTGCAGGAACTTCCTGAGAATCTCAAAAAAGAAATGCAAACAACTCTGATGTCAAGCGAAACTTGAAATCCGTTTTTTGCTACATGCGCTAATATATACATGTTGCTTCTGAACCATTTGTTCGACATCCTAACAGGTTAGTTCAATGGTTTTTGAAGGCTTGTTTGACAGGAATAAACAGAATTAGAGGTTATGCGTAACAAGTGTTGGCTTCAGTGTTCCCAATATAAAATTCTTGCTCATGTGGTTACCACTTGAATTTGCTCTGTCCGTAACTTACTTACTTATTTAATCTTTGATCTTTTCTACCGGCGTTGCCAGTATCGAGGTTTTCTGTATCCTAAAGTAATAAAAGAGTGAGCAACCGGAATTGTCTACTATGTGATTTGACACGTTTAGTTGGGCACACTGAGATGTTACCAGTAGTAAACATTAACAAAAGAAATTAAAAACATACCTGTATAAGGGTATGCATACAATTTCAAAATTGAGAGATAAAAATGTCGTCTAGTAGTAAACCGTATATATATAATCATCAGCTTGGCGCTTATGTTTGACAAAAATAAGCAGGTTTAGAGGTTATGTTTATCATCATTTAGTTGTGAAAAATGCTATTCAGTTAGATTTAAAATTCGCGCCAAAAACTGTGGATGTGGGTGTGTCCTTTGTATACAGACAGACCCACTAGCCACGCCCACGCAGCTCTTTTCTGAGCCTGACAACAGAGTATATACCTGCTCCGCCCTCCCAAGCGGGTTACCAGATTCGCACGGAAGTACCTTTAGGACTTCAACTTACATCCGACTGCTTGTACACGCAACGATCACGAACTTAAACAAAAAAGAAAGGTTAAAAGAAATTTGTTACTCACTTGAGCCGGTGAATATCCTTGTGAAGCCGCGCGTCCCCAATACAACAACGCCCTAACTAAACTGCCGGGATGCGGGAATAGCGGCACTTCGTTTCTATCCAATAAGAAAGCGGTGTTACTTTGGGCGACTTCGTACCCTAACTCCGATAGGAGAGCGTATTGGACGTAAGCCTCGTTAAACCTCCTGTTTCTATAATCACTATGCGCCTGCATCAGTATTTCGCCCCATCTACCACGTTCGGCCACGTTCTTGAAGAATTCCACGGCGGTGGAACAGGATCGCATCATTCCGGTGCCCAAGGCGTGCATCTGTCCCAGATTGTAATAGGCCAGGACGTGCCCGGATTGCGCTGCTAGCGAAAAGTATTTGTTGGCCAGTTTGTAGTCTTTTTCACGCCCCAACCGTCTAGAAATTAAAACGAAAGATGATGGCGATTTGCGGTAGGTTTTTGGCAGTCGGCCTGGATAATATGCCGTGGTAGCAGTTTCATTTATAGCTACTAGAGGGATATACCGGAAGACTAGTTTGAGCAAACAGTGTTAATTACGAAATAAGTTACGACAGCCTACATATACATACAACTACTCGCATACAGCATCGATTTAGTACTGACTAGGGTGGAGAGTCAGCGATGCTGTCGTAATTGTACGCGGTTACGGTTGTTTGCCCAGACACCGGAGGGGGTCATCAAAAAGTGGGTATGAGATTTTATAAACAACACGACAAAGGCGGCTCGAATAGGAGGGTATAACGAGGGAGAAAACAAAAAAAAAAAACAATCTTCGGGTTTTACCACGAAACCCCACTCTATTAACTACTTCTCCTTCCTTTGCAGTGTTTGCGTCTATCTTAAAAATGTCCACTTCTGAAGGCATACCAATCTATCTCTGTCCTCCTTACACCTACCTATGCTTCGTTTACGTTAAGAATGCGGTGTAGAGATAGATAGGGCTATAAAATACTTGAATTTGATTGGTCAATAACGATGTTACACAAAACGCAGCGTATCCGACATACTCTACTACTTTGTCTAACATAACCTCACTTATTCGAGTAATAGCATAAACTCGTCGTATAAGTGACGACGAGTAGCACTAACTCTTCGGATAAGTGCCGAGAAGTTTGTCCTATTTTGATCGTGCCTTGGTTCAAAGCCCTATCTACTGCATTCTTAACGTGAATTCAGTATAATTTTTACTTTGGTCCAAATCGTATTCGTAAAACTGTACTCTACCCGTATAAGTCAGGATTCGCGTGTAGTAATGCACAGAAGCAATTCACGTTAAATATAAGTTTGAGTTTCAAGGCCATCAGTTACGTACATATACACAGCTTATCAAATCTATTTTGGGGTCTCAAAGTACAATATGCAATATAGAGCGGCACGTTAAATAAGCAAGGGACCCGCCTACGCTAAAGTAATCTCGATCATTCAAGATATATTTGATAAGTTGTACTTCTAAATCAGAACGGCGATCTCCTAGTAGTTCCAGAACTTTACACAAATTGAATTTAATGCATGTTACTCCTCCTACCTCGATACCTCATTAAAAAACGATCCGGAATCATACGTTTGGATACTCCTAAACAAGTGGCTCTCAAACTTTGTTTAGAATGGCGACCTCTACACTAACTGAAACTAACGCATTTCCCTCCATCTATCTCGAAACCCCATTACGAAACGATCCCCAATCATACGTTTGGATAATCCTAAATGTACGGTTTCCAAACTTTTTAAAACGACGACCTCATAGTAGATTCAGAACTTTACCCTAACTGAATCTAACGCCTAATCTTCCCGCTACCTCGAAACTCGATTAAGAAACGATTCCCAATCATCGGATGGAATATTCTAAAACCAGTGATTCTCAAACGCCTTTTTGAAAGGCGATTTCCTAGTAGATTAAGGACTTTATACCCATTGAATCGAACGCACCTCACTCCCCCTACCTCGAAACCCTATTAAAAAACGATCCGTAATCATCCGTTCGAGTACTAAAGTAATGGTTCCCAAACTTTTTCCAAATATTCTTTTTCAAGCTAAAATTCTATTCGAAATTGATCCGAATTCAGAAACAAGTAGGAATACTCGGACGGAAAATTTTACAAACTCAACCCCTCACGATGGGGCGATTCCACAAATTTTTTCAAAATGCAACCACCTTTTAGAGCAAATAATTATCGTGGCCAGATTTGATATACATATACGACGATTCAACAACGATGAAGTTAATTCGGTAAACCTCCCAATTCATTCCCCTTTTTTCTAAACTGATTCTTTTTTAACGCACAATGATTTCAAATTTTTTTGGAAAATTTGATATTTTTGAAACTTCAGATATGTCGTTTCTACAAGGGCGGATGCGTCAACGACGACTTTTCTTAGAAAAACAAACAGTAAAGCTCAAAAACTCGATTTCTTAACGCAGAGGTTCTCAAACGTTTTTTGGTCCAGCAAATGCCTTTAGGTTAGAGGTATTATATTTTAGCTTGACCTCGGCATATACGTCACGCTATGATTAATTTCGGAAGCAAACAAAATTCTTATTAAAACGCCCGCCTCTTCGAACGTAGCGGTTCCCAAACTTTTTTTTAATCTGACCGATTTCCAAATAAAGTTCTTATCCTAATCGAATCTACTTCATCAATCATTACAAAGTTTGAACTCGGAAAGGGTGATTTTCGTAGGTTTCTTTTTAACAGTGGTGGTACTGGTTCCAAAACTTACTAAAGTACATATTTCCCAATTGCAACTGTCCATCGACCCAACCCTGGTCGGAGGCGTGCAGGAAATACTTTTGGGCTTTCGTGTAATCCTTTTCGATGCCTCTACCATACAAATACATCAATCCTAATCCGCTTAAGCCTACCGGATTATTTAAGTCAGAAGCTTTCTTGAAATATTTCAAGGCGGTTTCATTGCTTTGAACGATTTCATCACTGCCATCTAGGTAGATCTATAAAAAGGTAAAGAAATTTTTAACATGGTAACGCTGAGAATAGACACTTTTCAGTACTTTACCTTCCCCAGGTAAGCCATTGCGTTGGAATTTCCAGCGTTCGCCGCTTGGGTGAAGTAGTGAAGGGCTTTCTTGTAATCTAGTTCGACCCCACGACCACCTTGGTAGTAAAGTTGGCCCAAACCGACCTAAAGACAAAAAAAAATCAACAAAAAACGACGGAAAAAAACAGAAAGAGGAGCTGGGAAATTTAATAAAGAAATATTGGGCTAATATCGTAGATTATGAGCATAAACAAAAGCATAGGTTTCAAATTGATGATTGAGGAACTCCAGCCATGATTAAAATGATGGTAGAACAGTGGTACCAACAGCGATTCTAGAAACTTCTATCTGTAGTCAATCAATGACTACAAAACTCGGCTGAGTAACGACGAGTAAGGCCGGTAAAGTCAATTTCGTAAAATTTTCTTTAATAACAGTGGTTCCCAAACTTTTTTCAAACATTGGATTTCCAAGCAACAACACTCATCGTAATCGACCCGAGTTGAGAAACAACCAAGAAAACTGCGATGTTCATTTTTACGAACTCAACTTTTCACGACGAAGCGATTCCAAAACTTTTTCGAATCGCAACCACCTTTTCAGATCAGATATTTCATTCTGAGCAGACTCGACGAAGTTAATTCTCTAAATCTCCAATTCGTTCCTCGTTTTTTCTTGCGAAACTTTATTTTTGTTTAACGCAGTGATTCCAAAACTTTATGTACATGTACATATAGCAAGATATTGATTTTGGGACCAACTAAAAATTCTCATGAAGACCTCTTTTTTGTATATCTCTCTTTCTTTCAACGTGGTAGTTTTCAAACTGTCTTAGAAACTAACCGGTTTCCAGATAAAAACTATTGTTCTGGTCAAATCTATTAGATTCATAACAAAAATTTGGCTGAGTAACGAACAGTAATGTTGGTAAAGTCGATTTTATAAAATTTCTTTTAACAACCCACAGTAGTTGCCAAACTTCAAAAATTCTAACACCCACCAATCACGACTTCTCTGAGAGGCTCACGGTAACACTCATAAAATAGTTTCTGTTATACTGACTTCGTGGTTCCCAAACTTTTTGAAAGTTTCCTTGTGGATTAAGTAATTTTTTTGTAAGCCAGGTCCACTGCATATATCACAATAGATTGTATGTAGCTCTGAAAGAAAGGTTGGGAAATCGTCATTTCTTAAATTAATTTATTCCGACCCAGCGGCTTTCAAACTTTTTTAGACCAAATTCTTTTTGGGTAGATTTACTATTTTTAAGCTTGAATATTGGAAACAACAAAAAAAATCATAAGAAGATGTCTTTCTTTGTATGTCGCTCTTTCGACGCGGTAGTTCCCAAACGGTTTTAGAAACTGACCGGTTTCCGGATAAAATTATTATTCCGATTAAATCTACTCCATTTATCATGACAAAACTTGACTGAGTAACGAACAGTAAAACTGGTAAAAATCAGTTTCGTAAAATTTTTCTAATGGTTTCACACATACAGTGGTTTCCAATTTTTTCAAATATTCAATGTTTAAGATAAAATTTTAACACCTATTGTGATGGACTCGAGTTCAGAAACAACCAAAAATCTCCCAAGGTCAATTTTACAAACTTAACTTTTCAGGATGGTGCGATTCCAAAACTTTTTCAACCAGTGTTCTCATACTTCTTTGGATAACTAAATTCGTATAGATTAGACTTGCCTTAAAGCTCAAACTCGGCCTATATTCCACAATATGATTAATTTCGGAACCTATCGAAAATTCTTAGGAAAACGTCTTCCCCTTCGAACGCTGTAGTTCTCAAACTTTTTAAAAACTGACTGGTTTCCAGATAAGATTCTTATACTAATCGAATCCGCTTCATCAATTACGACAAAATTTGAACTCGTAAAGTTGGGTTTCAGGAGGTTTCTTTTTAACGACGCAATGGTTCCAAAACTTCTTACAAGGTCAAGGCTTATAGAACGCGCGAAATTTTTGCTTCATCCTTATTTGTTGCACGTATCGCGATTAATCTTCGTCTAGGAACGAGGAATAAAGTCGGTTTCATAATGCAGTGGTTCCCAAACTTTTTCGGGGCACCATATTTTTTAGGTTAGATTTATTGCGTTTAAACTCGAACCCGGCATATGAAGCAAAAGACATCTTACCTGTGCTTGTATATCTCCTTTATCGGCTAAAAGTTGGTAGTACTCGATCAAATCATTGTCCAAAATTCCCGTGGTATACCCATTTTCCAGCTCGTCCAACAGTCGAATTCTTTGAATCGCAGAACCTCCACTGAACGACACTCCTTGGCTGACTGAAACAGAATTCCCATCAGTGTGGGATTCCCAAAAGGAAGATAAACTTCTTTCGGGTTTATCTTCAGGAGAACCAAAACAGTTTCGACAACCCGAAGAAAAGTTCATTCAAAACGCTCACCTTTATCGGCGACCAATCGATAAAAGTCCAACGCCTTCTCGCAGCTGGCCGTCACCGTCACCCCCGAAAAATACCGAAATCCGATCGCCATTTGCGCCCACGTATTTCCCCCAATTGCCGCGAACGTATAATGAACCAAAGCCTTCGCCTGGCTGACGTTCATCCCGATACCGGAAGCGTACAGGAATCCCATACCCATATGTCCTTCCGGATGCCCCACCTCCGCTAACTCTTCGAAAATCGCCTTCGCGTTGTTTAAGTTCTGATCGACAGGATGGCCGAAGGTGTATGCCCACGCGAGCAACGCCTTCGCGTCGTTATTGCCCATATCGGCCGCTTGTTCTAAGAGGGGAAACGCCTCCTCCCTGTTCGGCTTAGTCTTGTTGAGGAAACGCATCGCCATCTCGTACAGTTCTTTCGCTTCAAGTTCCCGCGGCGTCAGTTCGGCTTCTTTGGTAAATTTCTCCGGTAAGGGTGGGAGTTCTTCGTCCTCGTCTTGCGGTTCGCCTTGGACGATGGTGTATTTGAGGTTGTCGAATTCCTGGACGAATTCTTTGAGGAATTTCGCTTGGTTCAGGACGAAATAGTCAACGGCTTCGGATATTTCCTCGCTCATTTTTAGTTCGCCTAAACAAAAGTTTAAGTTTAAAGTTCGATCAGGACTTAATTACTAATACAGTGGTACCTAACTTTTTCTAAATTGTTGATTTTCGAAAAAATCGATCACTTATAGTGTTAATAAGTGTTTTTTAAAGGTTTTAATTAGTAAACAAAATAGTGCTATAAAAACAGAAAATATATTTAGAACTGCTGATACATTAGTTCCCCGACTTATCGGGTTTCAGTAAAGTTATTCGCAATGTCTTAGATCTAGTGATTGTCAAACTGTCCAAATATCAGTTCGAAGACACCCATTTTCTTTAATTCCGTTGCTTTTAAATAAATATTGCGTAGATTTGAACCGCTGATGTAGCCTCTCTCAAATTTTTTTCCACTTTAGTACGGAGAACACATTTTTAATGCGTCATTTTCTTAAATGCAACTGTGTCACTGCTTTCAAAGAAATATCCGATGATTTAGAACCACTGATCCATTTCAGTACAACGATCCCATTTTTCTATTTAATTGCATCATTTTCTTATATGCAACTGTCACAACGTATCCTATAATTTATAATTATTGATAAAATGATTCCCAAACTGTTTAAGTGTCACTACTTTCAAATAAATATCCGCTACTTTAGAACCATTGATACGACGACGCCGAATCGCATTAAATTCCGTCACTTACAAACAAATACTCCACAGTTTAGAACCGCTGATGTAATCATACTCAGACTATTTCAATTTCAGTATAACGATCCCGTTTTTCTTTTTAATTGCGTTGTTTCAGTTACATTTACTGTCAACTGCAGTGATTTCCAGGCTATCTAAATTTCAGAATGGCGGCGCCCAATTTGTTGAAATTGCGTCCCTTCCGTTTTTTGTTTAAATTTCCAGATTTAGGGCCGCTGATGTATTGGTTCCCAATTTCTTTTAAGTTTCAGTACGATGAGTCCCAATCCTTTTTGAAACGGTTTAATTTTCTGATTTTCAGTACAGCGGTTTTCAACATTTTTGATCTTGTCACTTGCAAATGATTTTAAGAAATTTTCCCGTCATCTAAAACCGCTAATTATATGATTGACCCAATCTTTTAGAAAATTACGTTGCCTCTTCAACGGCATTACAGGAAATGTCCCTGTAATTTAGAACCGCTGTTAAGCGGTTGCCATTTCTCTTTTAATTGCGTCGTTCTCTTATTAAACCCGATTTTAACAATATATCTGGTTGATTTGAAACCGCTGACATAGTGATTCTCAAATTTTTTAAATTGCAGCACAGCGATGCCCGATTTGTTTGAAATTTCGTCAGGTCCGTTATTTTGCAACTGCCAATACCTAATTTTTTTAAATTCTATAGAGTGGCTCCAAACATTTTTGAAATTGCATCAGTTTCATTGGATATGACTGTAATTAAATATCCCACAATTTAGAGCGGTGGATGTAATCATTCATATCTAAAAACAAAAATCAGTTGTGTTTCCAAATCTGTTCGGAATGGAGTAACCGTTTTAGATGCGAGTATAAAGAGATAACCTGCAATTGAGGACTGCCGATTCACTGATTACCATTTTTTTATTTCAGTTTTAGGTACAGCGTTTGGAACTGCTGATAAAGCAATTCTCAAACTTTTTCAATTTCAACACAGCGGCTCCGAATCTTCAGGAAATTGTGTCATCTTTTTTAAGGAAATATCGCGCAATTAGAGCAGCTGATGTAATAATTCATATATATTTTTTAATTTCCGTATAGTGGCTCTAAATCTGTGTGCAACGAAATAACATTTTTAGAGGGGCGAGTTTAAAGAAATGATTCGTTGTTTAGAACTGCTGAACCCTAATTTCGAATTGTTTACTTTAGTCTTAGGTACAGCAGTTTTCAATCTCTGTCTGTTGTTTTGGAACTGCTGACCCACTGGTTCCCAATTTTTTATTTGTTTTAGGTACAGCAGTTCTCAATCGCTTATTCGTTTTTTGGGAACTGCTGATAAGGCAATTCTCAAACTTTTTAAAAAATTCTAAATTTTGAGGTTAACGTGAATGCCGGTATTCCCTCGAGAATTTTTTAAGGACTATGAGTTACATTTCCGGAATATCATATTCAGATTATCGCAAAAATAAATCGTCAAAAAATCATCAAAATATATTTTAATCGTTCGTCGGCGTTCGTACTTATCGTTATCTACCCGTTAAGATCATAATTTTTTTATATTTTTAATCTCGTTTAGCAGATAAACGCGGGAACTAAAGCGAGTAATTTCCATAAGACGGCGTTAACCTAGCGTTAAGTTATTTATCCGGTCGAGCGAGACTATTACGCGTTTCCTCTTTATTTTATTTCGGTTCGAAATCCCAGGTGGGAAGAAAAGACAAAGGGAAGTTTCAAACATGAATAGGTGGGAAGTCAAAGAATGGATGGGAAACGCAGGTGGGAAACAGAAAATATAATGGCTGCGAGACAAATTAGAGGTAATTGCAGCTAATAAGTGAGTCACATGAGTGGAAACATGCACCGAAATGGTCTAGATGTAAATAAATAGAATCTGCTTGGTAATGATTGCAGAGACTATGCAGTGTAATTAGCATCGATAATATATGAAAGCACCAATTGGGGAAGGTGCAGTCGAGGGAGTTGGGCCGCATTAAAATTAAAAAATTTGTACAGGAATAAAATGGTCTGCCCTGTAAATTTCCTGTTGTTAATTGCTTTGCTTTAAAAACGACAAGATATGTACGTATTGAGATACTGATTTTGTACTTGTATGAAGAGACCTGTTCCATTCCCACACATTCGAAACCACTATTACTTTCGAACACCTATCGCATATTCTACAATCACAAACTCTCAGTTCCATCAGATTGTACACTCAGACCTTTTCGTTTCTCGTTCTCCTTGCTCAAATCGGGGGCGGCAATAATCTTAAGGGCGGTCACCCCGTCTTCGGTATCCTCGATGCTCGTGATAAATTCCTCGTCGTTACCTTCATCATCACCATCGTCGCCGGTATCGTCGTCGTTCTTCTTATCGCGATACGGGGGCCTTGCACGTTTTCCTCGGAAAATTCACAAGTCAAGAGCACGATGGAGAGCAGGACGTAAAATTTGTAACGCATGTTTATAGTTTTTCCTTTTTTTCGCGTATTTTAGTCTAATCGCGCGAACACTTTTCTATCTTTCTAATTTTTTCTAGTCCATTTCGACTCGCGAACTGCACTTACTTACGTGTCCTCAGGGGAACAACTTCGATAATAACACTATAGAAACGTCACTTTCGAAAACGCGGTATCTTATCGCTCAAAGTGGTTTACGACGGCGGGCATTTCTCTCGCTAACGCGATCGAGTTACGATGTTTTCTTCAATACGAAATCGGTCAGTTTAGACCCCATCGAGGGGGCTTCGCTAAAAAACGAATTCGATGTGAGACTTGACAAGACGACCGGGACAACTAGATGACTTTGAGGTTATCTTTATGACAGGTTGTATATTAGACGATAATTATGAGAATTAAATGTAATTTTCGACAAAAATTACGAAAATAATTGCGATTTTACGGTATAACTCGATTAAAACTAGCTTTTAAAATGATTCACGTCATTACACCGCATTTTCTTTGATTTATTGCCTGAAAATTATAATCATGTATCCGCGCGACGCGAATTGCGTTAAATTCCTTATACATATACCGCAAAATAATCAAGTTTGTGCAGATTAAACTAAATTATAGCTGTAGATTTCAGGAATTGTGTAAACGATTGAAAGTTTTGTAATGCAATACTAATGTCCGCATGATAATTTCCGTTCAGATTGTCGTAAAAAGTAGGTTCCGAACGAGAAGGGGATATACGCCGTCGTTCAAAAGATTGTGAACTATGTCTAATCAGTTGAGATTGATAAAATGGTGGATCATGTATTCTTATTAAGTGCTGTACATCGGGCTTCCGTTGTCACTCCTGCGAATTTTATTATTAAATGATAAATGATAACTTATCAATAGTGTTTGGTAAAAAGATGGATGACGTGTTATCGTTAAGTAGTGTAAATCGGATTGACGCTGTCACTCCACCGTTTGTTTCCACTTACGTGGAAGGCGCAACATTAAAATTCGGAGTAGTGGCAGCGTAAATTCGGTTTACACAACTTAAAACGCACTCGTTTGCCGAACCTTATTAGTCATTGAAAAAGTAAGTAGAAACTAGGGAAACTCCCAACGAATTTCCATTTGAATCATGAATTAAGTGATACATTAATCGTCATTTAGCGTTTGGCTAACGTTCTGAGAGATTTTTCTTCCTCTTTGTAGGCCTAACTGAGTGTCCGATTTCTGAGAGATTAGAAATTCAAATATCCCGCCATGAACCTCCTAAAATGATTGGTGTAATATGTGTATTAATTGGCTATTTATAATTGTCAAACTAATACGATGTTTGGTTATTCATAAATAACCAGTCACTGTACGAGTTGTAGGCGGGAATTATTTGAATGTCGCCCTAATCACATTGGAATATTCAAACAATCCTGCTATACAGTGAGCAACCGTACAGTGTCTCAAGTTGGCCACTATAAAGAGCCTGAATATGAATATTTTTGTTTTCAAATATTTTCGACTCTATCATTTCTTCGTTTAATCAGGTTCGTAATGCGTGGTTTATCTCTTAGGTACATTTGAATAGATGCTGTTACCATCGCATCACGTGCTTTTGTTTTTTCTTTTATTCTCAAAGTGGTACCAAGTGGTATTTTACATGTATTTATATTGTTTTTTAAATATTTTTTTAATATTATTTTTACATAACTTGCAGCAGAACTTGCAAAAACGCAACTTGAACTGTGATTGGGCGTTCACAAAACAGTCAATCACGCTACGAATTTTGGGCGGCGTAACTCGGATCGTGATTGGTTATTTCGAAGCTAATCGGACAGCCATTGGCTATTTACAGATACACAATTTCTACAGCGATAGGTTGTTTACAAGTAGCCAATTACCGTATAAAATTCGCGCGGCAACTATTTAAACTTTGCCGCATTACATTGATTGTGAGATTCAAGAACCTAAATAGTTCTGCCGCAAAACCGGCGCCAAAGAGCGCATGATAAGTTGTGTAAACAACTGGTGGAGTGACGACGCCAATTCGGTTCACACTACTTAATGAACTTATAATGCGTTGTCACTTCACCGCTTGTCCCGACTTAGCTACAAGATGCGACTTTAACATTCGGAGAAGGACAGTGTTAGTCCAGTAGTAAGCTGTTTGATAATTAATTAATTAATTAATTAATTAATTAATTAATGCAGTCAATAAGCGTCCGATTTTGACGAAGAAATTATTTAAACTTCGCCCGATAACGCTAGGATTGGGGGATGCATTCAAACGATTCTGCCATAAATGCGATTTGATGATTGGATACTTGGTTTGTGAAACTTGTATGATTGGTCACTGATAAGTGAACTCGGGCGGTGATTGGTTCTCTCTAATTGGCAACCTGTAAAGTGATTGGTTGTTTATAAATAACCAATCATCGTACGAGGTTCGCGCGGGAATTATTTAAAATTCGTTTGGCGATATGTCAGATATGACAGATATTCATCGTTAAGGTATCGAAACTACCGTAAAGTAATTATGACGAATATTCTATTAAAATTACTGGGGCGATCGCAAACTTATGATCGTGAGTGTATCTTCTTGGCAGCGCCCTGGGGGTGTTAACGCCCGCCCTTACCCCACACCGACTGCGCCAACGCGCGCACCTGTTCTGGAGTAATTTGAAGTCGTTCTCGTTTTATGTTGTAAATTAATTTCGAGAGTCGTAGGTCGCTGCGAGTGAAACGCTACGTAAAAATAGGCCTCGATATCAGGTTTTGACGCTAATCTCGAAATCCGACACCGTACACCCAGCATCACGGGAACGCACATCTTCCTGTGGACCACCGCATTGGCATTTAGAAATCGTAATTATGGCGGCAATAACGGATCGTCTCGCGAAACAATTAGAGTTTTAGATCACGAAAAGCTCTTAAAATGTTAATTAAACGAACCCTAAGTGCGTGAGCGACGTGTACGCGGGTAGTTACTTAAGAGGAATCCAGCGGGAGATGTTCAATATAACGATAGAAAATCACCTAAAAATCAATTTAGAAGAGACCACTCTGACAATCGACGATTTGCCTAACATTTGTAGAATATGCTTCCGAAAAGACAGCCTGCAGCGTTTGGACGAGCTTGTAATTAACAATACACCCCTCATAGATACTTATACATTTCTTCTATCGATTCAGGTGGGTGAACTCCATTTAGATTATACCGCTTATGTGTGAAATATCTTATCTCCTAGCTTGATTCGGATGAAGACTTCCCATGTCAGATATGCACCGATTGCTTTCTGAAACTCTCCCAAGTCTATCTGTTCATCGAACAGATCCGCCAGCACAATTCTCTATTGAGAACGCTGCTGGACTTGCAGAACGCCGTCTTAGTGTGTAATCCGGGGGCAGCGAGGAATGCTACGTACAATTAATCGACAGTAAAAATGATCTGTGCGTCGAGAAGCTTCAGACCGAATCGAGCGTCGGCATCGATCACGGTTTTAACAAGGAAACGGCTAATTCATCGAACGAATCTTTCCTAATAGGGGAAAACGTCCAGAAGTTCGATACGAATCAATCCGAAACGAAGAAGCTGAAATGCAAGAAAGAGTATGAATGCGATGTTTGCGAGAGGAAATTTAGTTTTAGGCATAATTTAATTCGGCACAAACGTACCCACGATGGCAAGAAGTATAAATGCCCTTCATGTGATAAAGGTAAGTTATTGATTAAGTGAGCATATCGGATTGTGATCAAACAAAGCTTATTAACGTGTTGAGTGTGGAGTAGAGGTGTCGGAATAAGTTGAGGGCTTGCTGAATGCTCCCTGTTTACTCGTGTACATAGACGAGGCTCCCTCAAAAACTATTCTGGGAAGGCTATCCATACAGGGGGCAAGAAATTCTAAAAGGCAGGGAAGATATTCTGGAGCTTAAAGTGTTATTTATTATATTACAATTTAGTTGGAGATCTCCCAAAATATTAATTATTTTCATGTTTTATTAAATTTTGCTTCGGATATGTGGGAACACAGCCGGCGTAGCTGAATGGTTAAGGCGTTTGGCTATGACACCAACGGTTCGTATTCAAAACTCAGCCGTTTCGGTTCGACGAGTGGTGATGACGTTTTAGGTAGACAGTTACAAGCATAACAATACTTCGTACATGTTCCTATGTCGTGTCATTTATGAAAATGCAAAACTAACACTAAAACAATTATATATATTTTTTAATAGTCGGCGTGGTCGAACGGGAAGGGCATGCACCTGCGCTACCGACGGTTTGCGTTATAAAAATTATAGTCGCGGCGTTGCGAACAAACGTAAGGCCTACCACATCACCACGTATCGTTCCACAATGGATTTGTATGCGGGAACCGGGCGCGAAAGCAAAAATACGGAGGTACTAAACCTCCGCTTTGCAGACCATGCGTTGGTACTAATCCTCATTGTTATTATATTTTTTCCATTGCAGTTTTTACGAAGCGGGAAACGAAAGACGATCACGTTCGAAACCACACCGGCGAGAAACCGTTCGTTTGTTCCTACTGCGGGAAGAATTTCTCCCGTTCCATTGGCCATTACAAACACGTCCTCCAGCACAAAGTGAAACAATCGTTACAGCATCTCCAATGTAAAATCTGCAATAAGCGACTCGCGACGAGATATTCCCTCAAGATGCACATGCTGACACACGCCGATATCAAACCGAAAATGTGCAACCTTTGCGGCAAAGGATTCACGACGAACGGTTTGTTGGAGAATCACATGAACATACATAATGGGAAACGGCCATATTCCTGTGATATTTGCAAGAAGACTTTCACTCACAATACCGGACTTAATACTCATAAACTGATACATTCCGGCACCAGACCGTACAAATGTCATTCCTGCGAGAAATCATTCGTCCAAAGTTCTCATCTCAAAACGCATCTACGATCTCATACCGATCTGAGGCCGTACATCTGCAATTTTTGCGGTAAGGCCTTCGCGCAAAACTTCAACCTGAAAGTACATTTACGGATACATACCGGCGAAAGGCCCTACATTTGCCCAACGTGTAACCGAGGCTATTACAGTTCGAGTCAATTGAAACAACACTCGAAGATCTGTAAAGGTGGGATGATGATGATGAAGGAGAAGATTGTGAACGAGCATTGATGTGTACGAGAAATAAAATTAATTGTTTTAAGCTTTAAATTTTTCCTTTTTGTTTTGTTAAAGGTGTGTGTTGTTACCTCTTCCAGTTTCAGCAACTTAATCCTGAAGCGTCCCTACACTCCTCGATATTTGCATTTCGGCCAGAGTCATGTAAGAGGTGTAACAGGTAGGAAAACCGCGTCAGTCTCCGGTACCCAAAAGATAGTCACTGATGTCTGATGAAACCAAATAGGGAAAAGTCTCCATGAAAATATAATTTAATTCTTATATCAATCGATATTGGCTTGACAGAAAGGCTAGATACGAATTAAAATTTTCCGCGATAAACTTGTTAGCTGATTGGACAGCTTGTATAGCAATTGACTAATTATAAGCTAACTTGTACAGCAATTGGTTAATTATAAGCCAACTTGTACAGGAATTAGCTAATTATAAGCCAACTTTAACAGCGATTGGCTATTTACAAACACGAAACTTGACTATCTATTGGCGTTTATAAATAGCCAATAACCATGCCATATTTGCGCGGGAATGATTTAAAATTCGCCATAAAACTCTAAACAATTGGTTACTCATACTTACTCAGCTTTTTATAAACAAGAAATCAGCATGCAAGTTTCACAAGGGAATCGCCTAAACTACGAATTAAAGAATTCCGCCAAAAGTACCGTTAGCCGATTGGATACTTCCAACGATACTTGGCCTGTGATTGGCTAATTATAAGCTAAGTTTAACAGCAATTGGCTATTTACATATACGAAATCTGTATAGCCGTTGGTCGTTAATAAATAGCAAATTACCGTGCAAGATTCGCGCAGGAATTATTCAAACGTCCCTATCTACATTAAAATTCAAACGGGAAATCGTGAATCATCAGTGGTTTTGAAATTAAGTTCAAGTATGCTTTATTACGTTTTTAAACCTTAACATTAATATACATGGTACAAAGATGCATAAACACAAATCAAATATCTACATCGTTGATTATTTAATGGAAATTTATAAGGAACTTCTTCAATACCTTTCCAACTTTTACAAATTTCCAAGTTCAAAGAAAGTTCCATAAGTCTATTATGATAATACAATATAAATAAAAAATCTAGATGTACAAAAAAAGAAACAATTATGGTGATCTCGGCTTCAACTCATCGTAACAAGAACGCAAAAAATATAATTCTTCTTGATCGGATTGTAGTATTCGTGGCCCTTGCTCCAGTCGTAACTTACCGAATAGGCGAAAATCTGTCCGTTATGATTGAAGGCGGATCGAGTGATGGGTTGCTCCATCGTTTCGGATGCCTTTAATTTGGTTCGGGCGTCCTTGTCCCAGAAACTGAACGAACCGTCCGATCCCACGGTCGCTAGGGTGCCGTGGACGGGGTGGAAAGCTATATCGTTCACGGCGTAAATGTCTTGGAAACCGTTCGGGGCCGCGTTCGATCGGTGACATTTAAACGTGAAGTTGTCTTTGGGATTGGACGGGTTTACGTATTGTATGGCTACTCTACCTTCTACCGAACCTAGGGCATATCCTATCGGTGCTTTCTTTTTATCTCTAAAACGAAAAAGAATCCACATATTATTTGGAACGTTTCCAAATGCGCAATTTCCACCACCAACTGGTCATCTACAGCGGAGAAGTGTTCGGTTTAGAGCACCATTGGCCACTTTCCACTAAATACAACTTGGTGATCGAATTTCTCAAAAGAATTGGTGTAATAGTTTTAAACCACAGACATTCCCCGGTTTCATTCTTTTTTATCACATCATTAAATCTTACTACCCAACATTGCGCAATATTTAGTAATCTTACAAAATCTCACCTAAATATCGCTACACATCGATGTTGATACTTCAATGGACTCTCGAGCCTCTTAAATTCTTGCGGTTTACCCTCTAATTGATATACAATAATCTGTCGACCGGCTGTTCCAACCACAGCCATCGGATAATCCACATCGGCACAGTAACACCTTTCCGGCAGATTAATGCTCATCATTGGTTGGGCGCTGCGTGTGTCCCAAAATTTTAGGGTTTTGTCCCAGGAGCCAGTCATCAAGCAGGAATAACTCGGGATTTTATCCAGTGACACGTTTTGATCGGTGCCTCGTGAGCGGCGACTTGTATTACTTGATTGCTGGCTAGATCCCAGGCTTTCGCTTGTTTGTCACAACCGGCCATGAATACCTATCGGACAAGAATATATCACTTAATTATGCTTAAATCTCTAAGATAGAAAATAATGAGAAAGATTGATCTATCCAAGGTAATCCTAATCTGAATCCTTCGAAATGGTTTAATTCGATTGGAGGAGGCTGGTTTTATAATCCCTGAATAAGTACCGGATTGCCCATACTACATCGCATTCGCTCTAAGAAGGCACTAAATTGCCATTACAAAAGCGCGTTTCTATAATGCCAATTTACTGCAGTGTAGGGAAATGTACAATGCTTTCATGCTCTAAGTGGTAAGAACTTTCTCAAATGATTATAATTTAGACATAATACTCACCTTACTTCCATCATCGCTCCAACAAACATCCAACACCGGCCCACCGCAAGTTTGCATCGATTTGGGAACCGTCTTTCCGGACTGTTCCACTTCCCAGCATCTCACGTTGTTGTCCCAGCTGCCGGCGATGAGGAAATTCTGCGGTATAGTCGAAGGGGAGAAGGCCAAACAACTGACCGAATCGTCGGGGGCGAAGTTACTTCGAAGTCCTTCATCGGATTCGCACTGCTCGGCGTCGTGGTTGTCGAACCGAAGGTTCCCAACGTATTGCTTTGATTGAACATCTTTTTCCTCTTTTTGTTTTTTTTTGAGAGGACACACAAAAAAATACACAAAATCAACGCTACACAAAAAATTGTTGTAAAACATGTCAAAAATGATAACCTTATGCATAGAGCTTATGTGCGACACAACCACCATCTATAACGCGTTTTCATTGGTTGCCAGCTGTACCAATTTGGAGTTGGTAGCAGATTTAAAATATTAAACTTCTACTCACTCTCTCCGAGTACTAAGGCGAATAATACCCGCAATTCGAATAAAATATAATTACGTATAAATCTTTGCATACATACATAACGCAATTGCCGTCTTAAACCTCTCACTACGCTTCCTTCCGCTACCAACTTTAACATATTCAAAATCCCTAGTATCAGGAGTGGGGTAACGGCGGCACATTTCAATTTTTTATTAACTATTACTACAAAAGTACAGACATACAGAAACAAATGAAGATGCAAAAAGATAAGAAAACTGACAAGCATTCAAAGAAGGAGGAAAAAATAGAAAAGACGCAAATGAAGGAGAAAGGAAAGGAAAAGCAGAAGAGAATAAGAAAAATAAACAAGGAATAGAAGAAATCAAAGGGAACGAGAAAAGGAGAAACTGTAAGAAGAAAGAGAGAAAGATCAAGGAGGAAACGAAATCGAATAAGAGGATAGGCTGTGTTATAAAGAAAAAGAGGATAAGAAAATACAAGAATAACAAGGAGGATAAAGAAGAAAATGAAAAGAAAGAAAACAAGAAGAGGGACGAGAAACAGAAATAGGGTTCGTCTTACTCTTTTCTGGGGCACTGGGGTAGTAGTTGGGTTTCTAGACATTGGAGAATATTCAGATAAGAAATTGCAAAAAGGCAGAAGAAATGCAATGAAAACGAGTAAAAGGCAAAAGAATAAGGATTAAAAATGGGAAGAATGAAAAGGGTGAAAATTCGGGGAAAACATGAACAAGAAGAGCAGGGACGATATGAAGAAGGGGAAGGAGATTTGGAAAATGGTTTCATTTTAGTTTCTTCTCTGGATGCTGTAGATATGTTATCAGACTTATATGATGATATGATATATGATGAATCATTCTGGCCCATAATTCAGGTAACGATTGGCCGCGTTTACTAGTCATAATTGGTTTACTATTGGTATCACGACCCGGTTGTTGTGTTTTATGCTAGTCAAAGTTGGCGGCGCTGCTAGTTTGACATTTTGGAAACGCGTTTGCTGCAGCCCATATATCACAAATGTCAAATTATGCCAACTTTTCTGAAATATCATCAGAAATACAAACACATCTGAAAACAAGGATAATTGTCAAATTTCTCTACAAAATTTCAACATCAAACGTCAAAATCTGTCAAATTTTCTGAACCATCAACTTTATAACATGGAACATTGGCGATTTCACTACGAAATGTCAGTGTCAAACGTGACATTAATCAAACGAAATTTCAAACTTCAAATTTGTCCGATTCTCTGAAAAATTGTCAAGTTCTATCAAATGTTCTGAAACATCAATATTAGCATAAAATCTTTAAGTTTCACAAACTATTTACAGAGTGATTAATCTAATCAGAAGTGTCCTGGATTGACAGTGTTAATAACTCCAGGGACCGAATAGTGCCCCAAGTATTATATCTTTATGTTTTCGAAGGTTTTCGACCCTGGCCATACCCTGGCCTTTCTCTAGGGGATTAATATCTATTTTGATTGCGTACATTCTTAATAATTTTTCTTGTCAAATTTCACTGTTGGCAACACATCAAGGTTCCTAACTATTAGTTTTAGATTACGTGGTGAACACGTTCGGTTGCTTTGTATAATACAATTATTTTTAAAGAAATCCTTCGTAGCCCTTTCTTAATTCCTTCTGTATGAAGATTCTCTTTATTTCAGGACGGCTATAAATAAACTCATCCCTTCCATTAAACCGACCCCTTCAGAGTGCCAATCGTTAATTTCGTACGATTTCAGAAGCTAAAAGTTACCAAAAGTTACTAGAATTGGCGCGTAAACAGTTGAAGAAACAACCTAATCGCGCCATTTGTGTTCCAAACTGGTGAGAAGCACATTTGCTATTCTTTCTAACGAAACTATTGCAAATTTTGAACATTACAGTCAATTTCGACATAAACACCGGCCGAAATGTTCGAAGCGCGTTTAGTGTCGAGTGCAACATTGAAGAAGGTATTAGAAGCCATCAAGGACCTGTTAACAGATGCATCCTTCGACTGTTCAGATGTTGGGATCCAACTGCAAGCTATGGACAATTCCCACGTCAGTTTAGTATCCTTAATATTGAGATCTGACGGTTTCGATAAGTACAGGTGTGATAGGATCTTAACAATGGGTATGAATCTAGCTAGGTAAGTCGCAGAACATTTTTCTGGTATCCCCTGTACAGATTCACATCGGATGATTTTGCTTTCAGCTTAACTAAAATCATTAAATGCGCGAACAATGACGATACGGTAACGATAAAAGCACAGGATGACGCGGATACAGTCACATTTATGTTCGAATCGAAAAAGCACGATAAGATATCGGACTATGAGATGAAGCTGATTAATTTGGACCAGGAACATTTAGGTATTCCCGAGACCAATTTCTCCTGCAAGATCAAGATGCCGTCGGTGGAATTCGCGCGTATTTGTCGAGATCTCTCACAGTTCGGGATTCGGTTATGATTTCCTGTACGAAGGAAGGTGTTAAGTTTTCAGCGAGCGGTGATATCGGTAGTGCCAATATCAAGTTGACGCAAACGACCAATTTCGATAAGGAAGAGGAGTCGGTCATCATCGATATGCAAGAGCCGGTCATCCTGACCTTTGCCTGTCAATATTTGAATTCTTTCACGAAGGCGACTCCGCTTTCTGCTCAGGTACAGCTTTCTATGTCGGCTAATGTACCATTGGTGGTGGAGTATCAGATCCCCGATTTGGGGAATATTCGTTATTACTTAGCTCCAAAGATTGAAGATGATGAGAATTGAGTGATTAATACTCTGGTGGTCTGAAGGTAACGTGCCTTAAGTTGAAATGTAAATTTTAATTGTAAGTTATACTGTCTTCTAGGTTAAATATTAGGTAAGTTTTAAATAGCAAGTAAGATCTACTATTGTAAGGCTATGTACAGCCGTGGCAAAGCGAATAAACATATTTCTTTATATAAACTTCAAAAATTGGAATTGTTTTTATTTTTAGTATTATTTATTAGTCTGTGTGGTTGAAGGGGAGGACTCAGCCGTTTTGATGTGGCGAAAGCGGTCATAGAAGTTGCGCATCTACGTTCATTGCGAACGACGGTTATTAACTTTTTTAATCTTAAATAAGTATCGAAGCTACTAATCTGTAAATTACCGCTTATTTCTCTATGTTTAAAACATTTTGGGAACCACTGATTTATATCATAACAATTCAGTAAATTGTATCAAACTGTCTTCGCCCATTACGGAGAGAAAACGAAATGGTAACCTCGGTTAAGTATCTAGAAATTGCCACTACCGCTTTCCTTTTTAAAACTGTTTTAGAATCACTGTTTTACCCCAAGACGATAAAATATGAAGGTCAAAATACGTAAATTACGGGTTATATCTCTTTAAAACATTTTGAGAATCACTGATTTATATCATGACGACGATGCAGACAATTTTTATTACAAACTAATCGTCCATTACTGGGGAAAAAGGAAATGATAACCTTCCTTAAGAATCTATTGATTGCCACTATTGCTTCCCTATTTATAACTGTTTTGGAATCACTAATTTGGCCCACAACGATAAAACATTAATGTTCAAATGCAGCCTTCTTTTGTATCCCCTAACATTGTCCTCACCGTCAAAATCCATAAATTACAGGTCATTACTCTCTCGTTAAAAATTTTGGGAACCACTGATTTATATATTATGACGACGATTCGGTAAAAATTAATTACAGTTTGTAACCGAGGGAAAGGGAAAGGACAAGCCTGAGAATCAAGAAAGTAGCATTTTTGCTTCCTTTTTAAAATATATAGTGTGTAGTAATTAGAAATATATTTTGAATTTCCCGTTGAATTATATTTCTGTGTGGCGCTCTAGTTTTAGGGTACGTGAGTATTTGTAGGTTGGCAAGAAGCATGAGTGATTTAGAAGATTGTGAGAGAAAGCGACGCGAGGTGGGGCCGAATTATAGGAACTATTAAAATAGAAACTTGTGCTATTAAAAGGTGAAACATCCTATAATGGCATCCTTTCCGTCATCCTCTGTCCTAATTTAATTTTTTCCCGCTCCAATAGTTCAACTTAACGAAACAGAAATTACCATCTTTGAAGACGTATTTGTTCTATTTAGAGAAGATTTGTAGTTGTAAAGTTGGCTGTACTGTTTTTGGGTCTAAATCCTAACCTATACACATTTCATCCAAAAAATTTTGAAAAATATGCCCGTCGATCACAAACGCATAAATGGACCAGAAAATACCATACCGTACAACTTATATACAAAATTAAACGTAAAATCCTTCAAGGAACGTTTGCAGGAGGCCGTTGGTAATGGCACGCGGAAGGATCAACGGAAATTTGATCAACACCGAAAGATATGTAGGATTCTACACGTTATATTTTCCGTATATTTTCGTATTTTCTCTTTTATAATTTTAGTCATGAAAACCGATGTCGTAAGTCAAGCAAAAGGCTCGGCTTACATTGAAATCGATAAGACCAAAGTCATCGTATCAGTGTTCGACCCGCGAGAAATCCCCAATAGAAACGAATACAGCTTAAACGGAGAATTATATTGCGAATTTAAATACGCACCATTCAGTTGCCCGAAGCGACGCATGCACCAACAGGACGCTGAAGAGAAACAGAATAGTATTGTTATGAAACAAGCGCTTGAACCTTCTGTTTGCAGACATGAATTCCCCAACTTCCAAGTGGATATTTACGCTTTAGTATTAGAAAACGACGGATCTGCTTTAAGCGCCGCCATCACTTGCGCCGGATTAGCGTTAGCCCAAGCAGGTATTCCTATGTTTGATATAATCACATCGGTAACAATGGGGGTGCAAGGTGATATTAAACTACTTGATCCAACATTGCATGAGGAATCGTTGTGTCATACCGGCGCTAAAAATCACACAAAGGGGGCAAAAAATAGTCATGGTGTTGTGATGCTGTCCCTCTTAAATACCCATCAACAAGTGACTGAGTATTATCAAGTGGGAAGCATGGACATTGATGATATCGAAGAGTGTACGAAGATGTTAACAGAAGCAAATAAAGTTATAGTGCCATTAGTTGAGAAATGTCTTGCGAAGCACGTCATTAAAGGTGTGGTGAAAGAATCGGTTCAATAAAAAATGTTAGTTGTATGGAGGTTGTTTCAGTCTTAGTCGACTAGTTCATGTTTTCGTTCACTGGGGTATCTGCATCGAAACATGTCAGATGGAATACTCAGATCTGATTGGATGCATTTAAGTATGGGCGCACAATAGAGGTTTGGGCGAAACTTGATTTTAAGCTAAACTATAAAATTACTTGTAAGTTGAAGTCGAATTATGCTATCTCAGAGATTTTACCACCAGCTGATTCAAGGCATAACACTGCGCTAGAAATGCACATAGCTCAGCCTAGGTGATTCAACTCAGTTGAGTCAGGAAATTTACATTTGTACCGGTTTTGATTTTTGACTATATCATAAAACATCGTAATTTGAGAACAAATACAGCGAATAGTATGCAAGTTTAAATTATCTTTCACTCACTCATCCATTAGGTAAAGTGTATCAGAATAGATCCAGTTAGTTCTGCTGAATTTGGACGGAAAACACGGATTTGTACAAAACTCGATTTTAATGTCCATATTACATAAACACTTTCACAAGTTGGACGTGAATCAGGTTAGTTAGCTCAGATTTTTCATTAATAGTTACTTCGAGACGTAAGCGAAGACAGTTGATCCCAAACGCTTCATACTAATTTATTCGATGAGATCCAGCTTGTATCTTTCTGGAGGTAATTCGCAATTCCCCCTCCTTGGAGGTAATTGCTCTCGGTTTCAAAATTTTGTTTCTGTCATAAATGAAATCCACAAGAATCTCAATATATAATCAGTAACTGGAATTCCTAAACATAGAACTCATTAGTAAATCACGGAAACTTTACAGAAGTTAAACTCGCAGCAACACATCCTTATCTCTTATTCCACTTAAAACATGATAATCCACATCGAAATAAGTTTTTCTATATACGTAGGGTAGATTCCTTCATTTATAGTAATGTATAAACTGTATGTAGGTATAATCTTCACATTACATTCATGATATTCGAGGTTGATTTCAAGGATATCCCCAACACAATGATGGGAATTATCAGTTATGTCATCCTCCCCTATTAGAATGTATTGATTTTAATTGACAATTTCAACGTTCCGAAACGACCAAATCTAAAAATAAATTTAAGAAAACCAGCAAACATGAAACACAATATGCCTTGTAGTACTGTTGTGAGAAGCTGTCGAATCTCTTAGATTTGTTTATCTTTCTCATTATCTTGATAAAATATTGATTTTTCTGATGTAAACGTGATTATTGAGGTCACCAATATGTAAGTCTTATTTACACATACCTAAATATTATTTGATTAGTATCCGCACATTTTTTTCCGTTTCGTAATTTGCAATCTGCAGTAATACCCGGAAATAGGCAAATTTTATGTTACAGGTAGTGATAGTTTAAAGTGACTCGCCGATTTATTATCTATATTAAACTAGTATTACCCAATTCAACTAATTAGATTTGTCTTAATGAGGGAGGAACGTATAGCTTAAAGTCAATCTTAAAATCCAATTAAATGATACAACTACCCTATACCAAAAGGTGCATAATCTGAGCAGCTTTTGAGGAACATACTTAAGACTAGGTTGTGTTTGTATTTGCACCATATTATTAGCGTCCCCCACATCATGAAGAACATACTGTTGCACACACATTTTAATTAAATGATGCTAATCAAATAAGTACTTACATCAGCCTTAAATGAACATATAATTTAATACACAAAAACTATATACATACAAGGAAAAAGCTTGATATCTATCAATCGATCATCAATTAACAGTAAGTTCCGTTTAAACATTTAAACATCTATATTTTATTTACTCTAAGTCACAAAAATACACATTACAATGCGGCTTTGTGTACTAAAGAAAACCAATGGCCGCATTCACAACGTTTCGGCTGTCCTTTATGCAACCACATCCAATTCACACTGGTGGCGTCCTCTTCGCATATACAGCCGACGATACGAGCTTCGAACGCTGAGGGGATTTCGTTCGGTTGGGTCTTGGTGCCTGGTCCCCTCTTGAAGACCTTCATGTCGAATGGATTTTCGTTACCGGCTACTTTTGCTAGTAATTCCCTTTTTCTAAACCGGTGGCATGCTCTAGGGGGTCACCCATGGTCGCTAAAGAAAAAAAAATTGGTACACTACAAACTCATATTGTTTTGTATTATAGCTTTAACAGGCTGTTTAGATCTATGGCTTGGGATATTCATGGAAGAAGCAATGCAATGCTGGTATGAGGAGTCCTATTGGACTTACTGATGTGCAGCTTTTACTTTCGCTAAGTACTGTGCATATGTGCAACTTCTTGTTAGTTATATTACCTGAAACTCAAAAGAATGAATGAAACTGCTATTAATTGTATCCTAATAATGAATGATTCCTAGTGTGAATACCGATCTCAGGCAGATTTGAACCCTGGCCTTTAAGACTGAGACATCGCATACTACTGTGCCAACTAGGGTTTACAAGATCATATATATTGACAAAAGAAAACGACTCTCATTCATTGCTATGTCAACCCTTAACATTAGTCACTAATTCAAGCCTACGTGCCTCTCAAACGGGCCACTTTACCCCCTAAATGGTATTGTACTACTATAATTTGGAGTGATCCCAAAATATATTGGGAATGGTTCTCACTCATATCACACTAATTGGGGCTCTATGGGCAAGAACCACCATATTTAAAAACAAAACCCTGTCCCTATTAATATCCAGAGGGGGATCACAGATTCTCAATTAATTCGCTAGGGCTAAAATTAGCATCCCTTTAATAAAATCGCAAAACAAAATGGCAAAGATGATACATACACGATGCAAAATTACGTAACGAAGCGAAAACAAAAAAATACTGGGGAAACAAACGAACGATAGGTAAAACAAATGAAGGTTTTATTTACTTTTCGAGGCCAATCGGGTGGAGGAGAGCACGACATTTCTTCTGGCGGTCGAGACAGCGATTCTTCCACACAGCGCAGCCATTTTTCTTGGATCACCGGAGGAATATTGTATTTTCCGGGAACTAATTTGTCTAGAGGGCGGGTAAAAGTCACTAAATGTGTTACCAACTTCGGCTGGTTTCCTTGAAGATGGATGCGTGTGAAGTTCGAATTTGGTTTAACCAAAACAAAGTTGGCATTGCTCACCTGGTATATCTTTGAAGGTGGCGCCATGTTAACAGGGGTCACAATCTCAATATTCTTAGATTTTCGAAAAAGAAAACAAAATGATCTAGATGCATCACAGTGCTTAAAATTACTAGAGAGTCCATCACAGTATATAAACATAGTATATTATTAACTACAACGCAAAGATAGTGCTAAAAGGATTGTGAAAGTTTTAATAAGTGCCTTACTTCAAGATGGCGACGAGCTTAGTTTCCTGCCATAAGTTCTGATTGCAATCACCTTCGATTGGAATCCTTGATGTTAGGTGCGTGTGAAGTTAATTAAGTCAAAATAAAGTTGGTATCGGGGATATCTTTGAAGGTGCCGCCACATTGATAAAGGTACAGAAATTCCTCCATATGTTTGGACCTTAAGACAAAAGAAACCTAACTTAGATTTGTCACAGTTCTCGGAATTGCTAGGTAGTCCATTACGTTATATAACTGTAGTATACTAGTAACTATAACGCAAAAATTATGTTAAGGGAAACTATCAATTTATTTCTAAAGCCCTGTTTCAACATGGCGACTACCTTCGTCTCGTGTCATAAGTTTAAAATCAATCATGCATCTAGGGAATGGTTTATAATTCCGTAGATGCATATTGATGATTTTAATCATTTTCTCTTATTAAAATTTATTATCAAAATCACTGCATTTTTCAGAAATATCCCCAAACCTCTTTACGATGTCACCAAAAATTTACTTAGATTCCGATTTCACCAGACTTTAGGGAATTTAGCACCTTAAGCTGAGTACTAATTGCGCATCTCATTGCGCATGTCTTTCCTTTTCGTGAGTGATCGTCAAGGTACACGTTATTTGTATTTTAAACCCCAAATAAACCCCGATAAACCTCAAATTCACGCCATAAACGAATTAAATATTCTCGTAAAATTAATTTAAAAGGTTCATTTCGTATCCATATCGAATTTTGAGGCGACGATGATATACCCAGTGCCCGAAAATTGGCGATTAATACCCGCAACGGACCAACCTAGAAAGTGCTGTTTTCATGTATTAAACCACCCTTCAATTCCATTCAGTGTTACATGTTAAAGTCCGTCCTTTCTTGCGCAAGATAACGGGCAATATCATCGTCGCTTCGACCCTGTTAAATGGGAATTTTTTAAATATATGTGGTGTGAGGTTATGTTATGTTCTTCTGTTCATGTTTATATTTTGGTTTTGCAGATGACGTCCAAGATAATCAAATCAGGGGGCGGCGACGCCGACCCCTTCGAGACTCAGGTGGCACATGCCCTTTTGGATTTAGAGATGAATTCGGATCTGAAAGCTCAGCTGAGGGAGCTTCACATTACGAAGGCTAGGGAAATCGAACTAAATAATAAAAGGGTATGTACTTGATGGAAATTCATAGTGTTAGATATAAGTGATGTAAAGGGCATGAATGATGCTGTAATAAAATTATCATCTTCGATGAAGCACATGGAATTTGCAGTAAATGTTATGGTGAATATCTGTAACTTTCAATTTGTGTGGTCCACCTCATAGGCACAAACACATATAAGCATAGACAAGATGGGGTAAATATAAAAAGATTGAAAAACGCTAGTGTATGTCCTGGATTAAAAACTATATGATAATTAAGTACAAGGATTTTGGATTAAACTTTGTGAGCACTGTAGGTTAAAGACTAATTATGGTGTGGGAAGATGATTATTGAGTGCAATAAATGATCTGATGTCTTCTGCTCTATATATTAGTCTGGAAAAACAGTGGTAACAGTGTACAATTAGGAACTAAGTTATGCCAGCATCGCCAACTCCTCATTTTAGTCAGTACACTGTATGCAAGTAGTTCTGTGTATATGTAGGCTGTTATAACTTATTTTGTAATTACTGCTGTTTGCCCAGACTATATATCAGAGTAGATGGACGTGTTTGCCAGATTTAATTATTCACAAACTGTTTAGAGCTTTTCTGGTGAACAGTGTTTGTTGCATCAAGGTTATCTAACATGTTGAGGGATCAGTTGCCATGTAAAGATTTTATGCTGGCTGCAAAAATGTCAGACTATTAGCACTGTGAAATTTGACCATTTGTAAAATGCAACAAGCAGATTGGCGTACCAGTCCTAAACAATGAACGTATCAATATTGCAGTCTGGTGATGGTGATGATACGCAGCAGAACAAGTCATTTTATCATTCTTAAGTTAATAAATAGCTCTGAAATTATTTAAAAATAAAATTATTCAAATACAATTACCATAATACTGAACACTTTCCTCACTTGACTTTCAAGTAAGTCATTAATTATCTTTTTTTTGTTTCAGTCTATAATAATCTACGTACCCATGCCGAAACTTAAGCAATTCCAAAAGATTCAAACGCGATTGGTTCGTGAATTAGAGAAGAAGTTCAGTGGAAAGCATGTGGTGTTCGTAGGCGAACGCAAAATCTTACCGAAGCCCACGCGTAAAACGAGGACGAAAAATAAGCAAAAGAGACCGCGCTCTCGCACCTTAACCTCCGTCTACGACGCTATCCTGGAGGATTTGGTGTTCCCCGCCGACATCGTAGGCAAACGTATCCGCATCAAATTGGATGGTTCGCAGCTTATCAAAGTACATCTTGATAAGAATCAACAAACTACGATTGAACATAAGGTGAGACATTACCAGTTGTATTTAGTATCCTTCAATTTATTTCTATGTTTGATTTTATTTTCTTGTAAATTGGAGGTTCTACCACTTGCAGATCAAGTGAAACATCAATAAATTCTGTTGTATTTCATGTGTAAAGGGGCTGTGATACTCTTGTGATTTGTTTCAATTTTACCTACTCGGACAAAACTGGATATGTATACAGGATTCAGGCACGAAACACTAGTCTGTTCTGTCTATGACATGAAACAGTACCGATAAATTTATACCTGAAACTGGGAGGATACAATTGAAACAAATTAGATCTTAACTTTACCACACATTTTGGAAGGTAACTGAAAAGGCGTTTCAAATATAAGTGGAAGAACATCCAATTCGAAAATAGAAGTATACATACACCCACTGGCTAGTGTCGATTTTGGGTGCAAGCAGGGACACACCTCACACTCTATCTCAATCGATCTCATTTTCACAGTAATCCTCTTTTTCTTCGCTCTCACTCGTACTCCCCGATTCCACTTCCACCTTATACACTAGCCGATAGTATATATAATTTTGTGTGAGTGATTTTATTCAGGATCACTTCTTTTGAACGTGTGATTTCGTTGATGATCGCTAATTTTTTTAATTTTTTTATCGTAGGTGGATACCTTTGCGGCAGTTTACAAAAAGTTAACCGGACGGGAGGTTACTTTCGAATTTCCCGAGCCGTATTTGTAAATTGTTCATGTATTTAATAATAAATATTTGAAAAGTGAGAATAAAGAGTTTTCCTTTTTATACAAACTTCAATTTCGTTAAAATGAAATAAAGTGGAAATTCATGTTGAGAGCGTTTTATTTTTGGATTTCCCGCTGAAGCCGTTGAAGTCGTTTTCAAGAAATGGTAGCAGTGATTTCCTTTGAACTGTTAATTGCTGTGATTTCTTGGAAATGAAAATTTGTAAAACCTTTAGAAATGGCAATTGTGGTTTTATCATTGGCTTTTAAACATAAACTCGTTGACTAATTTGGTGACTGATGAGTTCAGGTTCATTAAAATGATGATGTTTCGTCAGAGTTGTTCCTGCAATTAACTAAATATTATAACTTTCTTTTCTCATGAAACCGGAAACAGATGCCAGTAAATATCTTTTAAATTTCGCGAATAGTTTAAGTTGGTAGTTCCAGCATTAGTGAACATTCGCATGCAATGTGCTTAGAAATTGGCGAGTATGTGTACTATTACCGAAACTAACAACTTAAACTGCCCGCAAAATTTAAAAATGTTTACTGGGTACTTATTGGATACGGCATTAAATGCTTAAATTATGACAATTTAGAATCCAAATTTATGTAAGACAAAAATTCTTGTTTGTTTTGATAAATAACAGGTTTTGTTACAGAGACCGAAATGATTGTAGTTTACTTTTCAATTCTAACCTCAGAATATTCACATATCTGGTTAATTACCAATCATTCAAGCATGTGATCGGGGAAGGATAATCAAGATGAAAGGCTAAAGCTCTAAATTGTGTAATTTAAAACTCAAATTAATTAAATCCATCCAAACCTTTGCAATTAAAATATTCTCTAGAAATTCATATCTGTGAACTAGTGATAATAATGATTTTGTCAAATCGCTTTTGAAGCTAACTTAAAATATTTAATTTCCTTTAAATCATTAGCGATTAAAACTGTAGAATGATATTTTGTCCCAAATAATGCAATAGATATGGAAATTGATTAGACATCACAATTATTCCAATTGTTAATATTTTTTAATAAATCGTTTTTTTGTGATAGTCACTGTTAAGCATAACTTCAAAATATTTTCTCCTTGTCCTTTCCCTATAAATGAGATGCAGTTAAAAAGAATTGTAAAACCTTCAAATTATTTAAAATTAAAGTTGAAATCGATTGGAAATCAACATTATTGCAGTTCAAACATTTATTGACTGTGATTCATATTTACATAGCTGTGATTTCGTGGCACAATTGCTTTAAACATCTCTAAAATTTTACCTTATCAAAGAGAAGAGGAAATCTTTTAAACAAATGCGTAAAATATTTCGAACATTTTCCCCAATTTTTATTAAACCCATTTTATTTAAAATTTATGAGCTAGATTTAATTTAGTGATTAATACCAGGTTTGATCTGTGACATATCACAGTCATTATACTACTTTTGTTTGAAACCTAATCTTACAATTTTTTGTTTCATTTTTGCATTACAAAAATGAAACCCGGTAAGGATATATATTTCCAAAAAGCTCTCGAAGAGGGATATTTAGCGCGAAGCGCCTATAAACTATTACAGATTGACGAAGTTTTTAACTTATTTGAAGGTAAGAAATCCTACATCTAACATAACCTCGATCGAAACACCGATTCCCATTTACAGGTGTTACCAAAGCAGTAGATCTGTGTTCAGCCCCAGGTAGCTGGACGCAAGTCATGTACAATAAACTGCATAGGGTACTAAATAATTATGATCCTTCCAAGTTGAAGCCTGATATTAAAATTGTATCGGTGGATATGATGCCAATGGATCATTTACCAGGTGTTATTTACCTCCAGGAAGATATATCGCAATATTCGACGATGAAATTGATCCTGGAACAATTCGGGAATGAACAGGCTGATGTGGTGGTTTGCGATGGTGCAATCGATGGTAATTTCTTATTCATCACCCAGAACACAAAGCTTGTTGGCTTTTTGTGTCCCGTCGATATCTACTTCATTGGATAGTCATCCTTGATAAAACCTATCAACTAATGGGGGATCCTTTTTTGACTATAGGAACTGTGATCCAAACTGTTTTCCACATGTTAATCACATTGTTTCCAAGCATTATCTTCATGTTCACCGATATTTTGCATATTTTAATTTGATACCAATGAATGTTCTTTCAGTCATAGGTATGAAGATGATCGATTACTACATGCACCACCGTATCTTCCTATCAGCTTTATATATAACTCTGAACGTTCTAAAGATCGGGAAATTTCATTGTAAAAATTTTTATCGGGAAAGGACACGAAGAGTTTGCCAAAAAATTGGAATTATTTTTCCGAAACGTAACCATCGTGATACCCGATTGTTCACGAAATAAAGGTGATTTGCGTCTAACACGGAACCGGGTCTTCCCTAATTTTTTGATCTCGATGTTTAGAAGCGTTTGCGGTATGCCAGAATTACACACCGTTGCCGGAATTCGATCCGATTCAACTTACTCAGTTTGTTGAAATGAAGAGCAAGGATTTTTCAAAATTAAAGGGGATTCACAGGAAATTAATCCCGTATTTATGTGGTGATTGTTACAGATATGAAATGGAGGTACAACGAAGGTAATAATAACTGTTGTTGAGGTATTTTTGTATGACAGATTTTTGCAGAGAGAAGATTCTATCGGAAACTATCGATAAGGATTTTCTTCATATCTTGAATCGTATCCTAAAGGATATTGCTAGAGATCATTTAGAAATTCTTAAGCAACGCGCTGAAAAGAATTTTGTGATTTATCGAATCACAGAGGATGGTTGCCTGGAAATGGATGATGAGATCTCAAAAATGTATTTTCAAGGTTTAAAGCTCAAAGCTGAAGGAGATCAGAGTACATCAGAAGAAATTAACAAAGTATCACTTAACGAAGAAAATGATGATGAATCCAATCAAAGTCCAGAAAGTTACTTTGAAGGTTCAAAAGACATCGAAACATGTGCAAAAGATGAAGAGGTGTCACAAGAAGATCGAGAAGATTGCAATAGATCTGATTCTGAAGATATGAAGCTTGTCCAAATTCGTGAATTACAAAAAATAGTGCACAAACATCGTTGGAAAATATTGACATCCTCAAAGCTCATCTAGACCAGTTAAAGGCTCTTAAAATACCTGTCTTGGAAGGAAATAATGAGGCACCTGTCAAGAGCTCTTGCCTACTCAAGAATGAGGAAAGAGATGTAATAAGATCTGAATCCCACCCTGGAGGTTTGAAATCTAAAAGTTTTATGAGAGATGAAAGTGATGGATCTTTACGAAAAAATAATGTGCAGAATCAGCTCGTTAAAACTGGTCATAATACATTTCGCGAAATTGACGGAGGGAAACCACAAAATAGGGAAATGTCAAATCTTGATCGAAACGATGCGGAAAACGACGGAAGTAAAAATTGGAACTTCCCAGATTGCTGGATGGTTAATCCTCAAGTGACTTGTATTCCCAAAAATTTCAAAATATTAGCAGGCGCTACAGCTAGTGAGATGCAAGTACAAAACCAAAGATTGTTGATAAATGCCACGATTGGAGCAAAAATAAAGAAGTTGCAATTAGAGAATCGAGGAAAACATTGCGGATTGGGATTCAATTTGGACGATTGGACATTTTTCACTGAAGGTAGTAATGAAAATTATTTAGAATCGTCTGAAGACCAACTTCCTTCTCAAGATTTTCATCAGATTTATGAGGAAATCGATAAATCACGCGACATTAAATTTAGGAATCTTAAAGAGATCGTGAAGAAACACGAGAAGATAAAGGACAAAGCGAGGAATTTCCTTTCGAAAATGGAGAATCAGGGTAGCGATTGATGATTTCGATTAGTGGAGAGGTATCGATAAAGTTGATATCGATATTAGATTTCGGCTTAGTTTGATTTGATCGAATGCAAAAACCATTCCAAGATAGTATTGATGAAATCTACAAAAAAATAGAAAAAAGGTAATTTAAATGATAAGGACACCTCCTAAGCATGGTAGTTTAACAGACTACCTCAAAGGGAAACTGTAGAAGGGGCCGACCATGGAAAAGTTGGATTGAAGGGGGATGAAGATTGTTGGCAGAACAAGAGGAAAAAAGTGGACGCATCGAATAGATTGCCTCTAAGCAGAAAAAATGGAAAAGATAGATCGAGGAAACAACACAAAACAATTTGACACCCCAACCTACTTGTATTCTAATAATTAATAAAAGTTATAGTGTGTAACTCTTCAGTTAAATGGTTCGACCCTTTCTCCTATTATAGTGAGTAAAGCTACCAAGGTGGAATAATTTTAATTGTAGAAAACAACACATTGAAATAAGGTAAATTGTCATGTACTTTTATATTTTATTTACTAGTCAAAATCTCCTGTTTAGCAATCGTCTTCAGGTCAACTATAACGAAGCTCAATCCCAAAACCATTACCATATATTGTTATTATTATTATTACATGTTAGACTTAACCTCTATTCCAAGGATACATAAAAACGCATCGAAGAATCTTAAATGAAGAACTAAAACAACGGGTGATTCGATGGTTTATGGGATGACGCAAACCTGCCGTGTTGCCAAGACGAAACGTTTTATCGTTTGTTTAACGTTCATAATCAATATCTAGCAAGTTTGTTGCATTGTGCAATTGGTTAATCAGCTGTTGATCGTAAACGTCACAAAATAAACGATGGCTTTGCCTGAACAGTAGTGCAAGTTTGCGTTATTTCCGAGGCACGCCAGGACCTCGGTCGGGGGCCATGCGCAAAATCTGGAGAAGGTAGCCTCATTTAGGGCGAGAGAGCACATGTGGGTGGTCCCAAAATTTGTGGGATGTATCCCACCTCTGAAATAATCTTACACAGCCCGCGAATACAATTGTACCATTTAGAAAAAATTGCCTTCATTCGTTTCACATAACAATTTGATGCCACTAGAAAGTACGGAGAGATTAACAATAACTGAATGCATTTAGCAGTCCTGATTTACTCGACATGTTTACTTATCTCATACTGTTTCACATTAAGAATGCCGTGTGAAGATATGTAGGGCTATAAAATTCTTGAATCTGCTTGGATAATATCCGACATGACATGACACTCGATAGCTGTTACTTGTGTAGCATAACCTCACTTATCCGAGGAGTCCTATTTTGATTGATTGTTACTTATTCTGATGTTTACACACAACACAAATTGAAAACTTCGGGCTCAGTAACTATATCCAATGAATGCTGATCACTTCGCATATTTTAAAACTGAATGTAATTGTATTTTATATAAAGTTTAGGAGGGAATAGAACAGTATGCATTGCTTTCATGTATTTGTATTAATCAAAAGCCGTGACCAATTGGAAGAGATGTTACGAATGATGAATATCTTTCTCTAAATGAACCAAGTGTACATTCCAGTTGTGTACAGTTTAACATAATACAGTCAATTCAGTGAATTCTAGATTGTTTGTGATTTCTGATGAATTGGTCACACTTCAAAAGTTTTAATATTTAAAAGTTATGAACGATATTAAAATAAAATGATTGGGACTTTTACCAAAACTACAGGCAACCACACAATATCGGTTGCTTATATTGCTTGGTGAAGTGGTTCATAAACATCTTTGAATATCCAGTATAATCACGTGTTCAAAAGGAAATTTCGCCCTTTTAGCTGCTTCCAGATTGTGCGCTCGACTTGCATTCAATTCAGCTTTGAGACCATTACCACAAACCACCGGCACTCACTAAACATAACTGCACTCTAGTTCTCATCTTCATTAAAAGGTCATGCTTCTTATAACACTGACACTCCTCAGGTCCCCTCAAATCCTCCTTAATTTTCTTGAAAATTTCCCTCATCTTATCACTATTATTCGCTTTCTTCTGTGCTTCCATCGCGTTATGAAACGATTGAAATAAGGAAGCTTGATTTATAGCCCATTGCAATTGGCGATTCTCCTCCTGCGGGATATTCTTCAGCTTATATCCGCTTTCCTTCTTTGGCATTGGGGACACACCGGCCTTGTGTCGGATTTCGCCTATTTTGTAAATGTAATAATCGAAATCTGCTATGGAATTTTTGACCGGATCGCTAAGATCGACGTTGAAATCGAACGTCGGTATCCGTCTCTCATCGGGGACCGAAGGCTCCTCCACCGGTGGTACTTCAATATTTTCGAGTACCGCTTTAATTTTTTCATCGTTGGCGGCTTCTTCCACTGCTTCCTCGGCGTCCATTTTCTCAAGTTCTTCCTGTAGTAATTTCACGGAATCTTGACCGGAGTTGAAGTATTTAAATGGTTTTATCTCGTGTAACTTTAAAAATATTAACCGATTATTAAAATTCGATATGATCAATAAAGACTTACGTCTTTCTCAGGATCTCCATCATCTGGGGGAAGCTCTTTGATTTTTTCCAGGAGTTTAAAGACGTGTTCCCTTCGGTTTGAAAGGTTGAATTTTCCAAATTTCGTGAGCGGATCATCTACCACGTATTGGGGCAAATCGTACGATTCCACTTCATCATCAAACTATAAAATATTCGATCATTATGTATTGGTTATAAATGTAATGGAAACTTGCGTTCAGATCCAGTTCTGGTTCTGTTTCATCATAGGAAGTAGAGGCTGTGGTGGGTCCCCCAGTACTCGTCGATGGTTTCACATCTTCAAACTTTTCCTCCGATTTCTTTTTGTCCGAGATGTTTAAGTTTTGGAATTCCACTATCGGTTCCTCACGACTTGTTGATGGTTTCTCAACTTTAAGTTGTTCTTCTATTTCTTTCTTAGATTCTTGGTGCTTTTCCTGAAATGCATCCTGGTAGTTACGTGATTTTCTTCATCAGAGTTTATGAGTTTACATTCAAATCTAATCCATTATTAGGAATTGGGGGCATCTCTCCTACGGTGAGTTCATCCTCCGATTTTTTCTTCTTGGTTTTATGCGATTTTTCTTTCTGGAATTCTGCATAGGGTGGTTCAATGGGAGGCTGAACTGGATCGTGGTATTGGTATGGCTCTTCACCTTCAAGCTTAGAAATATTCGATAATTAAGCAATATTCACAATAGATTTAAGGTTGGCGGCTTACGTTTAACCAATAAGTCGCATCAGAATCGTAAGCACTTGTGTCTCCACAAACCAAAAAGGGGATGATAATTCGATTGACACCTTTCAATGGGCTGAAGTCTTTATAATCATTTTCTAGGTACGGTGTGAGGAGTCTAGGGTCGAAACCCTTCACTGGACGGTAATTTTTACATACAATGAATGCCTCTGCAACAATAATTATTTTCTTTTTGTAGAACTTTACTCACTAATGCATGCCTGAAACATCAACTAATAATCAAAATTTAATTTTTCTGTTTCCCTCCCTTTCTCGCTGTTGCATCTCCTGCTCAATTTTTTAAAATTTAAAATTGCCAAGTACCTTACCAATGCTACTATTCCGAGAACTTAGAGGCTTTGTGGTCCATACATTTTCAAACAACATCTGCATTTGCGATTCCAAAATTCCTTATCATCCCCTCGAAAGATTTTAGCCACAAAGGAACCGCCAACCTTCAAAACATTAAAGGCAATGTGGAACGCCGCCAACAACAGTTGGCTTTGTACATAAATATCCATAGTATGCAATCCGGTAACTAAAAGGCTGCATATTACAATACACACATTTTCAAATCTAAAGTTGCCAACCAATTTGAGCAGAGAATTGTAATGTAATGTTCACCAAGAGCTTATAGGAGTATAATATTCAATTGTGGAATGCTGCTGTGTGATGTAACCAACTGGTTTGGCAACACCCTGTATGTTCTACTCCCATTACATTACAATGTCTTGCTACAAGTCAGTCGCCACCTTAACATTTCGTATTGTACCATCTGGAGCTCCATCACACACAACCAAGTCAGCTTTCATCCCGTTGAACTGTTCTATAATAGCTTGCGCCGTCGAGTACTGCGTAATATCTCCTTGAAGCTGAATAACTCCGGGAAGAGGTGCCATAGGTTGCAGATCGACCGCTACGATCTTAACCTTTTCCTTTTGTTTAGCCCTCTCCTGTTGATTTTCATCTTCAAATTCGAAATCACTATCTCTCATGTATAGTTTACGAGACAACACTTGGCTCCAGCTGCCGGGGGCTGCGCATAAATCGACAGCTTTGGTTACATCTAAAAGAAATATTTATAGGTTGTGAAGTGGTTTTTCAATTTATAAGGAAAGGATGGGATCACCTTTGAATATTTCAAATTCCTCGTCAATGTGAATAAGCTTAAAGGCGCTCCGCGCCCGCCATCCCTCCTCTTTCGCTTTTCTATAATAAATGTCGCGTTTATCGTGTGATGTTTTACCCATTTTACCGTTGGTAGATTTTGAATTATTTATAAAATTGATTTTGGTTAAATTAATGATGCTTGGATATGACTTAACCTCAAAATAATGTTGTGCAGGGAAAAATGCAATGTTATTGAAATGTGTGTTGGTATGTGCCGATAAGAAAGTGCACTTTCTCGAGAAACATAGTTCTTGCGTTTCTTTCGTGAAATTGTAGTTTACCCATGCCGCTCAGCAATTTAATTATTTGTGAAATTATAAACCTTTTATAAATTACTAATTCTTCGATAGGACTTAAGCCCAAAATGATCATATTTTTCTGTGAAGAAATATGTGTGTTGGCACCTACTGATAAAGAAGCGCACTTTTCAAAAACTATTGTTGTAGATAGCGGTTATCCTCTATCTTATTTATTTTTGTCGGGAAGTTTTCTGTTATTTATAAAATTAGAAACCTTTTTAGACCAGTGATTTCCCGGTGCGAGTTACCTCAGAACGAAATCATTCCGGGGAAAAAAGTGCGTTAGACGTAGGTGTAAAGAAATGCACTTTTTCAATTTTCGCAAAGTTGTTCCGTGTATTTTACGATATTTTATTTATTTCCTGCCACGTAATTTACTTATTTCTGAAATTATAATCTTTTTATAAATTAGTGATTCCCTGGTGCGCGTTAAGCTGAAAATTGTATTATTTTGGGATATAAATGTGTATTGGCACTTACTGATATAGAAGTGCCTTTTACTTAAAAATATAGTTTTCACGATTATTTTGCAATATTTTGTTACTTCTTTTATGATACTCGAAATCAAACGCATATGAACATGGTTCCATTCCATTGGTGTAAACGCCTTCAAACTTGGTCCGATCGGTTTAATCATTCGAGAGACTCAATAATATTCGACATCAGAGACGCGGACCAATAACCGAATAAGTAATTGAAATTGACACAGTTTGTCAAAGAAAGGCGATCATTAGAATTTCTTGTACCTTTCGCAAAATTTTAATTCGTACAAGTGATTTGAACCTTCATTTGATCTGATTGGTTAACTGATACCATAGTGATGGTAACATTTCGAATGAAATTGTAAATCAGACGCTGAGATAATATTTCATTTCATTGGTGCTAACAGCTCGAATTATCATTCAATAAGGTTCAAGATTGAAAATCGGACCCAATTAAAATCGTTATATTTCGTCAGTTTAGTTACATCATCTAATATCTAGTGACTAACACCATGTTCTAATCAGTGCCATCTATAACGAAATAGCTAAACTTTAACTGTCATTTACCTCTTATCGCTACAACAATGAACGCCATCAAACGGTGAAACTAATCGCTGATAACAGCAATATGAACCTGTTCTGGCTATAGAAACCAGCACAATATGATGACGAAACTCACAGCTAACTGGTAGCATTAAAATTTTTGAATAAACTTCGTAATTTTCCAAGAAAATTGAATATATCCGGCATTAGCAAAGACTACGTAGATATCTTGTAATCGACATCTATTACAGATTCCTATAAGTTTAGTGCCCTCCCTCTAACGACAGCAGAGAGAGATATATTTTTATAGTACCGGTGCATCTTACTTTACCGGCATCGAACTGTAGTTCTAAACTTCGTCGCGCGTTTATTGCAAATGGGGTTATTAAAGTGGTGATAAATCTTCCTTGGCCCATAAGGGTTGAATCTTATTTTCATAGGTTAGACAATATTTGAAACTTCCGATCATATTCAAAATTTCCTGACTAAATTATCACATTTTTTGTTGGTGGAAACGATTTGAAAGTTTATGCGGTCGATTAAGCCAATACGAAATCAACGATGCGATCCGAGATTGGGCGGGGTTAATTTGGAAACGTCAAATTTGATTGGTGCAAACGATCTGGAGCTTCGTATGATTGGTTAGATGATTCTAGATATAGCGTAGTCGAAATATCTAGGATTAACGACGTGAGAGCGATTTTACTTCTTTTATTTTCGGATTTACTCGGCAACCGTTTGAGTAATCTAAAGATATCCTACGCCGTTGAGTTCGGCTTATCAAGAGACGTCGATTGATGTAGGATTGAACTTCCTAAGTCCTATAGGAACCGAAACGGATATGCGATTTTAGCGATTTCTAGCGATTTTTTTGCGTTATTTGCATTTTCTCGGCAACCGTTTGAAATTATCTAAACATATCATATAATAATAATCAAGACGTGTCGATTGGTGCAGGATTGAACGCGAGCGGACGCAAGTACCTCATCGGCATCTTCATAACGGTTAGAGCTGCAGTGTTCATAGGGCGATTTTAGAAATTTACTACATCCAGAACTATTCTGAGGATAGATCTCGACGTAAAAGAGTCGAAATACTCGAGATTAACGACCTAGGAGCGATTTTGCGCGTCTCTTTTGCGATTTTGTCGGTAACCGTTGGAGTAATCTAAAGAAATCCTACCTGAGTTCGGCTCGCCAAGACGCGCGCGGTTTAGCTACTTTAAGAGATTTTTAACGAATTTTGGAGTTTGTTGCATTTTCTCGGCAATCGCTTGGAATACTCTAAACAAATCATAAGCCCTTGGAATCAGCTCCTCGAGACGCATCGACCGGTGTATGAATGAACCTCCCAAGTACCATACGAACTGAGACGGATATGCGATTTTAGCGATTCTTAATGATGTTTGGAGTTTGTTTGCATTTTCGCGACAACCGCTTGGAATACTCTAAACAAATCATATACCATTGGAATTAGTGCGTCAAGACACGTTGATAGGTACATTGTTGAATCGTTTAAATCTCATGGGATCCGCTACGGGTTTGCGATGTTAGCAATTTTTAGCAATTTTTACCGTTTTAGGGGTTTCTTTGCATTTTCTCGACTGCCATTGCAGTCTAGATGTGGGTAATTCAAAATTACCAATGAGGATTGTGTGTGATGTGTTCTTTTTTTTTTTTTGGAATTTATTTCACGTCGTGATCATTCGAAATAAAGAGAAACAAAGGAGAAACATTAGTTTCATCAAATCGTTACAAAGCACACATGCGGAAGACCAATTATTAGTTTATTAAGTACCCTTTTCCCCCTCGATGCCTTTCGATTTATCTGAGAGTAAAAGATTAGAGGAAGAAGAAGCATTTGCTTCATCCTATCACCGTTCCAAAATCGATTTCCTTCAAAAACCAACACTTCAATTCCATTTCTCCATCTAATTTTGACAAACTTCCCCCGTTATCCCTCCTAATGCCATGATTCTCCCTCATCAAAATCACGCCGTAACATATCTTATCATCATCGTGATCGTCATCATCGTCAGGAATCCGTCGTATTTCATATATTGTATATCCTCCGTCACATTCGGCTACCGAAGCAAGTCTCGCTTAATCGTCAACGTCGTGGGGAAGGGAGAAAAGTGCTCCCGGAGGGTGCTAAAGCCGCAAGGCCACTCGGTAATTAAGTGGAGATGATATTCGACGGACTCCCGGGGTGAGCTCGCCCGAAGGTTATTTACGGGGTTTACGACATCACAATGGGGAGGAATGATACGATTAAACGAGGAGGGTAGAGTAATCGAGTAACACAAGCAGATTATTATACCGCGCGTTCAAGATGCAAAGGGATCAAGTCCAAATAAGATACAGATGACGATTGGCGATTAAAAAGTTGTAGCAAAAGTATTGCGTATGAATTTTCAAACCGAAACGGCCTTCAGTTATGGTATGGCATGTGTTTCGATCCACCCGATCTCATCGGAATTTCTCGAAACGTTCAACGGGTTGTTTGGTACCACCTAATCTCACTCATTTTCGACTGTGTGTTATTTACCCGCTCAGTCGCCCCTTATTTAGGGGAGATTAATGGAAGTTTGCGTAAACCCGAAATATTCTCCTTAAAACGCTCGTAAAAACGAATCCCGAATTACGTCGAAAATTACGTAAAATGAAATTTGTACGGTGCCCGGCTCCAAATTTACGTCGACGATGTTATTATGTTTTCCCGGAGAAATTTTCCCCGAGACATCAAATCAAAGTTTGTTGCGCAATACGTGCGCCCGGCGCGTCAAATTAACCCATTTACGTAACGCGTAATCCCCTCTCATAATTTATCCAAATTCGGGGGTAATTCAACGCGCGGCAGCCGACGTTATTCCCGTTCCATCGACCCTACGGATATAAATTTTCCCGTAGACAATGTAGCGGCTAAGTATCGTACAATTTTGAAACGTCGCATCGACGCGGATCCAAGCACGACGCGCGGCAATTTCGCCTTAACAATAAACCTCTAAATTGCGAAATTACGGGGCGCCCCGTTTCGGATTTTTGCCGACGCTCATAAACGAAGCCTTAATTGGAGGAATCGTATCGTTCTCGACCCCTGTTCGTTAATGGAGAAAGGGCACGATCACCGCGGGGCTGTAATAAAGTAAAGAAGAACGCGCGATTGTTTCCTATTCGAGTTCCTTATTGGAAAATTCAAAGCTGGTTGGGTGAAGTTTAAAACTATTTTGTACCAAGTAGTTGGCGATGACTGCAAAAAAGCATAAACTTGTTGCCGGTGAAACACGTGTCCTGAAAGCAATAGACAATTGCATGATTAGAAATTTACCGTTAGATTTGCGCCAATCACAATTGACGATTTCGTATTAACCTGAACAGTTACTTTAAATGATCTAGCCAATTCTAGAAGACTTGGCAAGTTGCTGGCGCCAATCAAAATTGACGACGGCAAATTTTTTTGTCCGACCTCGAATGCCACTGGAAGCTTCCAGCTATCCGACCAATCAAATAAAGTTTGAAACCGTGTACACCAATCAAATGTGACGATTTCGAATTGTCAGCTCCGCTGACCTCGAACCTCGTTGGACGTCTCAAATTATCTAACTAATCGAGCTTGAAATCATTTGTACCAGTGATGTGTGAAGATCCCCATAGTCGCCTAAGAAATTATATACAGTTAGAATTCCTATGCACCACCGTATACAAAGAGAGTTGGTTACACGATTTTCCAGCCACCACCCTCTTTCCTCCACTCACGTTTCTGAGTGCCTGGGTAAGCGAGGCTTCATGTCCTCCACTTCAGTTACATCATTTGCACTAAACGCGCGGCGGAGTTTGAAAATACAATTCAATGTCGGTAAGATAGGTTGTGTCCGTAATGTAGAAAGCTGTCGTTCTTTCTCCATTATGCGACTAACACTCAAGCCCCTCAAACCCCACGATATGGATATTAAAAAAAGAGATCCAATGGTCCGGATGGAAGGGTACTGGAGGACTTCAGATATAAATACTTTCAGACTGGATATCAGTTCCTCTCATCCATTGACATCTTGGGCCCGCCTGACGAATGTAAGGGCGGGGGCCTAACCGAATCTAACTGTGCGAAATAATGTACCATTGGTTTGTCGGAATTGCCAACACCTTTCCAATGTAGTACGAGAGAGATTTGTCGAGAACTTTCGGAGGGTGGTTCTCGTGTAATATGCACCTCCGACAAACCAGGCCGCTCCAAATGAGGAGCATCGTTCTTAAGTTCAGCTTGGAGCGCTGGTCGAGCAGAGGTAAGATAATCTGGCTAGCCCTCCGGAATTGCTTCAATACGGTTTTATTGTAAGTTGAAAGGTCAACTTCTGGTGCAGGATCAAACCGAGATATCTCGCCGATGAACTCCACGGGAAACGAACACCGCTAAAGAAAATACTGGCGGCTGGAGGAATGCTCTTACGGGTGAACCCGACGACAACGACGTCGACGTTGATCCTCAGTCTCCATTTCTCGGCTCATTCATGAAGCCCGTGGAAGAAAAGGTGTAGACCGCCGTATCATCTGCACATGCGGCCAACTCTCTAGCAGGTGTTTGTGATTGGACATGTATATAAGAAGTAACTCCAGGTTACCAAGAGGAAGCCTTGGGGAATGCCCGTCTTCCTCTGTCACGAGGTAGGAAAAGGTGATCACCAACCATGATGGAAAAGAAGATTCCCCTTCGGGGTATGATGCAATGACTCTGACTAAGTTCGCATTAATACTTGCCTGGTTCATTTTGTTAATTAATCCGGCCCCCACAGGGAATCAAAAGTGTTCAACAGGTCGAGGAATACCGCCCCAGTTGACCCTCGTCTCTCAAGGATTCCGACTGGGTCAAGTTTGCCGAGAGGCCAATTTGCCAATTTGGCTCAGTCGGTAACATCGTATCTAAAGGTGTCTGGATTAGGTGGGCAAACTTCCACCTAGAGGATGATGAGAGCTGACGTTCCCTAGGGTTCCTTCTTGGGCTCGGAGCTCTTTTTAGTATTCATGTCCGACCTTGCAAGGATCTCGGAGGTGCGGCTGGCTGTTTATGCGGATGACAGAGTGGAACATACATCCTCCCCAAGATGATTGTTTGATCATTCGATGTCTATAGGAGGGCGTCGATCGACGATAAGACCGGGCCAGCAGATAGAAACTGCGAATTAACGTGCACAAACGCGTGGCGATGATGTGATGAAACATCCCAAATGACATCATCACTGGTATTCACCTTTCATGGGGCTTGTTGGTGAGGTATATGGGGATGATATCGGATGGAAAGCTAATATCGCACGGCCGATTATCCTGCCTTGGGTATGTCCCAGCGCTAGGCTGGATCTGACCTGGTCCGTTGCTATGAAGAACCCCTCAAACGGATTCGTTATAGCACAAAATAAGGTCCTGAAAACTATCGTCGGCGTCTGTTGGCTTGTCCGGAATGCTCAACTTTATGAAGACCAATAAATTTCCAAGTCAACTCTTGAGAGGGCGAGAGCGTCGGACAATCCAGTGGTGAGCTATTTAGTGCGACTGGGTACGGACTGTCTCCCGCCCCAGTCTATCGCGAGGGCGGGTTCAGAAGATTTTCCAGCAGTAGCTGTGGAGTTCAGTCTGGAAACTAAACTTCAAGATCGACATAGTCTCCGGATTCACTAAAGGGGTCTACCAGCATTCCTTTGCGCGACGCGCTTTTCGCCGCATAATCAATAAGATAGGGGTAACTGGATTTAATTTCTCCGCTCTGACCTTGGGGTTAGATGTTGTTGTTGTTGTTGTTGTTGTTAAAGTCTAGTTGTATTGTCGTAGATGGAGCTGATTGAGAGATGGTGTAAATAAATTGTTGAATCTTTATGAATTTGATTGGCCTCCGGCTCCAAACATGGTCCATTGCTGTGAAGAGCTCCTGAAACGGGAACTATCGCCGGCGCTCACTGGCATGTCTGGATTATCCAACTGTATGAATATCAATAACTTATCACGTTCAGGTACCAGTGGTGAGCTATTTAGTGCGGCTGGATCCAGACTCTCTCTTGCCTCAGTCTATTGTGACTGGATTTAATTCTCCGGCCGGACCTTGGGATGAGTTAGATATTACTGTTGTTAAAGTTTAGCTGTGTCGTCGTAGATGGAGCTGATTGGGTGTTAGTGTAAATAAATTGCCGAAATTTTACGAGTTTGATTGGCCCGCGTTTCTAAACTTGAATCTCATTGGATCATGTTTCAAGTCGTTACCACCAATGAAATGAAACGATTTTAAATTGTCATCGCCTGATACTTGAATATCATTGGAGATGTTCGTATGGCTTAACCAATCAAATAAAGGTTCAAATCATTTCTACCAATCGAAATTTTACAAAAGGTGCAAACAGTTTGAAACTGTAACGATCGTTTTGAAGCGAAACTTCTTTGGTCCAGTTAGAGTAAATCGAAAAGTAGACGCGAGATGAGTGACGGCAATAGCGAGGGTGGGGGTGAAAGATTACATGTGGTCGGCATTAGTTGATGCGTAAGAGAAAGCTGTATAGTCGTACTAGTCAGAGTTCTCTTTTTCTCTCAATCGATTCTCGCGTTGTTGAGAGTTGACATAAAAAGAATCACTGGTAATCCCTAATTATACTCCTAGGACTAAATGGGAATTTTATTTTTATAAGGTTGTATCGATCGTGCGTCTTTTGTTATTTCCTTAATATTCGTTTCAATATTTGATTGTATTTGTTTTTAATTTATTGAGTCATATTCAAAGTTTTACTTCAGCCGTTTGTCCCATAACTATCTAAATTTCTTTCCTTTTTTAACAACTGTGTATGCTTCAATTACATAACTGTTACGAACCGGGAGACGCACATTTTATGATAGTTGATGCACTCATCGTCATTATCTCGATGACCTTGTTATCCGCAAATGTGGCTATTTATTGTCTCCCTTTCAATCATCGAATTTTTCTTATCATAATCCTCCGAATCGTCACTGAAATACGGTCGATGTTTTTAGGCCAGTTCTGGATATAAAATCCTTTGAATCTTTTGTCCTCGTTTCAAATTTTAAATTTCAAAGTTATCTTTATAACAGTTTCGAAAGCTTGAAAGAAGCGTGGATGTCATTGTAATTTTTAAAACTGGAGCGCAATAATGTTGTTCCGATCGTCGGTATTGGCCCTGACTATAGTTAGTGAAGTTCTCAGTGCGAATATTTTGTTTGTAACGGTGATACCGTCGCCTAGTCATCATATTTGGAGCGAAACGTTAGTAGAGGGATTGCTGGAGAATGGACATAACATAACTATGATCGGTTACGAGGAGCCTGGGATAAAATCGTCGAATTATACACTTCTCAAATTATACGGTACGAATCTACAAAGTGTATCAAAAAGTGTGGAGATACCTCCACATTTCGCCGGGAATGAGCTAATAAAAATCACGAACACGATGAATTATGTAATTTTGAATGAGGAATACAATGGCGATCTCAGATTTTATCTCAAAATAGAAGTTCAAGGTTACTTCAAGGTCACCGTAAAAAAATAAATACCCCAATGTTTGGTTTCGAACTTGCTCACCACATTCGAAGATAATTAAACCTTAAAAAGTTTTACAGGCAAGATATGAAATTTTCACCAAGAAATTCAATGCTAAACTTAGATTTGGCTCTGAAGTACAATTTCAGGGTTATATCAAGATCGACTTTCTTTCCATAACGGAAACCCTTGTGTTTGGCTACGGAAATCGAAAAAGTCCGAAGTCAAGTTATAATGAGATGTAATTTGTCAAGCTCACTGCATTCGAAAAGAGGAAGGTTTTAAAAATTTGTACGGACAAGACTTTTCTAATTTGCAATAATGATCTTGGAATTCTATTTTGTGATGAAATCCCTAAAATCTAAGGTCACCGTTGAATTTCTCGTTGAAAATTACATAAGCCCTGTCCGTCAAAATTTTGAGATATAATTCTCTTCGAATGTGGTGGGCTCGACAAGCTACATTACCTTATTTGATCTTAAGAACTGTCTTAAGACATAATTTGACCTTCAGATAAATACTATTTGAAAGTTAAATCTCCTGCTCTTTCAATTTCTAAAACTAAAAATAGAGGTCTCCATTAAGAAAGCAGAAATGAAATCCAATTTCAGGGTAAAACTTAAGGTCACCATTGAAAATTACGTAAGTCTTGACCTTTGAGACATTTTAATAGGTTCTCTTTACTATTCTCTGCGAAATATTACTTTTGGTACATCTGTATAGAGTTTTCCTATAAATCGCAATATTTTAGAAAAAAAGTTGAATTTGTAAAAAGTAGTAGGTTTTCTTCTAAATATTCGAATCTCGCGTGTAGGTACGATGTGGCTTATGCTTAAGGTTCTACAAACGAGTGCATGAAAAGTGGAGTTGCTCAATTTGCACTCATAGCCAATGGTCGGCGCATTCAAGTTTACATATAAAACAAGACATTGGTCGGTTTTGCGACGTAGGCAACATTTTTAAAACAAACCTAGAACTACGAAATAGTATTCGTTAGTAGTTATAAGGAAGGTTGTAACGCCAGTGCCAGTGCTCGTTGGCGCTAGTGGGCAACTGAAATGATAAGTTATTATTAAGTAGTGCAAACCGGAGTGATGCTGTCGCTCCATCGTTTATCCCCACTTACGTGGAAGAGGTGAAATTAAAATTTGGAGGACTGATCATTAGTCTAGGCAAACAGCGGTAATTGCGAAATAAGTTACGACAGTCTACATATACACAGAACTACTCGCATACAGCTAGATAAGGCGGTGGGGACTTGGCGATGCTGTCGTATTTCGTAATTGTACGCTGTAACCCCCGCGGGCCCAGAGTACTTATCATGCACTCGTTTGTCGAACTTTAGTGATGACTGTTAAAATCTGAACTATATTTTTGGTTCGTAAACGCTAGAAATAATTTAAATAATATTTTCCGAATAAATTACCACGGCAAAATATATTATTTTTGAATAATTTTCCGTGAAATGAAATATATTTGTTAATATTGTGCACGAAGAGATTGAAAAAAAGGACATGAGGAGGACTTGAACACACATGCCCCACGGGTGTAAACCCTAGACTTTATCCACTGCACTACGATCGCTTCGTTAAAAACCACTTAAAATTAACGATATAAGGGAGATATAGGAAACTTGAATTCCTTTCTCAACGATTTTCTCAAAAAATAAAGCATGTTAGGACAAAAGCTCATACCTAGATATATAAGACCCATGAAAATCCTGGTGTTCCGCTTGTTAGCGACGAATACACAAATGTAAATGCTTGGCACGAACGGATGAGCTGAACGTACAATTATTTCACTCACTCGCAATGTATTGAGACGCCAACTTAATCCACTTAATCTGCTTTTGTGCAATCAATATTATGCCACACAATTTTTGTCCGTTTCTCGAACGTATAATGTCATTACTTGACGTGGTTGACGTATATCACGTTGCGTGTGTCATTCTGATTACAGATGGCTTGATACCTGTCACTTAAGCCCACTTACAATATGTAATATATGCAATGTGTTACAGACTCTCAGCTGCGTTCCACTGCACCTATCGCGATGAAACATACATTGGACAAATCTGCATTGTAATACGAAAACAACGATATATGTACCATCGCGATACATGGAGGGAACACTCTAAAATATGTACGAGAAGATGACCCACTGCGCATTAGTGTATAGATGTGTATCGCTTTGTATGCATTTAATTCTTGCGGCGAATTTATCTACGTATTTTATTAACTTTTTAATTCTCGATTTTAATGTCGCGCCCCGTGTCGTTCATATGCTTTGCAACATTCGATGAATCTATTCAACCATAACGATAATTTGACACATTTGCCTTGAATCGGATAGCTACAGCGTGCGGGGACTGTGCTATATACGGTTTATCACATTCGTTTCATTTAATTTTATAAATTCCCGATCGTTCTAAAATTAAAACAAATACTGGTTTTTCACACAAGTATTTAATTAAATCCGAAAAAATCATTGTTGGCTAGCCGTTCGGCATTTTTCTTCACATCGGTAAACACCTTACCACGAAATTATATTCCGTAGCCTTTAAGGGCAATTCTGACTGCCGGATAGAGCGACACCGACAAGATTTAAAAAAGGGCTAAAATCATATTATTATTAAGCGAAACACCCTTATTGCTTAGTCGTTCGGCATTCTTCTTCGCTCGCCCTTAAGGGAAATTCTGTCCTTGCCATCTCAACAGTAACATCAAGAAATATTTTCTACAGCCGAACAAGTCTTCGACGATGCCGAGATGCGTGATTGGGCATTGGAGGAGAAGAACGTCATCACAGTATTCTTAGTCATGTGGGGTACCACCGTCCTCTCCGCCGAAGAAACTTTCCGCGCAGACGCTCTTAAACGATTGCTCGACTATCCAAGGGATTTCTTCGACCTTGTCGTCTTCGATATGACCCTCTCTCAACACTTATATCCGCTCATCGACTATTTCGGCGACGTACCCTCCATCGGCATGTCCCCATTCGGAATGGCGCCCTACATCGGCGACGCTTTCGGACAACATTTTCACTCCTATTTTCCCAATTTTTTCCTACCCTATACCGACGAGATGAGTTTCTTGGAACGGACCGAGAACACGATGATCTTCGCCTTGTCCTATTTGTTTAAATCGTATTATATGAAGATCTTGAAAGGGATAACCGCGAAGCAATTCGGGGATGGTGTCGATTCTCTTGAAGGATACGAGAGGAGGATATCTTTGTTGCTGACCAATTACGATCCGGTGTTGGATTATCCCCAACCACTTCCGCCGCAGATCATCCCGGTCGGTGGGCTAAACGCCAAGCCGGCGAAGAAGCTTCCCGAGGTGTGTCTGTTCTCCGGAATTTGGGACGAAATCATGGGATTTTAATGTGTGGTCTTTTTCGAAGGCAATCCAAAAGATCATGGACGGGGCCGAGCATGGGGTCATCTTCTTTTCTTTGGGAAGTAACATAGATCCTTCGTGGCTATCGGCGGAAACAAGGGAAATGTTATTGGATACGCTGTCCAAGTTGAAGGAGACCATCTTGTGGAAATACACTGGAGAAGATTTGAAGGACATTCCGAAAAATGTTGTCATCAGGAAATGGTTTCCTCAAAATGATATTTTAGGTAACCTCAGATTAAAATTTTAGTTTCCAAAATTTTGTTTTACATCAGGATATAAAAATTAAGCAAATGAATAGAGAAGTAGAACACCTACATAACTCTCCAAGGAACGAGCTATGACTGAAGTTCTAGTAGTAGTTTTAGGAAATTCTCACAGAAAGCTGTGCAGTGACAGCACTGCAAAACCACGTTGCATAATTATTGGCATATGTAATGCGGTCATTGCACAAACTTCTGTGAGAGTTACCCAACAAATGAAACTCAGTTATACATAGGTCGTTCCTTGGAGAACTATACAGACGTTCTACTTTTCTATTTATTTGTAATAATAGTAGAGAGATATGGCCGGTTCCAGGACCGCCTCTCCGCATTTCATACCTTCCTCTCCCGCACTCATGTAGGACACCTTACTTAACGACCTAATTAAATAAGGTACGTTAGTGGGTAGCTACCAAGTAACTTAACTTACTTACTCAATCTTAGACCTCTTCTACTGGCATTGTCAGTGTCGAGGTGCTCAGACTAAAATAAAAATTTAAGATCAAATATTTTCGGAGATGTTAATCGTTAAGATTCGAACTTATCTTGTATTTCAGGTCACCCAAATGTAAAACTCTTCATCAGTCACGCAGGCTTGTTGAGCACACACGAATCCATCTACCATGGCGTTCCAATCGTCAGCATTCCCTTCTGCATGGACCAGATAAATAATGCCAGGAAGATTGAGGCCAAGAGCATCGGGAAAAGGCTGGATATTCGTAGATTAACTGGAGACGACCTTTACCGAGCAATTCGAGACGTCTTAGACAATCCGATGTAACGACATTCTTTACACATTTTAGTCCGACTGTGTTTAACCCCGTTCGATATTTTCAGATACAAAACGACAGCGCAAAAGTTATCCGAACAATTCCGAGATAGACCGGAGACGGCGCTAGAAAGAGCCGTTTTCTGGGTCGAATACGTGTTGAGGCATAAAGACATCGCCAATCTATCCACGAAGGGTAGATATATGCCTCTCTGTCATAGGGAGAATTTGGACGTGATAGGAGTTTTCATCTTCGCCGTGTTGGTCGCGATGTATTTGGTGTGGCTCGTCTTAAAGTTTGTGGTGAAGTTGATTCTTAGGAAGAATGTGAAGGTAAAGCTACAATAATGGGTGTTTCGTTTTCGCGTGAAGAGACATCCTCAGGAACTTTGTGCGATTTGAAGTAACTATAATTTAGATAATTTAACAAATTTATTGTTTGAGAAATCTTTAGGATTCAAATTTTGTAAACACATTGTGAATTTTTGCAGTAAAATCAATGTATTTGTACAAAACCAGAAATTTTCTTTTCACATCCTGATCGTAGTTGGCCTATTCGAATTCCCTTTAAGAGCAGGCGAAGAAAAATGCCAGAAGGCTACGCAACGAGAGTTTTTCCGAAGAAAAGCATTTCTTTCTTGCTCAACTTTCATGGAGTCGATCGATACACAAACTTTACTCTCGAGTAATTAAACGTAATCACAGAAGCGCGGGAGAGCTGGGGGTAAGGAGGAGGTTGCGTCAGCCCTAAATCGAAGCTGAAATGGCCTTTAGATTAAACATTAAACTTTAGATTAGACGAAAATATCTAGTCTAGTCCGTCTACCGCGAATTGGAGTCGATGACAGACGATTCTTTAGTCCCTGCAGGTAGCGAAGAGTGTCGTGTCCGCATACATCGCGAGACCGGTATAATGCTCCCACGGAAGGTCAGACATGAAGGTCATGTAGATGTTAAAGAGCTCCGGGCTCAGAAAAGGCCTCTGAGGAACGCCCGTCACCATGAGCATGGTTGAGAAGATATGGCTACCAATTCTTGTGGAGAAGGAACGCTCCTCAAGATATGACTTCACGATCCTGACCAACTTATTCTTAAAACCTGTTCCTTTTAGTGTTGTTTAAAATTGTAGTTTTGTCGACGGCTCAGGCCTGAACCCCTTGTTACTGGCTTCTAAAACTGTTGGTAAAAATGACAATATGACGAGAAAAAGTCGGAAACGCGGCCGATACGGAAGTTTGACGTTACAGTTCCAATAACTCACTCAGTCGGTAAGAAAGATGGTGATCCAGGCCATTCTAGCTCAATGGAAACGGTGTAGGTTCAAGTTCGAGAATTTAGTAACAAGGCGCCACTCTACAATTATAGAACTGGATCACATCACAGTGTTTGGAGTCAGAGAAACCCTCCAGCTTCTTTAGTAAGTGAAACGAGGTTATCCGAACTGTCTGTGTTGTAGATCTTTTAGTCGGTGGTGAAGCGACCAGCAAAATTTAAAAAAACTCTATATCTCAACTTAAAGAAATAAAAATAAATTGAGGCAAGGGAATGACGTTTAATCACACTTTATTCGTCACTGACAGCACCCTTGGGGTGTATAGGGTCTCAAATTCAAATAAGCTATCGTTCTTAAGTAATGTTTACACAACTCTCGGCAACTGCTGGAATTCCAGGGGTTTCACAAACACATTACAGCTTAGCAGAACGTAATTAGAAAGTATGTGTAAGTGACAAGTAAACGTACCTCCCGCCCTTAAAATTCTAACTAGATCGTTACCTATTAGATAGTAAAAAATAAGAAAACCCTCTTTTTACTGGAACAAAAATTCCCCGATTTACTAACTAAACAACATTACTACATTAACTAAAAGATTCTAGGGTGATTTCCCCAAAACTCAACGAGACAAAAATATAAATAAAGGCGGAGTCAACCTTCGTACGGCGCGGCCTGGTAATCAGCATCGGGACGGAAGCTGTTAAAGATGGCGGGTCTGCTCGCACTGGGTGTAAAAATGTCGGGCTACTAGCCGAACACAGCAAATTGAAGTCCTTCCAACTTATACGTTAGTTCTTAGATGTTCTTAAGCAATCTTAGCCTAACTCCCACTTTAATAGCTCCCTATACTAGCACCCTACAACAACGTGAATGGGAAAACAACGGCATCGTGATTAACGAAAAGAAAAACTCATCTCCAATAGAGGGAAAAGCAAACGTACAACGTGGCCAATGCTCGAACCGTAAAATTGGGGAAAGCATAATTTCCAAACCACAGAACGATAATGTTAATTTCCCAGAGTCAAATTCGTGTGCAGATCGTCGACATGCAAGTTTTTAAAGTGAAAACGGAATAACCTATTCACGGGAAATGACCTGTTCAACCGAACGCTACAAGCAGAATGTTTAAAAGACGCGAATTGTATCAAAACCTACAAAACGGAGGCGCCATCTATACGTCAGAAGTGGATGCCAAAAGTAATAATACAGAGCGCTGTAACAATTGGCCGTAACACCCTATTGCTCATCAGGCAGAATATTGAGAGTAAGTAGGTTTTCTCTGAGACGGGATAATATTGCCTTCTCTGCTATCTTGGACAGAATCCATGACGGGGTGGTAGTTCTGAGGTAAAAGTCTGTCCTCCGATGTCGGAACCATAATCACTTTGGATACCTTCCAGATAGTCGGGAAATAGCCCACCGTGAGAATAGCGTTGAAAAGTACGAGTACTTTTCTCACCAAATTCTTGGGGAGTCTTTTAACGGCCTCGTTAAAGATGCCGTTGTGGCCCGGAGCTTTCCTATTTGCCAGTTCCTCGATGTGGGTAGCAAGCGACGGGGCTAATGGCCGACGAGATCACAGCCATAAAAGCACTGAGGATGTCTTCGATTGCACGCTCGACTTCTTTTTCTATCTCCTCGTCCGAGTCATACTCCTGCGGCCTTTTATAGATATATTGAAGATGTTCTGCCACTGACGGCAACAACAGAAAAAGAACATTTCAATAAGTAGAATTGGAGGGAACATTGAATTATAGCCAATCGCAACATTACACGTCAGCTGCGCGTTAGAACTCTAGGGGCGTTGGTGTCGCAGGACGCGATAGGTGGAGGAACGAAACTGGCGCGAAATTTAAACCGTAACAAAATCCAAGATCCTGGGAAGCTTTTCGGAATGATTAAGAGGATGATCTTTATTTCCCATAAATTGATGGCTACTTTTGGATTTTCCAAGATGTTTCATCAAATACTGCAAACTCTCTTACAAATTACGTTGTCATTCACTATGTAGGGTTTTAATAAAAATAAGTATAAATTTTTCGGTGGAAACCGCAGATAATGTGATTTTGAAAAATTGGTGTTTTTCAATACATACTAAAGATATTTATTGTCGTGGGACCACGTACACACTTCAATTCCCCGACCTTCAAACGATTCGAAACGAATATTATTTAATTTAACCTAACGAGATCATAAACTGGTACATACAGACTCGCACAGATACATCTCAAGTCATGCTGACTTGACTAAATAGTTGCAGTGTTTGTAGTGTGACGATCACTAAATAATATCTTGAATAGGAATTCATTTTTATCTTATCTAATTTCGACTTTCGTGTGCCAAAAATAAGTTTTTTAGCTATTATCTTACGTTTACCCAATCAATAACACTCGAAGATGACATAACAAATTAGCTACATCAAAAGCGATTTTGATTTAATAACAGTGGGTTAAAAAATGTCGTTCGGACCTGCGACGGCGGTTCTCGTTTTAACTGTAGTGAGTGGTGTTTCGAGTGTGAATATTTTATTTGTAAGCGTGTTACCGTCGCCTAGTCATCATATTTGGAACGAGATCTTAACGGAGGGATTGCTGAAGAATGGACATAACGTAACTATGATTGGGTACGAAGAACCGGGAATAAAATCGTCGAATTATACAGTTATTAAATTGAATGGTAATTTGAAACGACTTATTTAGTATTTAAGCTTATATTTAATTTAGTTTCTTTGTTTTCTAAAGAAAAGACAAATTTTGATCACATCACTAAAAGAGGTGGTAGGTTTAAGAAGAATTGCGGATGTTAATAGGATAATTTGAATTTCGCGCCTTCATACGATAGTTTTCGTATTGATGCAGCCTTAAAAATCACTTTGGTTATAAAACATAGGTAGGGTTCTTCTTCGTGTTTTATAGTGTAATAAGAGCGCTGTTTTGCGTTAAATAACACTATTTTTCGTCTATGTGTACATAATCCTACAAATTTTCAAAACGTGCATCCGGTCTCAATCTCGACAAGCAAAACTTTAATCCCGCTAACTTGTTTTGATCGGTTAACAAAGATTTAACAGTAGAATATATAGGCTTTATTTTCTTTCATCATTTGTAAATGTCGAACAACGCAGACTTTGGAATATCGACAGCAAAGGACAACCTTCAAATTGACCTTTAACTTCTTTAATTTTGGCTAACTGTTCAGAATAATCTTTACGTTTGCGTCCACATTTACCTTTCTTTTTAAAGTAACATCAGCACAAATTTTGCCGTCATTGTACTGTTTTTGAGCCACTTTCCAAATTCCAGACATGGACAAATGGGCTATCAAAAGTTCAGCTGCAACTTTATTTTGATATCCTTCATTTTACTTTGTGAATATTTATATTGAAAATTGTTACAATTACCATCATTGTCATTGACACCGTTTCATCTGACTGCCACCATTGGTGAACCTTATGTGATTTTAGCTCGCATCTAAGTGTCAGTCAACTGATTACTTAACCAGCCAATGCGATGATTAAAATTTCGCGCTTAAAAATGCTTCTCACTATTCTGGGCAAACAGCGGCAATTATGAAATAAGTTACGACAGCTTACATATACTACGTACTGACTAGAGCGGGCAGTAGGCGATGCTGTCGTAACTTATTTCGTAATTGTACGCTGTTTGCCCAGGCTACTTCTCACACTGATGCCTGGAGAGCGGATCAACGAGGCTTATTTTTATATTCATCGATGGCGCTGCCTTTGATAAAACGATCCTCGTTGTTCCGCTGTTGATTCATGATTTCACCAGCTTCAAAGAGTAGTTGATGTGATACACTATGCTTTTATCTCGATTTCGTCATCACTTTCGCACTAAATAACAACTTCATCAATAACAATGATAGATTATCAACTTTTTTATTATTTCCATGTTAGTCGAAGAAGCTTTCGATCCTGCCGAGAAGGAAGATTGGGTCATGCACGATAGAAACATCCTTCAGGACTTGATATATATGTTGGGCGCTATGGCTCGGTTTGGGGCGAACAATTTACGTACCGATGCCATGCAACGATTGCTTAACTACCCGAAACACTTTTTCGACCTCATCGTCTTCGATATGAGCCTCGCCCAACACTTGTATCCGCTCATGGATCATTTCGGCAACGTTCCCTCCATCGGGGTATCACCTTTTGGACTAGCGCCCTACATAAGCGACGAGCTCGGCCAACACTTCTATACGTACTTCCCCAATTACGCTTTGCCCTACACCGACGAGATGAGTTTCTTGGAACGAATAGAGAACGCGATAATTTTCGCTCTGTCTCGTATCGTCAAATTGTATTACGCGAAAGATTTTGATGTAATAACGGCGGAGAAATTCGGAGAAAATGTACTTTCACTTCGAGAATACGAAAGGAGGATATCTTTGTTGTTGGCCAATTACGATCCGCTGTTGGATTACCCCCAGCCGCTTCCTCCACAGATCATTCCAGTTGGTGGGTTAAACGCCAAACCTGCGAAGCAGTTGCCCGAAGTTTGTTATTTCTCGGACTTACGTCAGAAGATCTTACGGTTCTAATATGTGTCTCATTTCGAAGGAAATCCAGAACATATTGGATGACGCCAAGCACGGGGCCATCTTCTTCTCCTTGGGTACTAACATAAGTCCTTTGTGGTTATCGACGGAAACTAAGAATATGTTGTTGGAAACCTTCGCAAAATTGAAGGAGACCGTCTTGTGGAAATATGCCGAAGACGATTTAAGGGACATTCCGAAAAATGTGGTCATAAGGAAGTGGTTTCCTCAAAATGATATTTTAGGTAATGTTAGATTAAAATTCAAGTTTCAAACATTTTTTCGTGGGCCAGGATATAAAAATAAGCAAATGAATACAGAAGGAGAACATGTACATAACTTTCCAAGGAGCGAGCTATGACTGAAGTTCGTTTGCTAGGAAACTCTCACAGAAAGCTGTGCAATGACTACACTGCAAGACCACGTTGTACAACTATTGACATATGCAATCTGGTCTTGCAGTGCAATCATTGCACAACCTTCCGTGAGAGTTGCCCAACAAACGACTCTCAGTTATACATAGGTTGTGCCTTAGAGAGTTATACATATATTATACTTTTCTATTCATTTGTTTTGACTTATTAATTGACTAATTAAGACTCGAAACTTGCATTGTAGCCCACCCGAACCTCAAGCTCTTCATTAGCCACAGCGGACTACTGAGTACTCACGAATCCATCTATCACGGCGTTCCAATGGTGAGCATCCCGTTCGGCATAGATCAGCTAAATAATGCCAGGAAGATCGAATCTAAACTCATCGGGAAAAAGATGAATTATCGCACGCTAACCGGAAACGATTTTTACCGAACTATACGGGAAGTTTTGGATGATCCGATGTAACGAGTTCCGTCTCAAAATTTTCGTCCGCACGTTTCTAATTGAATTCGACTTTTCAGATACAAAACGACAGTCAAAAAATTATCCAAACAATTCCGCGATAGACCGGAGACCCCGCTTGAAAGAGCCGTCTTCTGGATCGAATACGTGTTGAGGCACAAAGACGTCGCCAATTTATCTACGAAGGGCAGATACATGGGTCTCTGTCAAAGAGAAAATTTGGACGTTATAGGCGTTTTGATCTTCGGCGTATTCGTGGCGATATATTTCCTGTGGCATGCCCTAAAGTTGGCGGCGAAGAAGTTGATTTTTAGAAAGAATGTGAAAGTAAAGCGACAGTAATTGGGGTTTTGACTCTTCACGGGAATGGACATCCTCTAAGTTTTTCTGCGATTCGAAATAACTACAATTTAGATAATTAAAGTTTGTCGTTAGCAATGTTAAAAATATTAAAATTTGTAAATGCTAAGCGCTCGCGTATTTACAAATTTTCTTAATATTAGATTCTTGTAAACACAAATTTTTGAAATAAAATTGTATTATTTGTACGAAATCAGAGGTTCCTTATTTTCTTAATCTAATCGGTCTCGGCCTATTCGGCACTTTGTCGTTTATTAATAAACGGAAATTGGCCTTTTGTTGAAAAAATAATATTCGGTGAGAGAAAAGGAGGTTTCTTTTTTTGTATTTCCGGTAAATTTGGGGCGACCGATGGTTGAACAATTGAAAAACAATATCCAAAATAACAAAAAAAAACGTAAGAGGTGTTCGCAGCACTTTTGGTTGGTGCATCCGAAATTTGACGAGAAACACCGCAAGTTTACAATGGACATTAAACGATAAGGCAACGATGTGAGGAGGGGAAGTGAGGACAATCGCTGAAGACGTACTTCCGGCAAACCCCTCACAAGGCGCTTTACATTTTCTCTGAGTTTTTGGGAAAAGTTAAATCGGAAGTTCGTCAGTTTTTAATCGACGGAAATTGGTCTTTTTATTAAAAAAATAATATCCGGTGAGAGAAAAAGATTTTCTTTTGCATTTTCGGTGAATCCCGAGCAATGGATGGTTGAACAATTGAAAAATAACCTGCGAAATGAAAAACAAAAAGAACGCAACAGGTGTTTGAAGCACTTCCGGTTGGTACATTTTAATTTTGACAAGAAATACCGGAAGTTTACAATAAGAAATAAGGCAACGGTGTGAGGAGAGGAAGAAGGAGACAATCGCTGAAGATTGTCTTCCAGCAAATTCTCTCACATGCCGCTTTGAATTTTCTTTGAGTCTTGGGAAAGGTTTGACCGGAAGTATGTCATTTATTAATAAATGAAAATTGGCAATTTTGATATCTATTGACACAGAAATAAGTTTTCTTGCGTTTCTGGCGAATCCAGGGCGACCGATGGTTGAACAATTGAAAAACGACATCCGAAATGAAGAAAAAGAAGAATGCAACAAGTGTTTGAAGTATTTCCGGTTGGTGCATTTGAATTTTGACCAGAGACACCGGAAGTTTACAATGAACGTTAAATAATAAGGCAACGATGTGAGTAGAGAAACTTTTGCAGAAAGTTAGGCCGGAAATTGAACAGTTGAGGAACAACGTCTCGACTCGAAAAAGAAGGCGACTGCTAAAGAATTTAATGCGACTTCGATTTTCTTGAGATTCGGGTAGAGTTGTACCGGAAATTCGGCACTTTTTAATGACTACAAATGAGCCGTTATACGAATGCAAACTTATTTATAAGGTTCGACAAATGAGTGTATGATAAGTTATAATTGACTAGTGTAAATCGGACTAAAGCTGTCACTCTATCGCTTGTCATCAGTTACGTGTAAAGCGCGACATTAAAATCTGGAGAGCGACAGCGTCAATCTGGTTTACACAATTTATCAAGCACTCGTTTGTTAAACATTACTTATGTATTACTAGGCTAAGATAATATCGGAATTCGGCACGCGTCTATCTGATGCTATGCGTAAACATCTGCCAGGTGGCAAAGCAGTTCAAATTCTTTCACATTCATCAATGGTTGGCTGCTTCAGATGTTAGATGTTTGCTGGGACGACAGGATTAAATATATTACCCCACTTATTGCACAGACTTGAACATCTCTTACTATGTTAATCTATAGACGTATACCTCATATAACAACAGAGTTACCTTAACGGGTAGACGTAGAGGCGCGGAACTCACTTAGTCCAGATAATTTTGTCCAGCACTGTATATACCTTGTAAATTATTTGACCTTCAACTAAATGCTATGTGAATTGATAATTTAATCAATCTTGTCCATTGTACGTACTGTGCAAATAAACATACGATCCATCAAATAGTTGCAATGATTGCAGCGGGGATTAGTACACAATATTTTTAGTACCAATTCTTCTAATCTAATTTAATTTCGAGGCGTTTCGCGTTAAAATGATTTTCGACGTTCTTATCTCACATTTGCAAATAAATAATATTCAAAAATGACATAACAATAACTATCTGCGTTCAGTGCAATTTAAATGTTGAAAATGTTCGGATTAACGGTATTATTCGTTCTGACGACTGTAATAAGCAGTGTTACCGTCGCCTAGTCATCACATTTGGAACGAGGTGTTAACGGGACGATTGCTTAAGAATGGACATAACATAACTATGATTGGATATGAGGAACCGGGGATAAAATCGTCGAATCGTCGTTATTAAGTTGGACGGTAATGTACATCGATGCATTTAGCCTTTAGTCTCATCTCTCATTTAATCGTAATTTTTCTAGAAATAAAAATAGAAAAATGAAAATGTTAATTGGAAGGTGATAAGGTGAATTTCCCGTTTTTATAGGATATTTCTCATAATTATGCCTAAACCTCGGAAAGTTTAGGATGGTTAATGAGAAAGCCATTCCAACCACTAACCTATTAATACCTATAGCGGGAACAGTTGGTTGAACCTTCTCCCCTCCTCCCTCTCGGCGCCCAAGGAAGGGGAAGAATAGAGCAATTTTGAGTTTGACCTTGCTCGGATACCAAACGGCTTGGCAATAATGTTTTCTCGGAGGAAAGAATCTTCTATTGGCTACAGCTCCACGGGATAGAACGATAGATAAACTTTACTTTTCACTAAATCACATAATCACCAGGGAGGTTGTGTAAGCCTCAAGTCAAGTCAAGTCAAGATTTAAACTAGATGCCATATCACATCGGTAAACTCATCACCACACGATTCGGTGACACGTGTTTCGTTAGACAAGCGTTATCAAAACCGTAAAGCTGAAGTGAACGGATACTTTTTTATAAATTACTTGTCAAGTGACACGCGTGTCTAATTTCTAGACACTTACTTCTACAAACATGTGAAAGAAAGAAAAAGTACCTCTTAAAGTTGCACTCCGGTTTGAATAAGTTTTAAATGTAAAAAATTTTTCACGTATACCGTTATGTGACTAATTTTGGTTTAATAAACGTTAACAAACTTTGGCGCGGAGAATGAGATACAAATAGATTTAGAGGTACAACTGATGCAAATCCATTGATAATTCTCCGAAAATAAGATTTAAACTTAAGGATAAAAACGTTTGCAAGTTCGAAAAATACAGCTACCCAATACCCAATTATAAAAAAGCTCCGATAATTTTAAGTTCGTAATGAACGCTAAATGTTAATTTTTCTTGTTATTTTCATCTCAGTTGAGGAAGATTTCGATGAATCTGAAATACAGGAATGGGTATTAACAGAGAAAAGTGCCATCCAGGAAATATTATCGATGTGGAAACCCACAACGCAGTTTGTAAAGCATGATTTACAAACGGAAGCTGTGAAACGATTGCTGGATTATCCCGACGATTCCTTCGATCTGTTTATCTTTGATATGGCCTTGTCGCAACACCTGTATCCGCTCATGGATCATTTCGGTAACGTACCCTCCGTTGGGGTATCACCTTTTGGAGTACCGCCCTATATAAGCGACGAGCTCGGTCAACACTTCTATGTGTATTTCCCCAATTTTGCTTTGCCCTACACTGACGAGATGAGTTTCTTTGAACGAATGCAGAACGCGATGGTCTTCGCCCTGTCCTATTTCGTTAAATCTTATTACATGAAGATTATGCGCGGGATAACCGCGGAGAAATTCGGGGATGGTGTCGGTTCCCCTCAAGAATACGAAAGGAGGGTGGCGTTGTTGCTGGCCAATTACGATTCCATCTTAGATTATCCTCAACCGCTTCCACCGCAGATCATTCCGGTTGGCGGTTTAAATGCTAAACCGGGAAAGAAGCTACCTGAGGTTTGTAGTATTTTAGGGATTTTGCAAAAGTGCTCAGAATTTTGATATTCTCCTTGTTTTAAAGGACATTCAGAAGATAGTGGATGGTGCCGAGCACGGAGTCGTCTTCTTCTCTTTAGGGACGAACGTACCCTCCATTGGGGTATCACCTTTCGGTGTGCCGCCCCACATAGGCGACGAGCTCGGTCAACACTTCTACGCGTATTCCCCCAATTTTGTCTTACCCTACACCGACGAGATGAGTTTTTTCGAACGGATGGAGAACGCGATGATCTTCGCTTTGTCCTATTTTGTTAAATCTTATTACATGAAGATTATATTAACCGCGGAGAAATTTGGGGATGGTGTCGATTCTCCTCAAGAATATGAAAGGAGGCCTTGTTGCTGGCTAATTACGATTCCATCTAGGATTATCCTCAACCGCTTCGCCCGCAGATCATCCCCGTTGGGGGCTCAAATGCTAAACCTGGGAAGAAGCTACCTGAGGTTAGTAGTATTTTAGGGATTTTGTAGAAGTGTCCAAAATTTTGATATTCTCCTTCTTTTAAAGGACATCCAGAAGATAGTGGATGGTGCCGGACACGGAGTCGTCTCCTTCTCCTTAGGAACGAATGTGGATCCTTCCTGGTTGAAACCGTAGATTAACAAAATATTCTTGGATACCTTCTCGAAGTTGAACGAAACGGTCTTGTAGAAATACGCGCAAGACGACTTGTTGGAGATTCCCAAAAATGTAATCACAAGGAAGTGGTTTCCTCAAAACGATATTTTAGGTAAACCGCAAGATTGCAAGAACAATGCTTCCAGCATTTCCATACATCCAAATATGGAAGAATTCTTTTAATTGTAATCGTTAAGACTTGAACTTTCGTATTTGAGCCCATCCAAATGTAAAGCTCTTCATCAGTCACAACGTCTTGTTAAGTACACACGAATCCATGTACCATAGCGTCCCGATGGTTGGCATCCCGTTCTTCTTTGACCGGATAAATAACGCCAGGAAAATCGAGGCCAAACCAATCGGAAAAAGATTAAATTACCGCACATTAACCGAAGACATCTTGTACCGAACGATTCGGGAAGTTTTGGATAATCCCATGTAACGATTTCTTTTGCAAAGTTTTGGTTCGGTTGTCTTCAATTTCATTCTATTTTTCAGATACAAAACGACGGCGAAGAAATTATCCAAACAATTCCGCGATAGACCGGAGACACCGCTGGAAAGAGTCGTCTTCTGGATCGAATACGTGTTGAGGCATAAAGACGTGATGAATTTATCCTCGAAGGGTAGATATATGCTTCTCTGTCATAGGGAGAATTTTGACGTTATAGGAGTTTTGATTTTCGGTGTGTTGGTCGCGATATATTTGGTGTTGCTCGCGTTAAAGTTGGCGGCGAAGAAGTTGATTTTTAGAAAGAATGTTAAAATAAAGCGACAGTAATTGAGGTTTTGGCTTTACTGAAATGTACATCCTAAGGATCTTTGTGCAATTTGAAATAACAAATTTAGATATTTTAACAAGTTTGTCGTTGGTAATGTTAGTGATTATAAAATTTTGTAAACATATCGCGAATTTTTGAAATAAAATGGTATTATTTGCACGAAACCAGAGTTTTCCTTCTTTTGTTTTAGTCTAATCGGCGTTGGCCTAATTGGCAGAATTTCCCTTAAGGGCTGGCGAAGGAAAATGCCAAACGACTACGAAACAATGTCGAGCATATACGTACATACATATGTACCTAGTTCCAATTTGGCGCTAATTCATATTAGTTCTTCTACCAGAAATTTGATACGCTATACAAATACGAATTTATTACACAAACTTGGATGTCTCTTAGTATGTTAATCTATGACCTATGCCTTATATTACCACAGAGTTACCTTGATGGGTAGGCGTAGAGGCGCGGAATTTTTGTCCAGATTGTTTTGTCCAGCACTGTAGATACCTTGCAAATTATCTGACCTTCAACTGAATGCTGTGCGAACTGTTATTATTTAATCAATTTTGTCCATTGTACGTATTGTTCAAACATGTAATTCCGTGTCATTTCGATTCGACCGAATAGTTGCAGCGGTTGCAGCAGCGGCTACTCCACAATATTCTTAGTATTAATCGTTATAATCTAATCCAATTCCAAGGCGTTTCACGTTAAAATTATTTTCGACGTTCTTATCTCACATTTGTAAAACAAATAACATTCAAAGATGACATAAGAAAAATTGTCCGCGTCTAAGTGTAATTTAAACTGGGAAAATGTTGGGATTAACGGTATTTTTCGTTCTGACGACTGTAGTTGGTGGTGTTTCGTGTGCTAATATATTATACGTAGCCGTGTTACCGTCGCCTAGTCATCACATTTGGAACGAGGTGGTAACCGGAGGATTACTTAGGAATGGACATAATATAACTATGATTGGATATGAAGAACCGGGGATAAAATCGTCGAATTATACAGTTATCAAGTTGAACGGTAATGTACATCGATGCATTTAATCATTAGTCTCATCTCTCATTTAGTTGCAATTCTTTTGAAATAAAAATAAAAAATTTGTTAAAATGTAAATTGAGGGGTAATGAGCATTCTACTTCTAATAACAACTGCCTTCAGTCGATAGATTCATTTGAATTTCCCACTTCTATAGGATATTTGTCATAATCATGCCTAAATCCCGGAAGCTTAGAGTGGTTAATGAGAAAACTATCCCTACCATATCCCTACCACTAATACGATTCGTCAAGCATTTGCCACGTACGTTGCTGACGTAATTGGTTGGGGTCAACATCTCTAAATTTTTCGGGGTCTACTGATGATTTTCTCAGCCTAAAATATTAATACGGGCGTTACACAGAATATTCATGGAAACTTTTTATTAGGGAAACATCAAATTTGCACCTACACGTTAGGGCTTCAACATCAACATGCTACGTGCTTCTCTACACAGGTTGTTTCCAAGGGGCTATAACTAGTTACAAAAGATATATCGAAACGGGATGGAGTGTATCGGAGGTTAGTTTGATGGTGGTTAAACCACGATACGATCAAAGAAATCAAGAGACTCACCTCGCTCACTAAAATAGTTTGGGCCGACAATCTACGGAATATAAGAGCCTGAAAAGGTGGATCAGATAATCAAAAGATAGTCAACCAGTTTAAGCGCAGAACTACTTCTCGTTACGGCAATTATGTGGAGCATATTCTATTCGATGGTAAACGCATCGCACATCATGGCGTCATCGTCCGCTTGAACAATAAATATTTGAGCAAATCGGCCTGTCTGGTGGTCAGAGCTACACAATAATAGTTTTGTTGGACGCGGCTGAGCCGGACACCAATATATGTCAAATTTGACAAGTAACATACACCAAATAGGCAACGACGGTTACGCATGTTTGGTGAAAATTTCCTGACAATTTCAAAAACGTACTGAGAAACCAAGGAAAGATTAAATTAAGAAATGGAAGAGTATTGATTATTATCTTCCTTTTGGCGGATACCTGAAAAAATATGTTTAAAGATGAGCTGTCAAATATATGTCAAATTTGACAAATGACACCTTTCAAATAGATCAGACAACGTCGGTTACTCATATTTGGTGAAAATGTTGTTACAATTTTACCAACTTACTGAAAAATCAAGAAAAATGTTGAATATTAACGTATTGACTATATGACATTTCAAAGTTTGTTTCCGAACCATTAACCTAATCACTGAAACGCAAGGGGGTCACAGGTATTGAGGTACAGCTGATGCAAATCTATCGATAGTTCTCCGGAAATAAGAGTAAAACGAAAATGTTTGAAACACGATTGGACGCGACGATTCTTTTGCCCACAAGACGACCAGTGCAAAACTTATCCAAACAATTCCGTGATAAACTGAAGAAAGAATCGTTTTTTGGGTCGATTACGTGCTGAGGCATAGGTAAGATGAAAAAATTGATGTTCAAGAAAAATGTGAAGCTATGATCGAAAGTATCCAATTATAAAGAACAAGAAACAATAATTTTGAAATCGTAATGAACGATAAATGTTTATTTTTTTCTTATTTTCAAATCAGTTGAGGAAGCTTTCGGCGAATCTGAACGACGAGAATGGGTACTAACGGAGAGAAACGCCATTCAGGAATTATTATCGATGTGGGAACCCACCATAGAGTTTGCAAAGCACGATTTACAAACGGACGCTGTGAAACGATTGTTGGATTATCCCCAAAATTTTTTCGACCTCATCATCTTCGATATGACAATGTCGCAACACCTGTATCCGCTCATGGATCATTTCGGTAACGTACCTTCCATTGGGGTATCACCTTTTGGCGTACCGCCCTATATAAGCGCCGAGCTCGGTCGACACTTCTATGTGTATTTCCCCAATTTTGCGTTGCCCTACACTGACGAGATGAGTTTCTTTGAACGGATTGAGAACGCGATGGTCTTCGCCCTGTCCTATTTCGTTAAATCTTATTACATGAAGATTATGCGCGGGATAACCGCGGAGAAATTTGGGGATGGTGTCGGTTCCCCTCAAGAATACGAAAGGAGGGTGGCGTTGTTGCTGGCCAATTACGATTCCATCTTAGATTATCCTCAACCGCTTCCGCCGCAGATCATTCCGGTTGGCGGTTTAAATGCTAAACCGGGAAAGAAGCTACCTGAGGTTTGTAGTATTTTAGGGATTTTGCAAAAGTGCTCAGACTTTTGATATTCTCCTTGTTTTAAAGGACATTCAGAAGATAGTGGATGGTGCCGAGCACGGAGTCGTCTTCTTCTCTTTAGGGACGAACGTGAATCCTTCCTGGTTGAAACCGGAGATTAATAAAATATTCTTGGATGCCTTCTCCAAGATGAACGAAACCGTCTTGTGGAAATATGCTGGAGGCGACTTGTGGGAGATTCCCAGAAACGTAATCACGAGAAAGTGGTTTCCTCAAAATGATATTCTAGGTAAGCCGCATGATTGTAAAATCAAAGCTTTCACCATTTCCATAGATTCAAATATGGAAAAATTCTATTAATTATAATCGCTAAGACTAAAACTTTCATATCTCAGCCCACCCAAATGTAAAGCTCTTCATCAGTCACAATGGCTTGTTGAGTATACACGAATCCATTTACCACGGCGTCCCAATTGTCGGCATCCCATTCTTCTTAGACCAGATCAATAACGCCAGGAAAATCGAGGCAAAAAATCGGGAAAAGATTGAATTACCGCACGTTAACCGACGACGTGTTTTACCGAACGATTCGGGAAGTTTTGGATAATCCCATGTAACGATTTCTTTCGCAAAATCTTTGGGTTGATTGTCTTTAACACCATTCTATTTTTCAGATACAAAACGACGGCAAAAAATATC